>VXAA01001229.1:495860-738890 GCA_013399115.1 Anseranas semipalmata | reverse complement strand
TTTTTTAGTTAAGCAAATTCTAACTGATGGGAAATAAAGCTGCGATTCTTTGTTTTTTTTACAAGGGTCAAAGTATTTGGAGGCTTTAGCTAGGGAAGTACGTAAGTGCAGTTTTATTAGCCCACTGACCAGGGTTGGACTAGAGCTCTTTGAACAAAATACTGTATTTCAAAGGAAACTGAACAGTTGTCTGTCACTCCCTAAACTATTATAAACGTAAAAAAAAAAACAAAAACAAAAAAAAAAAACCACACACAAAACAAAACCATGAGTTGATGATTTTTTTTCTCTGCCTTGGGAGCCATTCCTCATAACAGGGTCTGTATTTGTGATTTATTAGCAAATCATATAATAATGTGATTTATATGCAAGTTCTGTATTAAATGTGACTGTCTTCACAGCCATCTGATGATGATACAATCAGCCTTCACTCCCAGGTATCAGAATCAACAAGGGAACAGACATTGAGGAATGACAATCATGTAATGGGAAGTAAACTTGATCCACAGAAAGGTAATAATCAGTTGTGAATCTGTCATTTTAGGTAACAGAATTGCTTTACCTAAGGTAATCTAATTTAAGAAAACTGCACAAAACAGTACGATGGCATATTGGAATTCTATTTTTATCGTTTCAGAAAACAATGTAATAAAATAATAAATAGCGAAAGGAAGAAAAAGACTTTATCTAGGTCAAGAATGGAGATGTGATTTAATTGTATTATCTTTATCTGTCGTTTTTCTTAAGTACTTCTGACTCTGAGGAGTAGCATTTGGTTGAGAGAGCTGTTAATATTATCTTTTCTCTTCCTTATCAATCTTCACTAGACCAGGAGGTGTATGATTACATTGATCCAAATGCAGAAGAGGGAGCTGTTCCTGAGCAGGGAGATGTACAGATCGGACCATTGCTGTCTTATATCAAGGTAGCATAGCTTGATAAAACAAAAACTAATTCAACAGACGTTTTTTTTCCAGTCCAAGTCTAACTTTATTTTTCATCCTGTGTGAGGAACGGGGAAAACATCCTGAGAAATCCCAAAAGATAGAACAGAATGAGGAGTGGGGAGATGAAAAAAGGTAAATCTTTTCAATATTTTTTGGGAAGGCTTTATTGGTGAGGGGGAAGGATGGTTTTGCTTTTAGACTCTTTCCATATGAAGGAAAGACATCTCCGATTGAACACAGAGTTCTCTGACAAAAAAAAAAAGCTCATTGGAATTGCTTCTTAGTTCTTGTCTGGCAATGTAGCTGTTTCTGTGTCTTGCTTTACTGAAGTCAGGCAAGTCACTAACGTTTAATTTTTCAGACTTCAGAAAGAACAGCTGCTGGCTGAAGAAGATGATGAAATCAAAGAAGTGACTGACTTGAGAAAAATAGCAGCTCAGTTACTGCAGCAAGAACAAAAACACAGGTATTAAAAATATTAGTTAAGATAACTTGTGTTACAATTATTGTGTTCTTTAGCCTGTCATACACCCAGAAGCTCTTCATTTTGAGCACATTTTTGTCCAGTTGAACAGTTGAAGCAATAGACCTATCCTGTGTTTTTCATAAAATTGCTGTCTAGAGAAGCAGTGATATGCCTTCCGTGGAGAGGGAGAGATGAATGTGAAAGTCTCTTGATTTTTTTTTTTCAGAACAAGATATTTAAGTAAGCATCATCTGTGCTTATTTAAGTAGACTATTATTGATGTGTTAAAATGACTTTGTCTTAGTTTGTGTGATTTTCGAGAACCTGCATACAGTTTGTGTGTGACTGGTTATTTTTATTAAAATACAAGGTAATTTAGGTGATGCTTCCTCCATTCAGTCTCATGTGAGACATGTTTCCTATTGACTGAAGGGGAAACTTGTTCGAACATCATTCTGTCAAATAACAGTGTATATATACAGAACTTGAATACTGCAAGTTCATCCTGAGGAGCTGCCTGACTTTATTCACTTCATGTTGGCATCACGACAGAACAATTCTTGAAAATGATAAACAGAACAAGAAGAAGACTAAAGTAATGCAATACAACAGGCTAGCAACTGTCTTAGGAACAGCAGGAAAGAATACCCGGAGTTGCATAGGATGCGAGCGGGATAGGGTAGGAATTGTGTTGTCTCTGGTTCCTTTACCAAGCAGGCGAATTACCAGTGAGGTACTTCAGAAAGAGCAAACTCTCTCTTGAAAGATAAACGCTGTAGTAAATAGTAGTCTAACTACAGTAGTTCATTACAGTGGTTCATTGTCCCAGTCACAGCTTCAGCCTTGTACTGGTTTAAGTACTCTTTTTGTTTCTTTTGAATTTCTGTGCAATGGTGAGATTCTGCACTGCTGTTTTTCTTTTGAGATAACTGCAATGCACACAAAGCCTTTAGAGAAATTGATACCCTGATACTATGAAATGCAGAGCTTTAAAAATTCAACAGTATTTATAATACTTAAATATAATAGTAGTATTTTCTTAGGGGGAAAGATAGAGTACATTTTCCTTATAACTGTATAGTGTACTTAAGAATTTGATTGTTCACATTGGGAAGGAAAAAATAAGAATGAAATCTTAATGCTAATATGCTTTTTATTAACAAAACTATTACAAAAAAGGAGGAAGAATTCTAAGTTCTTGTATTAATTAAAGGTATATTTTTGAAGGTTATTTATATTGCATGTGGGTCTTGTCTGGTTAGTTTAATATTTCTTGGTTATTTAATCACTTGAAATACCAAGCCACTCCTCTTCTGAAGCACTGCAACTTAAATTTTATTTTTGTCATACATTGTGCTGTCTTAATGCAGCAATCTTGTTAAAGGTTTTACTTTGCTCTTGAATTGATCATATATGTGTAACCTTATTAGTTAAATTTTACTTCTTAGTTTAGCCTTTGTATCTTAAAGCTTGCTTATGTATCTTTACATGGTGGCAAAAATCACTTCTGATATAAAATTGTAGTTGCTTGCAATTAGTGAAGTGTAATTTAATCCTGATTTTTGAATCCATAGCTTGTGGATTTATAATTTCTTGCCATAAACAACAATAAGAATAATATGTAGAAGTTTAGTGAAGATATTTCTGAATTTGTGGAAAATATATATAGCCTGAGTAAGCAGAATCCTCAGAAAAGTGAGCATCGTTAAATAATTTCTTACTAATCATATTTCTGTTCATTCAGTGTGTTTTCTTTTAATATTATGCAGTGTTTCTTTTCTTTTTGCTTGTTATGGTAATGACTTCCCTGTCCTCTCCCATCAACCTATCCTGCTTCCTTCTTCCGTCTTTGGCTTTGATGTACATGAAATATGAATACAGACGAAGGCCATTAAGCTATAGAACTTCATTCAGTGAAAAACTCTTCCAGAGGACAAGGGCGGCAGGACGTGCATCAAGGTATATAGTGTTTGTGGAGCTTCAGATTTCCTAAGATAAAATGTGGACGAAAGAAACAGTTTTGGCCATTTTTGGAAACAAAAGCAGAAAAAAGTGATTGGCTAAGTTAGCCTAGTTATCAAAAATAAATTGCAATGCATTTATTGTTATTTGAAATTAAAAACTGTCCAGGAAAATATTTAATTAGAGAGCTGTCCAAAGCACATTCAAATGATTCAACTAGAAGACTATTTTCCTGTCCCTTTGGCATACTTTATCTTCAGTTTTTGTCTTTGAATATATAATAGCTCAAATACAGAACCTCAGAAGTTTTTTACAGAACCTCAGAAGTTTTTTTTTTTTTTTCTTTTAAAGCTTCTTGGTTTTAAAGTAATGGAAGTTCTTATTCAGGGATTTAGTATGGCCATCAATAGTCATTTGACTATTAATCTGTCCAAATGTTTTTTTAATTGGATTTGATAGTGTATGAATTAAAACAATTGTTGGACTCTTTGCACCATTCGCACCACATTGAAGAGAGCATAATTTCAGAATTTAAGCTACTTGTATTTTAATTTTACATACTCCATTTTGTGTTGTATTTCCTGGAAGACAGATCTTAACTACAGTGTTTATTTTTCTTTTCCTGCTGAACACATTATTTTGTCATAAGTTCTGTAGTCTGCAGTTTGCTAAATTCAGATTCATTTGCTTTACCATTTTCTTTAACTAAAAACCTTAAGTTCCTAATTCCATAGGAAATTCAGGTTTCTCTGACTGGACTAATAACTGCTAATCTGACAAATACTGAACTTCTCCATCAGTATTGTTCAGTTTTGAAATGGAAAGTCAAAAATGATTGTTTGCATTTGTTCTCTTGTTTTACGAAGTATTAAAATATATTTAAAATCATAGGAAAACTTGGTTATTAGGAACACAAACATCAATTATATAAATGTTTCATAGAAAAAGTTTAGCTGAAAGGTATATATGTGTTTGGCATTACTTTGAATAGGTTTTCCCAACACTTTGTATAATGATCATGAAAATAAAATAGCCTTTGTTACATAGAATCATTGAATTCACACTAACTAATGTCAGTTTTGGTGAAAGTGTTGCATCGAAGCGCTTGGGTGACTCAAATTTCTAGTTCTTTTAAGCTCATTTTATCCTAATGGTCATATATCGCTACAGAGTTTCCCTGAATTTCTCATTGCATTCAGTTGAAGAGCTAAGGCTTAATGGGAATTCACTGTAAAAATTAATGACTCTAAAATGGCTTCTTTGTTTCATGATACTTGATGCATCATACGCTCTGAACATTATTTTTTTTTTTTGAGTCTTTTTTCTGGCTATAGTTTAATTTAATTCTGGAAAGTGCCTTTTAAAGTTGTTTCTGAGGACAAAATATAGGGAGCATATGCTGCAGACAAAATTATCTAGTTGTTTTACAGGCTTGTCTTAATGCTATTAAATTGTGGTTCACACAGATTTAAACTACAAGTGAGATGACTGAGCTCAAAGTTATGACAATAATCAGAAGTCTGAAAATTACCCATCATTTAAAGTTCATTGTTGTACTGCCATATCTAATAATAATGAAATAAAAAATGGTGCCTACTGTGTTTTACTGTCTTAAATTGAATAGCTGGTTTTCTTCTAGTTCTTTGATCTGTTAATAAATTCTTTATGTAATTCAATGTAAATATACTTTGATCTCAGTCCTGCACACTGTGAATTCAGTGTTGAAGAGTAATGTTGATACTTCCAATAATTCACTATTAATCATTCCAGTTACTGTTTATCATGGCACTTAATTGAAAATGTTTGTGTTCGTGATTGGTGTGGTATTTTTAACGTTTTAAACATTCATGATAAATACCTCATATCTCCCTGTGTGTGCCTATGTATGGTATTTGTTTGATCCAGATTAAAAAACAGACAAAAAAAAAAACAAACATTAATGAATCTATATGTAAGTTTAGGCTTTTTTGCTTATTTAGAGTTAAGGAAAATGGAATTTCCACTGGTTCATTAGACTTCACTTAGTTCTTAGCTTGCATTTTTTTACCTTTTTCTCCATTTTCCACCTCTCCTTTTTGTCCTACCTTTCCTTTGCACTTGCAGTCTTTCTTACTCAGCTACCCTTTTGCCTCCTCCTGCTGACTGACTGATTTCTTGTGCTCAATCTATTGTTTCATGTCCACTTTAGTTTGATCATCTTGTCTCTTCTAATTTTAGTGAGTAGTGGGGCCTGTTGGTATATATTTAAGGAGAAAAATATGTATAACGGTATATATTTAAGGAGAAAAGAGGAGACTTCATTTTGGTTTGGATTATGATCAAGTTTTACTTCCTTAAAATTCAGAACTTGAAATATTAAAACAGTTGAAAACTATATTGTGGATTTGAATGGAAGCAGGATTGGGCTTGGATTTCATATGTCTGTATACACATACATATCCCAACTTTATGGAAAATGACACCTTAATCTTCAAACGTTGTTTTTACAGGAAAAGTTATACTGTTAAAGTAATGTATATTCTAAGAAAAAGATTTAACTGTAGAGCTGTTGAATAAATATGTATTTTTTTCCTTTATAGGCTTCTTAATCATTCAGCTTCAGTAAGCACAAGGAACAGGCCAAAGCAGCTAATGGAATCTGAAAAATGGTATTTATCTACTTCACTTCATCACGGCTTTCAATATGTTGTTAAATTAGTTCTGATATTTATTTTATGTCAGTACTGCCATCTTTTGTCCTAATGTTTTAGCATAAGATGAAATTAAAGTTACACAAATGATCTGTTCTTGAGATTTTTTCTTTCAGAGAAAGGACTTGTTCTATCAAGTCTGTGGGAAAGTCGATAGCATACAGAAACTAATTCCCTGGTCTGATGAAGGGAGCGATTAGGTGATAAAAGATACCACATTAAAGATAAGCATTTGGTGACCTTTTAGATATCCTGTAGTATCCTGTCTCGCTTCCTGTTCCAGTCGAGAAGGTCATGTCTCCCATAGGCATTAGTCCTCTGCAGATGTGTTGAATCTTCTGTGTTATACAGTAGTATTGTAACTGTATTTAGGTGCCTAAATTTTCCTCCCTGACAGTCCTGTGCTCTTATGAGCTGTTGGAAAAGTATTGCTGGGAGTTCAGGTTGCAAAGCTTGTACTGCTTGTGGAGGATATGAATGAGGAATTAATTTTCTGCAGGAGCTGTATTTGTATTCCTGCTCCCTCTCCCTAAAATCTGTACCTTCAAAAGAATTTGTATCTGTTTGTGTTCCAAACCCAGTTTGGCTATGAATCTGGTAGACAAAAGCCATGATTGCTGCTGGTATTGCTAGAGAGCGTAGGAGTAGTAACTGCTCTCTACAGTTCTCTGCAGTTCAAGTACAGATCAGAAAAAACTTTCATTCAAACAGAGAAGGGATACCGTGTAGATATTTCAGTGTGATGCATCTTATTTTGGCTATCTTCTCTCCCTTTGGTAGCTGTGTTTTTAAGGAGCTTGTTGTGTATATGTTCTGTGGTGATATGAACAGTACTGCAACTACTGTTCATTTGTGTTTGGAGCTCGCCAGTCCTTGATTACTTACAATATCATTTCTGTTCTTTGGGATTCTGTCACCTATTTTGGTGCACAGCTATGTCAAGTTTTATATTACAGAATAATCCAGGAAAGGTTACAGTTACTTTTTACTGTTTCCTTTAAGAAACAGAAACAGTTCAGAGATTTTTTTTTTCCTTGAAAAATAAGCAAATAACAAAAACCAGTTTGAGGTGTGTACAGAAGATATGGTAGATGTTGCACACTACTTGTTGTTTTGATATATTGCATTGATACATAGGAATTCCAGTTACTGACTGTGTAAGTAACATATAAAGAGAATAGAAAGGCTGTCATATCCCTGAAGCATTAACACTTAAAGACCATGTCATAGCTAATATGTAATATGTATCATATGTATGATACATATGTATCAACAGCAGAACTAAATTACTTATTGTAGCAGTTCCCGCAATTCTCAATTATCAACTTGATGTCTTATCAAGTTAATGGACATGATTAGACGAATTTCCTATGCCTAACAGCTTTAAAAAGTAGATTTATTGTTTTGAGGCAAACAACAAAAAAACAAAGGAAAAGGAATACAAAGTAGCAGAAGCTAAGAAATGAAGTTTCAATTTCTTTGCCTAGGTGCTTTCTGGATTTCTAGGATTTATCACAATTGCACACAGTCCTGTATCCTTACATTAAATCCCCAGCTGTTGGTCTTCTGCTATACTGCACAGCTTCTAAGCCTGTTTTCTATCTTAGTTGTCAGAATGCAAATGAAATGGTTGTTGTTAATTTGATAGAAGTGAATTTCACAGAAAGATTTAGAAAATTTGAAAGTGACACCAAATCTCAACTTCTCTTTTTTTTCCTGAGAACTTTAATAAGCTCAGGTGCTGTCCTTGTCCTAGAGTCCATGAGATTTTGCCATTCATTATTGCATCTTAAAACATTTCTCCTTTCCGTTGTTACTACAAGCCTCTACTTTGCTATATAGAGCTAACAGTGAAATGTCTTCCAGACATTTAAGAACAGGTGTTTCGTCAGCTTTGGACAAACATCTGGATGGTTGCTTTGAGAAACAAAATAGTGGAGGTGCATTTCTGAAGATCAATCAACATTATTAAGAAAGAGCTACATCTGAATCAAGTATTGAATAAAGTATTGTGGAAGGCATACTGTCAGCATACTGTAAAGGAGACTGAAGAACAATTTGAAGTTTTACTCACATGGGTCATACTTTTTAATCACATTGTGACATCGTTTGCAGCTAGCCAAAAAATAGAAAACTGTAGTGCTGCAGAGAAGCTGCATTTTAAGTGATCACTTTTTTGATATTTTAAAGTAACTTGGTCTTGAAGTACACAAAAATATAGTAATGAAATGTCATAATGCCTCTCATTTTAATTTTTAGTGTCTCAACAGATGAAGTAAATTCTCCAGTGTCTCCATACAGCTGGCAGGTAAATATCTAAATGTAGAAGTGGTGATAGTTTTATTTGCTTTGTATTTAAGTGATTGTTTCTTGCAGAAAATTGATGTGTTCATTAGGTTGCTTGCACACATGGTTATTATATGTGTATAATTGTTGTGGAAAAAAAAACTTCAACTTAAAGACAATTTGACCTGTGTTATGTAATGCAAGCCTTTTTAAGAGGATATGGTAATAACTGTAAGATCTTGAGACTGAGGAGACATAAGTTTTACTTGTTTTTTATATTTCTTTGCATATAAATTTTATTGATTCACCATAATGTTATTTTTTTAATTTCTCTTTATCTTTTATTTGTCAGTTAATTGCAGTTGATAAATGGCCTGATATTCTAATATGAGGAAATCTTTGGAAATACATTTTTGTGTCTTAGCCTTATTATGAAATGGTCCCTTTAGATTGTCTGCAGTTGGTTTTCGTAGAATAGACATAGATGTTTGTTGTTATTTTAAGAATAAATATTTTAGCTGTCTCTATCAAAGTATTGTATTATGCAACATACTCTGAGGAGATTTTTCTTTTTTTTACTGCTACTTGATGCGTATAATCTTGTAGGTAAGAACCGCACGCAAGTACTTGAAAAAAAATCAAATCAAATCTTGTCATAGTCATCCTCTTCCTGTGCAGTGAATACTCAGATTGAGAAATTAGATATGCTAGTGGCTAACCACACTTCTGACTGGCTCTTTTAAATTATGGTAGCGTTAGGTAGCTTCCTAACATACATGTGGAAATTAGGCTCAGTGCAGAAAAGGATGTTAACTTCTTCAGGATTATTTCATAGTTCCTTTTTCCTGTATGAAATACATTTTAGAAGAAAGGAGCTAAGTGATTTCTACCAGAATCAGCATTGAGACTAGTAACACTTCCATGTCATAAAGCTAGATTATGATAGAGGCCAAGAATTTATAACTGTAGTTTATAATCATTTGTGATAATGCATTCAAGGTGTAGTTACCTTTTATGTAAAAGTATTTCTGAACTTTTCTAGCCACTGGAAAAACAGAAGGATTCAATGGTTGAGCAACATTGGCCTGAAACACAGCCAGTGATTTGGCAGAATGAAGAGAGGAGGAGAAGTAAACAAATTAGAAAAGAGTATTTCAAGGTAATGCAGGGTGATGGTGGTGACTTTTTTTTTTATCTTGGGTTCCTTGGGATCTTTCTCTTTTGCAAGCAGTGCAAATTTTTGAGAATACAAGAAACTGTGTAACTTAGTAGAAGCAAGGAAATGTCATAGGTTGTCATGCTTTTAATTTTTATACATAACCTGTAATTTTTATTTGAATCTTTTGAGTTATATAGTATGTAGTATTATGTATGAATGTATAATAATAGGGTAATTTGGGAGTGCAGGAAAATGAGGAGAGAAAAAAGTCCACTGAAGACTGTTTATTATTTAATTACAAGAAAGTAATTTTCAGTTGTCTTCTTGTAAAGCCAGAAACTAATCTTTAGTCGTTGGTTCTTCCTCAGTTTGGATCCAGTGTGAAGGATTTTTTTTTTGTAGTCTGAGGAAAATGTACATTGTCTTCTCTTGCAGCATGGTTATAGGAATGATTTATGCATTTTGGTTCTCACTGCATCAGTCTGCATGTAAGAGAAGTTACTTTCTCTGTATTGATTTTGCTGTTTGCAGTGTGTATCATTGGTCACCAGATGTCAGTGTCTGCTTGTCGTAGAACAGATAAAAATTACAGCAGCATCAGATAAAATTTGTTTTCACACATGGTAGAGGAATAGGATAATTCTAACCAGTGCTAGGTTGAGTTAAAATGAAGTTTGTCAATTATGCAATTAGTTTCTTGGATCTTTGCCAGATATCTTTATGAAATGCTAGGGAATTTAAAAGAAATTGAATTCTCGGGAAAAATAGAGCATGCCATATAACTCAGACATATTCNGTTTGAATCCTTAAATTAATTTCACCCTGCAGTCTTTGAGGGGAAGGGGAAAAGCTTCTAAAACAAAATTCAATCATTTGACTCATTAAATTATCCTTATTTAATGTGCTATCCATACAGCAGAAGATCTGCATCAGTGATTCCTCAAAACTTTAAATCTGTATTTAAATGCTAATACAGACTTCAGTTCTGAGCTTTGTGGTGGAAGGAGATACCTGAAATCACATTACATACAACTATAGGCATGTCTCAAAAGTAAATTAAGCTGGCTGTACCAGTAACAAACAATACTGTCTTGCTAAGTTTCATTTGCAAAGACAAGGCAATAAGCAAATGTCTGTCTTCCGTAGCAAATCAGGGGGGACACATGACGACAACAAACCAAACAGGCAACACGGCTGTTCTGAGAAGCAAATCAAAGTACGATTCATATTGTGTCCATATTTTTTGGCAAAAAAGCTCATTGAATAATCATGTCTGTACTGCCAAACATGAATGAGTATCTTAAGAATACATGCCAAGTTACTGCAATTGGTGTTATTAGAACAGGAACAATTTAAATGGCTCAACATCCAGAAGTATTTATAGAGCATATTTATTATACAATCTTTATATTTTTATTGTGCAATTGTACAGTGCAGCAGAAGGGTGGAAGAAGGCCTGTGAGAATCAGAACTCCTTTTATTGTAGCATGGCTTTGAGGCCTGGCTGGCACCTCAAACCTTTGTTGTGCTAAATACGTTATAGGAACCGTAACCATTTAAGACAACTTTATCAAAGAAAATGCATTTTTACTGGAATAATTTGAAGTTGCTTTGGATTCTAGCTCCATCTAAGCTGAAATTCTGATTAGCATATCCCTGAGAGAATAGAAATACTACATGCTGGCATTGGTATGGTTAATTATAGTGGAAAAATCTGAACACAGAACTGGTCAAAGGTCTGTATAAACAGAAGTTAGCAGTGGGGGTCTACAGGGCACAGAAAATTAAGCTTTGGCTTATCAGCTCCCAAATTAGTATATTCACTTGCAAACACACAGGAACTATTCCATTTCAAACATGCAGGAAATAAACCCAAGAAGCGGGACCACGTTATAGATGCNATCATGCCAGGACTACATGCAGTCTGTGCATAGGTTCTTTTTTCTTTTTTTAATAAAAAAGACACATCATTCAATAACTCCTGAAAAGATGTTTAATTTGTAATGGAAATGAATGGCAGTAGGATTCCTAACAAAGGTTATGTTAGTCCTAGACTTTGATTTTCAAAAGAAATGCTGTTCACCATACATAGACATGTATGCATCATTCAGCATGTAGTTCAAAATTTAAAGCTGTTGAGAGTGCTCAGAGATGTAACTTTGAAGAAGGCAGGCATCTTCAAACTAATTAGTATATCTAACTAATACACATAATTTTATTTCATATTTATTAATGTTAAAGAATGTAGTTGCAAGTCAGTTTTTTTTCTGAGAAATTCTTCTAACTAGAACCTATATGCACCCCTAAAATCAGATCTCTGAAGGAAGGCTATCCTTCCAGTTCCAAAGTTAGTCTCTTAATCTATCCTGTGTTCTGTATTATATTGTAAAAACAGGCAGGGCAGCCTAATGCACTTCTTACAGTTTTGTAGAGATGGAACTTCTTACCTGCATGTTTGTTCCTTTTTTTTTCTCTGCAGACAATGAAATACATTTATTTTCCTAAATACTGCATTTGTAAATTTCTTGCTCTGATCCCTCTTTCATTTCTATTGCACTTCTCAGATAATGAGGAAGTGGGGCAGAAACAATGTGCAAAAAATCAGGCAGACCTCTTCTGAGAAAGCAGTGGTCTTAGATACAAGTATGTGATCATGCTTTGCAGTTGTAAAGAAAATCTTGCCTTTATCTTTCTTTGCGTTTTATAAATTTTTTACATTGTCAAGTCAATCTAGCCAAGTGTAAGCAATCTTAAAAGCTGCTTTTACAGTATGTTTCCGTATGCAACTTTGATGGGTTACATATTTTTTTCTAACAAAAAATGCTCGACAGGAGCAGTTATTCACGTCTTTCTACTTGGATCAAGTGTCATACGTGGTCAGAGTTCACATTATAGATGTATTTTTGAAATGAGCTTATTCTCTCACCAACATAAAGTTCTTTAGCCTAGGAACTACATGTTCCTCTTCTGTTTTCTTTTTTGCTCCTTTGATTCTGTAACATGTTTTTTTTTTCTCAGCAGCTTCACCAGTAATAAGTAACATCTGAGTGATATCAAGCCATTTAGTTCAAATGAAAACCATGCTTCCATTTAAAAGTAATAATTGTGTGTGTTTTGCAGTATAAGTCTTCCAGAAAGAGTTCAAGTGGAAATGAAAATGATGAGGTAAGATATGGTAATTGTGTAAAATATGTAAGAAAATTATTTTGTTTATTTTCTGTGAACACTTGCAAGCCACAGTCACGGAACAGGATAATGTTGGTCTGTGCAAGCAGACTGTGCATTCCAAAGCCATAGTAGAAATGTAGGAAAATAAATATTATACTCCTATTTGAAAAAAGCCACCAAGATGGTGTACTGGGGAAAAGTAGGATATTTACTTGCTTCAGTAATAAGAAAGTTAATTCAGCTATCAAGCAATGGTAATATAAAAGTAATATTCTACATAAGCAGTGAGCAGTTTCCTTGCCTTACATATTTTTAAATTCACTTGCTACCAGTTTGTGCCATACGTGAAAAATGTTGCATGTCTCATGTACTGTGTATTTCATAATTTCATGTTTTCTTGTTAATCATAATTTTCATTTTATAATTTCATCTCTTTGGTTTCTTTTTAGCAAGAAAGTGATAATACTAATGTGTCCCCACAGTCTCCTGTGTCGTCTGAGGTACAAGTTTGTGGTTTTGTTTTTCATTCAACAAACATTTTTTTTGTGCACATTACTTGTGTCACCAGGTTTTCCATGCAGATATAAAGCTGCTAGTTTCCTTTGAAACTGGTATTAGGAATATTTCATCATAATGAAAAGTCAAAAGTAGATAGAAACTAGAGACACATATTATACCTTGTTTTAACTTTGCAATTATCTGGTCTCTCCTGGATTTCTCTCTTTTTTTTCTTTTTCTTTTTCTTCCCCTTTTTGGACTGGTATGTAGAAAGATGCATTGTTTTACCTCCTTTATTTTTCCTAATGAAAATAGCTACTTAAGCTAAATCAAATTTGGCATATTTTGTAGTTGTCCCTTATGCACTAGCTGCTCAGAGGATTTCAAGTAAGGCTTGTCATTCAGTATTCTGTACATCACAGGGAACCCAGAGGTACTGACACTGCTTAAGTGGTTTCATCCTGTATGATTATGTCTGTCATCTTTGTGATACAGCCTTACAGCTTCATTCATCAATTGCTTTCCTTTTTAAGGAATCTCCGTGTAGTCTCACTGTGATTGCACTACTCTACTAAGCTATAAATAAACCATACCAAAGATTAATGTTTCCACCTAATTTCAGACGGGAACCTGAGGGAGTGGAATGAGTGGAACATCTCACAGACACAATGAAATGAGTTGAACTAAGGATATCTCATGTGCATACCAGATTACTGAGTGCATGTCTCTTTTTAGATGGTGACATGAGAAAAAACTAATCTTCATAATTGAAAGTAAACATTTCTTAAGAAATTCATTGCTAAGCATTGGGGAAGACACTTGCATTTGCTTACAGCTGGCTTAGAATTCAGTTCACAGAATGGTTAGCACTTGTTTGAAATGTTCTAGAATAGACGTTAGTTAACCTTAGCACGAGATTAACTAAAATCTATTCTGCTTTTTCTTCCTTGGTAAGATAATTTTATTTGCAGGTAGTGAGTTTACTTCCATTCCATTTACTTTATAGTGTCCACTTCAAAGTAGTGTTTTACAGTTAAGCAGAAAAGCTAATTTTTTTTTTTTTTTTTTTTTTTTAGGCAAGAATAATTTAAATGATATTTTGATGGGAACAAAAGTTCTTTTCGTGATTGGAGGAAAATTGACTTTTTCTCTTTTAACAGGATTATGAAAGGACAGATAGTAGCACTCATGGTCCATTTGGTCTCAAACCAAGGTCAGGTAAGCTGCTGTTCTCTAAGATAGCATGATGGAACAGATGTTTATTCCCCAGGCTGGAATAGATGATAAGGACAGCAGATGCATGAATTGGAATGAATGTGAAGGGAGGCCACAGTATAGCATCTCACTCGGTGTTCTTATCACAAACACAGTACTGGAAAAGACATAGTTTGCCAAAGCAGCTGTCTAATAATAGAAAGTCCCCAAAGCTGCACAGTGATTCTTTTCTTAAATTTCACTTGTTTATTTTTTGCATGTTTTTTCACTGTCAAAGAACAGATAAAGAGCATGTAATTGTTCTTGAGACGTGGTGGCTGAGGCAAGAGAGTTTCAAGAGAAGTAGGTTTTTGTAATCTGTCCTATGAAAGGATGCATGGAGTAGAGCTTTGCTGAGTTGTATAGATTAATGCTTTGTTGCACTCTGGCTCTTCCAAGATTCTGCCATAGCCCCAGAAGAAAGTTCTGTCAGACTGGATTATCTAGGTCATGCAAGTGGCACTTTCCAGGCCCACAAGTCACTTGTGACTTGTAAGCAGTTGCATGAAACTTGTGTGCCAGAGATAGTTAAGTTAGTTGCATGTACCAGGACATGCAGTGCACATTTAGAGGTTTCTGAGTTATATACATCCTAGGTTATAGGAAGATGCAGATTTGATAGGACCTAGCAGACTTGTTGAACTTTTCAGCCAATTTCTTCTCAGTGCAGTAGTAGGCTCCCTAGGAACCATTGCCAGCTCACAGCAGCAAAACTGCAGCACCCCTTTCCCTCAGTTCTAAGAGAGTGCTGAATGGCATTTTGTTTCTTAGTTACAAGCCAAAATCCTTGTGTTTTTTAGATGCTTCCAAAGACATTATAGGTAAGATGCAATTGTATTTTTCTGTATGCAGACTACATAGTCTTGTGTGTAAGGTCAGAGCAGTGGTTCCAAGAACATCTATAAAATTCATGTGATTTTTGTTTGTTAGATCTCTTGCTAAAATCCAAACTGTTAAAAACAGTCAAGTATGTTCTAAACATGCAAGTACTGATTTTTTTTTTTTTTGCTCAAAAGCATAGGATAAAATACTTAAGGATACATTGGTATTGCTGCACAGGAGTTTGTTTGCTAGTATTCTATAAAATACAATTGTTATTTGAAGGGTTTCCGAACATGATGAATAATAAAGTGAATTGTAGTTAGAGTATTTAAGACATGCTTTTTAAAGAAGCACTCTGAACTTTTGGATAAGACATTCCATGTTTTTCAATTAGTTCTTCAATAAGCAATCACTATGTCTCTGTGTATCACACCTAATGCATGCACGTGTGTATATATATTTAAAAAGTACTCCATTGTAAGTTATATCAGGGAGTCCTGTTGCTTTCTGTAGTCTCCTTCAAGTCTTTATGCTTGATTTAAACATAATGCAAATACTTTCAAAGCTAGCTTGCAAGATACGCTTGCAGAAATACAAATGGAATCGTATACTTTAGATATTTGAATATTGAAGTCTATCCTGCCTCTGTATTTTCTAGTAACCCACTTGCACTTAAATAAGATGATTTGTGTATTTTATTTGAAAATTAAGTTTTGTAGGCAGCATCTTTTACATCATGATACTGAAATACATTTATTCTGCAAAGTTCTGTAGGTTTTTTCCCCACTGTTATCCCTGGAGATAGGTTTGTCCCCCCCCCCCCCCCCCCCCCCCCGCCCCGCGCCCNCCCCTTTTTTTTTTAAATCTGAATTCAGAAAATTATATTTGCTAATGTTCAATAGCTTTCAGCCGTGCATCTCGCCAGGACTATGGAGCACTGGATCCTGGATTTACAATGAGGAGGAAAATGGAGCATTTAAGGGAAGAAAGGGAACAAATAAGACAACTTCGCAATGTATGTACCATTATTTACCATGAGGGTGCAGTGTGTTTAGTTTTTGTACCACAATTTAAACGTTTGTAGTATAGGCCTGCAAATCATTATGTATTACAAGGACATCTCTGTAGTGACATTTCTTCCTACGTAATTTTATCTAACAAGCTCCACTGGTACTGTTTTTTGGTCCAACCAAAATAGGAACCAGGAACTAAATATATTTTAGCTGAAAAATGAAATGAAAGGAAAAATGCAAGTTTTTCTTAAGGATTCTGATTCTTAGACCATAGGTCTGCTTTTGTGTGTTTCTATTTGACCTGAGATTTGAAGAAAGCTGGTCATAGTCTTCTGAATAGCCAAATGCTTTTTGACTATAGAAAGTTGCTACAAATTTGCAATTTACTGAATGGAGTCTAAATTTCAGAGTTCTGGCAAGTTTTTTTTTTTTTTTCCTGTGTAGTTCTGTTCTTAAGATATTTAACAATTGTAGTTGACTGCAAATCTACTGTGAAAGATAAATACTGTGGTAGCAGCTCTGCTTTCAAGAGCAGTACTTATTTGAGGTGTGACTTCTATGAAGGCTGTTTCTGCCCTGTCTGGTCCACTTCTTGAGCAATGAAGGCTTGTTGCTGGAATAGGATAAAACATTTCCTACTTCCTTTCTCTGTCTTGCAACACAAGCATGGGAATGTCTTGGCCACCCTTTCCTCAGCTATTTAACTGCCACTTGCATGAATGGCTTTACTTTGGGATCATGACTTCATCAGTCACGCACATAGTGGTTGTGTTCCCTCCTCCTAGTAAACTTGTATGTGATTTCAACCCACAAATTCTGCACACTAACAGCTCTGCCCTTAAATTCTGTACTTTCCTGTTATGGGAAGTGGATTCTTCATATGACTTTGAGAGCTGTGTGTCATGGTAGTTGCTGGCTGAATGTCTGTGTCAATGTATGCGTTTGTGTCATTAAAAAACGAACAAACAAAGGGAATATGAGCTCAATGATGCAAAGAGGATAGTTGTACTCAGTGAAGTGGGGATTGATTCCATTTACTTCATTTTAGCATTAAAATGCCCTTTTAAAACTGTATGCTTTAAAATACCATGGATTTAAAATCAATAATTAGCTAATGTTGAAAGTAACTTACTTATGGACTTTTTAATAGAATCTTGAATCAAGGTTAAAAGTAATTTTGCCAGATGATATTGGAGCAGCACTGATGGATGGAGTAGTTCTTTGCCATTTAGCCAATCACATAAGACCACGCTCTGTTGCCAGCATTCATGTACCATCGCCAGCAGTGGTGAGTCATTTATCTTACTTTTGTTGCATATTATGTGAAAACAAGCTTTTGAAGTTCAATACTAAAAAAACCATGCGTCATATTTACTGTGTTAACTGGCTACATTCCTCACTTCAATTTTTCTTCAAGAACCATTAAACAAGGCTCAGTTTAGTTTGAGCTATTTTCATATACTGAAGTCTACTCTTCATAGAATTTGTTCTAGTTTCTGTTTTAGCAACTGTTACCAAATTTGAATCAGAAATCTTCAATCCTTCACAAATATGTGATGAAAATCTTAACATCCTGTCTTTACAGCCTAAACTCAGTATGGCAAAGTGCCGAAGAAATGTTGAAAACTTCCTTGATGCTTGTAAAAAATTGGGCGTTCCACAGGTATACTAATTGCTTTATTGACTAATATAATCATAGAAAGTACATCAGCAAATGTTGCAGTTGATTGTTTTTGTTTTTGGATGGGGGCAAAGGGGAGCTTAATTCAGGGAACAATAGCGATTATTACACTGACCAGGGAACTTAAATGTATGAAAAGAATTTAAGTCTCCCATTTCTGGCCTGTGGCATGAACTTGAGGGAGCTAGGGGTTTCCAGTTAGTTCCCCATAGCAAAAATAATACTGACTTCCCTTTAAAATAAATTATCAGCTAAACAGAAGAACTGATGTGAGAGGATGATGGTGTAATATTTGCAAGTCTTCAGTTTAGCAACTCATTTTGGCATGAATTACAGCGTATGCCTAAGAAAAATCCTGCAATTACAGAAATACATTACCTAACTGATAACAGCTGATACAGCTGTTATAGCTTTGCTATAGTTGTAGCTCATTATTCATGCTTCTGTTGCCCAAGTTCATCCTCATACTTCCTTGTGCAAGGGGAAGAAATTAAAGACCAAATCATTTTCTGCATATTATAAGACACACAACTCACCGCATTTCACTGGAACAAGAAAACTAATTAATGTATTTAAAACCCTGGGTTACTGCTCTGCCACAGCTTCAATCTAGTATGGAGCCACAGGACTTTCAGAAGTTAGGGATGCAAAGATTCACCTCCTGAGTTCCATATAGCACCAGCTAACAAAGGGGAAAAGTATTTAACTTGTGCTGCAAGAGCCTTTTGAAACTGAAAGGTGACTTCCTTGGGGAATGATTCATTACTGAGGACCCAGTCTATCAGCACGTCTGAGAGGTCCCAAGGGGAAATTAGTAATATGTTTACGAAACAGGGAAAGGAAGTAGTAGGCCACTGAGCCAGCAGTGCCAATCAACTTAATTTTCTTGCTTTGCTTTTGAAAAGAATGTCTTTGGTTTTATGGAACTAGCACAGTGTTTATGTATCTTCCGATGTTGTCAGAGTTTAATATTTTAAGTAAATGTTCTTTTTGCTAGTTTATGCATTCATAATTAAGTGATTTTTTTCACCATCAGTCAGATCTTAGATATAATTAATTTCTGAACATTCTGTTACTGTAGAGAACCACATACAAAATTTGAAGCCAAAGACATTTTCTGTGCAAATGTCTAATGTATGTGTGAATTCAGAGAGAATGCTTTTGTTACCTGGCTTGGAAAAAGTGAATCAAGCTTAATACATGTACTACTTCATTTTACAGGAGAGACTTTGCTTGCCTCATCACATACTGGAGGAAAGAGGCCTGGTGAAAGTTGGCCTCACAGTTCAAGCTCTGCTTGAATTGCCTACACTGAAAGTATCTCAGCTTTCCTCCATGTAACATGACTTCTTGGAAGCTAGACAACTTACCGTTTGATCTGTTGATTTGGATTGCTGTGGAGCAGTTCAGCTTCCTACGCAGGAACATCCAAGCCATCAAAAACTAATATCTGTCCAGATGCTGTAGAGCGCCTTACTTTGGAGTTGTACGTGAAAACCTTGGAGTCAGCTGATATCAAAAGACCATAATGTTTTTTTTGTCTTTTGTAATTGGATGCACAAAGAGATTTTGGTAGCATCAGGTTCTCTTTCCAGTTCATTTAAGTTAAAACCTGCCATTTATCATCTCGCATTGTTACAGTTGAATGCTGGATTTCTTTTCCTACATTGAAAAAGTAGTTTGAATTAGTTTCCAAGTACAAAATCTGAGACACACACACCCCTGCTTGAATGATTAAGGTCAATCATGTGATTTTTTTAAAGGTAAAACAAAAATGTAGCGATGGTATGATGGTAAAAATGCAGTCACTGATGCTCGTAATCCACTTTCACTCTCTCAGAAAGCTTAATATTTGTGTTCTTTATTTTGTTTGCACTCCTGATTGTAACTTACGCACTTCCAACATTGCCAGTATTTAGTCTGAGTGTATGGTGATTACACAAAACAGTAAACAATGGGAAAAAAGACACACTGAGTTTTTTCCAGTCTTCTAGGTTGGTGCCAAATATTTTTTTCAGTTGTACTGTAGATTGTTTACATGTGAAGTGCCTGTGTAATTGATAACTCTTAATAGTCTTAAACATTTTTGCAATTTCTTTGTTTTAAAATAGATAAAATGGAAATTTTTAAATATTTTAATAGTTTTTTGTAAAATCAATACGTGAAGATTTAAGTAATACTTCACATTTTTGATGTTGGGTGTTTTAAGTTTGTTGCACAATTGATTTTGTTGTCTAATAATTAGAAAATACTGTAAATACGCTTTATTTATGATATTTAATTTGATAATACCTAATCATTTTTTGGTTTAATGTATTGTTGGATAAACAAAGTTGTCTACTTTTCTTTGTGACAAACAAATATACATGGTGAGTAAGATGTGAGGACTAGTGATGCATACAGAGTAATTTAGGACATTTTGATACAACTGCCAAAATCTCAGGTTTATGCTGTGACTTTCAGGATTGTATGTAATATTGCTCCTGATTTCACATTACATTTTTACAACAGGTATATCCATAATTTAGTTGAGAAATACCAGTGCTTATCTTAGTGTTTACAGGATTTATTATGTAATTTACAGAAGTGTGTGTGGCATAGCGCACAGATTAGTTTGTACAAATGTCACTGTACTGAGACATTAGACTTTACTGGGAAAATGTGAAAAAGAAAAATTCCCACTGTTTTTTTTTTTGAAACTTTTGAGTCTGTGTTTGCTTCTACACAAATTCAGCGTTTTGAGAACCTTCTGAAACCATACACAGTTGAGTTCCTTTCCAAACAACTTGCAAATAATTTGTTAATTTTAGTAGTATTTGAATTAGTTTGTTCTTCATGAATGGGTAGCTGAATTAAAAAAAAAAAAAAGTTTTGACTGCCACAGATTTTCTATTTTAGGCTAAGTTAATTTGGATTACAGGATATGTTTGCCAAGTGTGTAACAGGGTTTAATTCTGTTCTTTTGAATTGGTCAAGAAGCCATTTAAGGCTTCACAGTTCATTGAGAAGCTGGTGTAAAACTTAATTTGCAAAGTCCTAGATCTAAATCTTAGCTTCCTTAAATAAAATATGTATGTAATCTATATTGCTTTGACCTTTTAAATATGGTATTTACTATATCTCTAATTGGTTTTTAAATCGTTCACATAATACTCATTTTAAAAATTTAAATTATTTTTTACAAAAGGCAGTATCTGAAAAGTCATGCTAAGACTAAAATGAAAGAGTAATATATTACATTAAGCAGATTTCCTTTTGCTGTGTGCTACATTTGAAGAACACATTGAAAAGGAGTAATTCATTGTCCTTCAGTTCCTTGCTATATGGTATTTGATGGCAATGACAATAATGAAATTCTGCTCCAGTATGTTAGCTATAGAATTGCTAACTGTAAATTGTCACATTAAATTATCTAGCTTAAACTAATCTACACTACTATTTAATTGTCGTTTAAATGTTATGTTAAAGTAACATTTTTATCCAAAAAGAACTAAATTTATGAAGTTGTCACAGTGTAAACATTAAGAATTCCCTTGATGTAGTGTGCCAGACACTTATCAGTTATTTAAGCTTAGCATATTATTTCCTAGTAACATGAGAACTGGATATGGAATTCGTGTATTCGTTTTGAATTGTACCTCTGAAAGTGAAAACTACAAAAATAACATTCATTTTTAACTACTCTAGAATTCTTCCCCACAAACTTTCTACAACCAGTCTTGTTTTGCTGTTCTTTGGAAACTATTATGGCCTCCTTAGTGCTTATGGGGAAGGATAATCATGGTACTCTAGAGGATTTCCTTTTAAGCATTACAAAGATTAAGGCCTTCCGGTATCTTTAGGAGCAATCTAAGAAAAGGTCTGCTGTGCTTGGATGAATCTTTTCTCATCTTTCTTTAGCTCCTTCTACAAATAATGCTCTAAAGTGATGTTACAATTAGCTGTTGCCTTCGTGATTTTTAGGAGCAACTGCAAAAGAGATGCTAAAAAAAAAAAAAAAAAATTGAATTTAAAATTTTAATTTTAAGGCAGCCTGTGGGAATTATTGCTATCTTCCCTGTACAAGAAGCTGCCTGCTGTTCCCTTACTTTCTATATTTGATTCCCAGCATCTTATTTTTTTTTTTTCTTGTTTACAGATCTAGTGACTTCATATTGTTCATTACTGCATGTGAATTCCCCCTCCCTCTTTACCATTTTTTTTTTAAGTGGCTTTTTAACCAGCTTTAGTGAATCCAGAGTTCCTGCTCCAATGTTTAGCACATTTGAGATATTCTTTTCCTATTCTGTTTAGGATGCAATGTCATTACTTAATGTTTGATGCAGCTAATGGGTTGTTAAAAACAGAGGCCTAATTTGTATCATAGTCACTAAATTTTTTTTTTTACTTTTGATGTAAAGAAAAGACAACACGAAAAGCTTTAGGAAACTGTAGTAAGTTTTCCTAATAAATTTGAGTTAACTAGGGTGCTTTTGTTATTGTGAATGCTATACAAAGTTACTGCAATAACATGATATGAACTGTAAATTACAGAGTGAATCAGCATACTGACAGGGTTTCTGCCCTTGTGTATTTTTTCTATTTTCTATGTTATTGGATGCAGCATCTCACACATGAATGATCATTTCTTTAAGCAATAATGTCCCAGATATTGTGAGATCTTAAACCAGTGGCACTGAAATAATTACTATAAAATGTGGTGACTTCAGACATAGTATCTCAGAAACGTTTAACATCTATTATATAATAACTGCCAGTCCAGTGTGCTAGTTGAGGTATTGCTGGAGATCTGGAAACCTGTCTCTCCACATGTATCTGAAGGCCTTCCAAAATATAACCAAAAATTACCTTATCATAAAATAGATGAATATATTTGAAACAATTGACATGAATCATAGGAATTTCTAGGTAAAATCCTGTCTTCACTGAAGTCAGTGCAAATTTTGCACTTCACTTCAGTAAAAGATTCTACTGTTTTAATTTATGGAACACCTGAGGTAGAGACAGTGGCAAAACATGACTTAAACTTGTTTGATGTGAGCAAAGCTTTAGTGTCAATTTCTTGACTAAAAATAGTGATCTCTGGTTAGTCACAGGAAGCTGTTATTATTACACTGATTTACATATTTAATACAAATATTCTAATGTGCCATACAGTATTAAGATGGTAGGAAAAATACTTATTAAGCACTGCCTTCATACATCAGTATGTCACTGAAGGTATGTCACCTTAATAAAATTGCAGGTGAGGTCTACCATCAGTTACTTTGCTGTGCTAAAACCTTCCTTGTTTCAAATATTTCATCATTTAGCAACACTATTCTCAGATTGACATAAATCTGGCCAGATTTAAACAAAAATTGAAAAGACACCTATTTTCCACTTAAAACAAATTTCCATGTCTTCTCAGTATTGAGGAGAAGGACAAAAGTTTGGCATTATGTCCTTCTGCTAATTTTGTAAGTGGTTTTACAAAAGGTAGCTCTTGGATGTAATGCAGCTGCAGTCTGCCTGTTTGTCTCAGAATAGGTCTGTATACCAGTGCAGAGGTCAAGTATGTTAATGTACCAAATCTTAGTCAGTAGTAAGCAAAACCTTATTCAGTGTTAAGTTAAACCAATATATTTTTTTAGTCTCAGGATAGTGGATTTCAACGGAATGCAATGTGTGTGTGTTTTTAGAGTTTTACCACTTTCTGCAGATAGATGATTTTGTACTGGTAAACAAAAGTTCTCTTTTTTCCACACAAAGTCAGGCTAATGTCTTGTGTTTCTTTCAAGAGGTACATCATATTAAACAGTGACCTTTACCTGGAAAAAAAAAAAAAACAAACAAACACTGAAAGTCCACACTTCCACAACACACAGCTGATGAAATATTTCCTGCTTACAGATGACCCTTTCAAATTAAAACAAAAAGAGAGAGAGAATGCCACTATGACCAAGAATTGGAAAGGTAAAATATAGTTGTTCAAGGATGGGGTGCTCTGAGTTGATTGCATGTTGAATTGCTTCAGAAGGAAAAATTTTGGAAATGAAGAAATGTTTTGAAACTACTTCATGTTGAGGGAGGCTGGAGGCTGACCAGTTCCTGGTTTAAGTACTTGGACCTTTCTGTAGAGGTTACAGTAATGAGAAGATTGACATCTTTGTTTTCCCAAACATTGTTTATTTTGGATAGCTCTATCCCAGTTCTGCGGGATTCATTGTGTTAATTGTGCAGAGAGCAGTGCCTGTCCCCAAGCAGGGGGTAGGGTACCTCGCTGATGCCACGTACTTTCCCTCCAGCCTTCTAAACAGGCGAGGAGCTACAGTGGGCATGTGTGTCAAGGTTTGTCTGGGCGGTGCGCCTTCTGAAGGAAGCATCTCCTTGCATTGTGCTGCTGCCTCCTTTCCTATTGGCTGGCATTAGTTTAGATAGATGTTTGCAGTCTGAACAAAAAAGCTAAGGAAAGTGATAACACCTCAGAGTAATAAAGACGTGTTTGCTAATATTTAACTTCTACCAGCAAAGACTAATGTAGTGAGACTGAGAAAGCTTGCTCTAGAAACCAGAGCACTTCACTTATCGAAAATTGCACCACAGCTCTTAACAGGTTAGTGTTGCTTGTCCTCTTGAGTGAAGAAAAATGGTACTGTTTCCTCTTCCATACACAGAACACACTGTGGGATATATGTAATTCATTTAAAAATGAGGGAAAGGCAGACCTTTTAATCAGGAATTTTATGATGGATCTTTTGGGTTACATAATGTGAAAATAAAAAATTACTCTTCCTGTCAAGAAAACAATTTCTGCTGATCTTGATTGCTAAAATAGAGAGAATGTGATTAGCTGAATTCCAGTTTAATCTTGCCACTACAGGAGCAGTTCTGGCTCCTGTGTTTTTACACAAGAAACTGCTGCTTTGCTTTATTTGTTTCCAAGTATTTCACATAGTACAATTCTGACAATATGTATATTAAAATTGTGGTTTTATGCTATATTTGTTCCATTGCTGGTGTTGACTTTTCCAATATGGGAAACAAAGGGGATTGCTATAAGCTATGTGATTAATTTCTCTGGAGGGAATAAAAGTTACTGTAGAAATGATATCAGACATTTTTAGTTCAAATGTTTTATAGGCAACTACACTTTTTAAGAACTTCTAAATTTTTTTCTTATGGATACACATTTTAGAATCCTGACCTTAAAACAAACAAACCTCAAAAAGTCTTTCCACAGCTTGTTTATAGTTCCGTAGCAAACATTAAAGGAGAATAGTGTGAACTGACAGCATATTAAATTGTTTTGGGAAACTTTCAGTTGACATGAGTGAGACCAGAATTTCCCTCAATAGTTTTGTAAGTGAGCTACAACATGAACTCAGTCATTTAAAATGAATTCTTGGCATTAATGAGGATTTCCTCACTTCTTTAAAAATTGTGTGAAATAAGGCAAACTTGACATTTATTCCCCTCTTCCAATTTTCTGAGGGCAGATTGTGAAATATTTGGAAATAACCACAATGATACTTTTGTTTTTAAATACGAGTGAACCAATAAAATCTTTCCGGAATTGCTACGTTTGTTTAGGATTTCATTGTGCCATTCCTGGCATGAGAACTCCCGCTGTTCAGTATTAAAACCCTTTCTGGAGCATTTGCAAGATTATGCTCTTCACATGAAAATGCTAACACAGTTGTGTTTACTGAATTGATGTGATACAAGAAGCATTGCTGCAACCGTGGGAATTCCTAGTTGCAACTATTAAAGTTTGTTGCACCAGCAGGTAATGCAAATTTTTGATGCTCGTGAGGGGCATACAGAGGTATTGAAAAAGAGTTGGTTGGTGGATTATGTTGGGAATAATGTGAATATTTTTTACTATTGTGTAATGTGTAGAACAAGGAAAATGTGATTGCTTTACAGTTGTCACTCCATTGGTATTCAGTTATTTTATTTTGTAATTTGTGATTATAAAACTCAGAAAACACAACGTAACCAAATGATCAATATGTAAATGTGTGCAGGACATGTCAGAAGTAGTTCTGAAGCACAGTTGGAGAGTGATCATTTAAAAATAGATGCTTAAATTTTGTATATACTTACAACATCTATCTGATAGCGCATTTTAATTCATTTTGCATTTCATGTTCTTGTAAAGTGAATTTTCCACACTTCTGAAGATTGTCTACCTGTACAATACTGTATTAAGTTTTTCTTTCAGGACTTCCATTATTGCTGGAGCTTCCAACATGTATATGTTTCTTTTGAAAAAATGTTCCTACTGTTATTTTCTTGTAAATAGTTTTTTGTATTAAATTTGCATGGATAAAACCCCATTTCCAAAACCAGTGTACATACTATGTGTATAAAATACAAACTGTTTCATAACTTTCATGTAGTCAATTTATTCAATTTGATTTCACTTCAGTTTTTACATATTCCTGGTACATAATGAGAATTTGTATCTTTCAAATGTACATATTGCCATTTTGATATGCAGTTAGGCAGGTGACTTGTCTCTCAAACAAAAGAAATGTTAACACACTGTGGAAATATATGACACTTCTACATGTGAAGTATGTTAGGACTTCTCGGTGACCAACAGAGAAGTCAGTGGTGAGAATATGTGAAGACAAAGATGCCTTCACTTGTAGCAGGGTCTTTATTTGTTTGCACACTTTTCCCGTCTTACATGGGGTGGTATATGAAAACCACCCAATATCTTAGAGCACATATATTTGGCATAATATAGTTTTTTGAATCTTGCTAATAATCTTAATTCAGTATGGAACCTCCTACTGACAGAGGTGATGTACTTTCCTTGCACACCCTGGGCTAGATGTAGCAATAGATCACCTGCTTGGTTTGCAGTCATTAGTTGCAGTACTAGGGAAGCAGAACTGCCAGGTTTTGCCAGTAGCTGTAGTTAAGTTAGATGATGCCAATGTTAAAATATACTATTTAACAAAATTAATTTTACCTTAATTTATTTGTTTATTTAAAGATTTGGACAGTTCTACTACATAGACATGAATATTTAAAGTAAAAGATCTTCAAGAGATGTGTTTTTCCCTGTGAGACTTTTCATTCTGCACCTGCACTACCCAGCTGTTCTTCGTTTTTTTGATGAATCACAATTTGTGACTATTTAAGGCAGAAACTGAAGAACAGCATTACTAAAAGTGAACAACATCCCATAACAAATGCATCTAGACAGTTGCAATTTATTTACTTTTTTTGCAGTTAGAGCTGAAGTGTTTTGGGAGGGTTTGTTCTGTGAATCTGTTGTTCAGCTTCCAGCTCTAAAGAAATCTTTACTCTTACAGAAAGACTTTTGTAAGAGTTTACAAGGGGAATGGCCGCATGTTCTTCTGTTTCAGGCTGAAACAATGAACTATGTCAGTCCTCAGCCGTGTGCATGAGGAAAGTCACTGTTGAATAAGGGAAGTGGTGTAAGCAAAAAATAATAATAATAAAAATGCAATTTCCACAAGACATACTGAGAGAAATGGAGAATTCTTGAAGGTTTTCAGTGTAATTATTTGGTTTTAATTTGAGATCATTAGGTTTGATCAGGGTGCCACAGACAAATAAGTTCCTCCATAATTAGACTATCAGCTGTTGGTAAATACGGCTCAAACGTGGACTTTTTTGACGGAGTCATGAGGTGGTAAAATGTGTAAATTGCAGGATTCAAATATAAACAATGTGTATGGGTTGCAACATTTCTGCCTTGGTAAAGGGGCCTGCTGCTGGCAGACTGCATCCATTCCAGCAGTATTTGAGAACTAGTAAGTGAATACATTTTATAGAAAGCAGTGCTTTCTCCACTCCGTGATTCCTCAAGACGTAGTTCTTGGTTTCTTATAGGTCTTCCTGACTGCACTTTCCTTTTCACACACCAGGCAGGGCTTACTCCACTTCCATTTCCTAAAGCAAAATGCGAAATAAAACTTCTATTTTCTCTTCAAGGTTGAAATCTGTGTTTCCTACCATAGTCTGTCAGATACCTGCAATGCATTTTCTCATGGTGTGTCTGCTTTTATAGCCTTTTTTCAGTGTCCTGCTTGCAGACCAAATGTACATCTCACTATCTTCACCTGCTGTTTTGCATTGCTTAAGGCTCATTTTACAACTGTAGCCTTTTGACTTTCCTGTCTGATTAAGATATGTCTACACCAATGATGGATATAACTACAGTGCTCCAGGTCAGCATCGCTGTTCTGATACTCCTAGATTGTGGAAACTATTTGAGGGTTTAAAAAAAATAAATCAACTCCTCATCCCTGGGTTCACAGAAGTCTCCTGTTTCTGATACTGTATTCAAACGCATTAATCAGTTACTCTGACTACAAATATCACTCAAATGGCTATTAGAAATCCTTCCAAGAATATTTTTCAAAATTATGAAGTTTAATGTTGCAATGACTTTAGCACATTAAAACAATTTGCAAAATGTGTATGTAATTGTTTGTCTTTTTAATTAGTTAGGCTTCATTAATAATGGAAATCTCATACTAATAATGTTCTAATTATATAGGCAAAGAGTAGATTATAATACAATCATCTAGTTTTCAGTTACAGCACATTGCCTTCAGAACTGAGGGATGCATAACTCAGTGGAATAGCTTACAGCTAATAGTAAGGGTAATGTAAGAAGAATTAGAACATGTAAACTTTTCTGATAGAACATGTAAACTTTTCTGAAATTCACAAGTGATTGTTAAAGGTTTGACTTTGTATCATCTTAACATAGTGTTTATTATAATGGATAAGTGGAATCACTAGACTGTGTAGAACTGTAGTTTTTTTAACCAATATTTAAATATGATAAACATTCTAATATTTGTATTTTTTCAGCAACTTAATAAACATCTCTTTAGAGTATTATGACTTTATTAAAATTATTTCATTGTCAGAATTCATACAACTTCCCGTATATAGCAAGATAGATAAAATGGGTGTGCATATGGTCTTTAGCTCAATAATCATGAGTTGGAGAAATGATAAATGTTTTAGCCAGATGAAACCACAGGTTCTGTGTTAGCTCCTGGAGGGCCTTTGCTTATATACCTTGTTCTGTTGTGTTATCAACAAAGGAAGAATCACCTCTCCTACTAGAGCCACAGGAGGAGAAATACCTAAGTTTGTAACTCAGCATACAACTGTGAAAGTTCACACTGGTGCACCACTTTTTGCATCCTTAATGCTTTTTTGCATTTTGACACCTTTTCCTCCTGCTTGCACATGGCATCACATTCCCCTGTATATGAGAAAGTCTATTGCAGGTGGTTGTCATACCTTGCTGAGTTGAAGGTGCAAACCTTCCAGAGGATTATCTTCTCACTTACCCTCATCCTTTCACAGGAAATCAATAGTAACTTGTCTCATCGAATGGCATGCTACTATTTTTATCTTCCATAGAACTGTTTGTTAGGTAGAGCTGCATTACATTTCATGCTTTTCAACATCTCAGAGAGGTTAGTTGCTTTTACTCCTAACATACTTACAGGCATTTTTTTTGCTCCAAGGTTACTGTTTATTTAGTATCCTTTTGCAGCTTATTTGAGCAAGAGTTACTGATATCTTAAATGTAAATATTAATTTATGTTAATAAGAATGTGACATTCCAGATAGGTATGAATTCGCAATGTGAGGAGACATTGTTCATTTCAGCCTCTTACTTTTGATATCCAGAATCTTTTGTTCTCCTATAATCATAAGAGAAGAAAAATAAAACAGCAGCAAACAATATGCTTCATGGATAAACTTTCAAGTGCATGAGTTTCTGAAAAGTATTTGTTGAGAGAAACCATCCCAAGCTCCATTTATCCTCCAGCCCTATAGAAATTCAAGCAAAAGAAACAGGAATCATCTTTGGGAACTTTCAGCAGTATCATTTAGAAATAGGTAAGTGGTACTGAATTCAGTCACAAATAATACTTACTATAAAGCTATTCTGCTCCACTAATTGGTGGGTGATATGTCTAGCTTGCGTGTTCCACTATGTACTGAAATGGTAAGTTCATTCTTTTTTTTTTTGTCCAGTAAGACATTTATACAATGATGAAACTGAGGTACTTCAGCCAACACTGATAATTTTGTGATTTTGGCTTGAGCAACATAAACTTCTATTTCCTGGGAATATCAGTTAAATGATGATGATACTGTTTCTGGTGAAATGGCGAGCAATTATCAAACTATTTCCTTCCTTTTGTCTTTGCAAACTAAGGTTTGCAAAAGAAGACATTTAGTAGGTAAAATTATTACTTGGATTCTTCCCTGCTCCTTTCCCCCGTCCAATTACTCAAGTTGCATTTGTTACTCAATATTCTTACCTTTCTGTGTGCAGTTCCATGTTTCATGCTTGCCAGTATATCAGTCATTTTAGTATTGCCTGTATATGGCATCATCAGGCCTTGTTTGTGTGTTTGGGGACTTTGAAACTCCCTCTGCCAATTTTTAACTTTTGCTAGTGATTTAGAAAAAGCTTTTAATGCTCAGGATCAGTTTGACAAGTGCTGTTTTGAATAACTTGTATTAACATTTTGTTTGATGTTCCTTCATTGTAAATTTGATAGTTCTGTTGGATACATAAATTGAAATGGCAAGCCTTGTTGTATTTAGGGTAAAGTACTTGATTCTTTCAGGATTTACATGCCCCAAGACTGGTGTTTCATTTCATTTGTTTAGATCACTGGGCCTTTCAGATATCAACAACAACAAAAAAGAACATGGAATTCTGCTTTAACTAAACAAACTCAGAGCTGCTGCAGTCTGTTTAGAAGGCTAAATACAACAGATCTTACCGCTTCTAGCTGTTCGTGCAGGTACAGATGGAGAAAGAAACCTTTCTTCTGTCTGTTTTTCTCACTTGGATATTTACTTAAACCAAGAAAGCATTACGCACAGAAGGCTAAATTTAGTTTCTCTTAACTGGATTTTTTTTTCACCTAAAATTATTGTCATCTTTAAAAAATAAAAATAAACAGCAACAGATTCTTGTCTAAATTGACTGGTTACTCTAAACATCAAAACTGGTGAAAATATGCAGGTATTTTTAAACTTCTGATGGACTATATGTTTGACTATTATAACTTGAATTTTCCTGTGATCACTTCCGAGTGCAAGATGTGTTCTGCCTACAGAGGTTGAGCCCCCTTTTTTTCTGTAGTAAAGTTCTGCTTTTGCACTCTGACCTCCAGGAGTACAGAGCATTCTGCTCTTTGTCACATTTACAGCATATTTATACAAAACACCCTTACTTGACACCATCAATGTTATTACCTGTTGCAAGTTTACAAACTTGAAAAACAAGCAATGGAGGTGGAAACAATATGCAGGTAAAAATATGCACCTGGATAGGGGTCAGGGCCACCTAAAGGGGTTTCAGTTCTCCATTACCTCCCAGTGGGGTCTCCAAGTGTCACTACAGTATCCCTGCGCCCCATCCCCAAACTAGATGACTTCTATACCTACCTCCTCTATAACCCCTGCCTCAATGAAGTCAACATGGTCTAGGGCTAAAATCTGACTTGTTTAAATTTTAAACCAGTTGCCTGGACTATCTCAGGTCCCTTCCAGCCTCAGCTCTGCTCGAGTCAGTCTGGCAGGCACCTGCCTGTGCTGCAGCTGCCAGCATCCTTCTGCTCTGCATCAGCCACAGTTTGCTGCCTGTCTGTCTGCCTTGTGGGCTCCTGAGGATGCTTCCTCAGGAAGCCATCAGACTTTAGGCAGCTGTGGAGGGTGGTTTGTGCCAAATCCACTGAATTTATTAGGGAATTGGATGGGGAGCACACACGCACTCCTTGTCAGCTGGCAGAACAGAAGGTGGGGATGTTTCTTGACAACTGAGCATGCTCTGACATTTCCAACACGAACAGCTGGACTGATATGAAAACGTATCTCTATTGCTAGTTAATTTGTCATGCATGCTGTGATTTTTATGGAACAAACGAGTCAAAAGGCATTCCTGCCTTGCCCCACACTACACTGTTTAGTTAAGCTCACAGTCTTGACTGTACAGTTCATACTAGGTGGTCCCATGAAAAGCACCCACAAGAAGTGTTGCTGCAGGACAGACATTTTTAAAAGCAGGAGTGGGAGACAAATTTCAAACCAAATTAGGCATTTGAAATTGCGTTGTTAAAACTTATTAGGGGTGGAGAGGGTATGTACTCACCTTTTTGTTTTTTTCCTTTACATCAGGAAGAAGATAATGGCTAACTCATTATTCTGTTCAGCAGTCTGTCCTGGCTGGGGGGAACTCCTGACTTCTGAAAAATGTTTTCTGTCACAGACATTCACAAAGACAAAAACCTAAAAGTGTGGAAAAGTTTTTTTCTATGCTTGATATTCTCAGAGTATAAAGTAGGGAGTCAATGAGAGACAGATGCTGTGGGCTGGAAGATGAGCCAAGGCAATTTCCCTTTTGAGCCAGGCCTCATTTACTTCCTCTGTAGCATGCTCCTTGTTGTGCTGGGCAGCCCCCTCTCCCCCCCTTCAGCCCCTTCTTCTTTCCCCCAGCACTCCCACAACCCCTCGAGTATCCCCAGTGCTCTCCCTGTTCCTGTGACCGGCCCGAGCCAAGGCAGGGTGGGCGCAGGGCTGAGCTGGCAGCTCTTGGCCCAGCAGAGCCAGCGGTAATCTCTGTCCAGTGCTACCTGCAGCTGCAGCCTGTGTAATTAAAAGCTATGTTCTGGAGAAGTGAAGACACGGCCATTTCAATGCTTGAATGTCCCTGAAGATCTTTCCTACTTCTGTAACATACTTTTGTTATAATTTGTAGAAGTTACCAAAGTGAAATGCATTTACCAATATTACTTGGCTCTTGTAGCCCGGAAGAAAAATGTATTTGTTTTTTTTTCTGTAGTGACAGGTGGTCAGTAAGGGGAATGTTTGTGTTACTGTGCTGTGAGTGCGAGTGTTCCTGACAGTATATGGGTATTCTTCAAATCCTATTATATTTATAATTAACTGTATCATATAATGATTCAGGCTGAGCCAATGCATGGCTTGAGGGACTTACTGGGAACTGTGATCTCATTAAGAAAGCATCAGAGCATGCTGGTTCTCCTGTGGTGTGGCCCCAGGGGCTCTGCAGGGACAGGTGGTGCAAGACTGGGAGATGCTTCAGAAGAAGACAACTCTTCAAGATTAATGGTTTAATCCTTTTTAATAGGATTAAAAGTGTATTGTTAAGTTGCTGCTCAGTCAATGTGAGTGGAATTTAGGAGAGCATAACTCGTTTTTAGAAGAGTACAGGCTGCTGCACCTACAGGTTTAAGGAATGTCTTTTACAAAAACAGGCAATCTACTGAGATTCTTTCATTAAAATAAATACTTTTCTTTCTCCTTTTAAGAGAAATCCTCTCCACACAGCTGAAATCCATCTTGTAAGTGGCAATTGATTAACATATTGATGAAGGATTTATTAATATATTTCTTAACGTCTGCTGAAATATTTTTTCCTGTTGTACCTCATTGTAGTATGACTCAGGTATTACTCAAATGTATGAAGTCGTATCTTGATAATACAGGGCAAGCATCAATTACAGAGCATAGCACCAGTGAAAGCCAGAAAAGGGAACAAGTAGGAAACAGCATGATGATCTTTGGGCTTAATCCTGCACACCCACAAGGATTTCTACATTTCTCAAGCATTAGACATAAGATATCAGGTGTTACCTAAGGTGATAGCTAATATTTTTATGTGCAATGTGCCTAAACAGTCTCTCTTGAGCCCCACCTGGAAGATGAAACTGGGGCAAATGCTAGCTGCCTCCTACTAATAATTGATCTGCTATTAAGCTATCCCAGCTTGGGTTTATTTTGGAAGGCAGCAGTGCCTTTTAACAGTGCCCAAGCCTGAGAAATGCAAATGCTGCAGGNTTTTTTTTTTTTTGATTAAGAACCATGCTTTCCCCTACTTTTCCTCATTTTGTATGTGAGCATAACCTTTATTACAGCACATGTGATAATCTACTTCACTGAAGGTAGTCTGTGAATTCATTGTGCAGCCTGGCAGTTTGAGAACAGCTCCTGCGATGAGGTGCTGTGCTCTGGTCTCCTGCAGAGAGCTAAAGTGTGGGGCTTTCCAAAGCTCTGGACATTACAGACAAGGGACTTCAGGCACTGATACCTGCCAACTGTGTACTTCGGGACCCAAATCTGCATCCAGACATTGCAGGGATAGGACTCTTACTCAAGCAAATGTGAGTGATAGGACACTCCTGACTTTCAGTTACAGAAATCCTTGGAGGAAGTAGTTTGTTGGGTGATGAGCCCTGCTTGCTCAGCAGTTGCTGAGTGGAAATCCAGGCATTTCTTTGGCTCGTAGGCCTTTGCAGTAATGTCTCTGTGAGGACTGAACCAATAAATCATTGCTTTATAGCTCTTCAGTAGTGCCTCAATTCATCTTTGTACTGGACTGCTGACTGCATTCTCCATGACATCAGATTTTGGCTCTGGCAACTTAGCACGCCTTTATCAATGGTGAATCGAACAGTGCTGTCAAAGATTATATACTATCTTGCCTTTTTAGCCCAAGCTAAAAGGCTGTGGTCAGTGCAAATGCTGTTCTGTGAGCTTCTCCAAAGGGCAAATCCAGCATAGCTGCAAATGCAAAGGATCATGAGGAGACTTGTGTGGGAAGGGGCCAGCCAGGGCTGTAGCTTTGGAAATCCACAGTGTTTTGTAGATCTCTGAGTAGTGTTACCGTGAGGTCCTGTCACACAGACCCGCTTCTTTGTCAGTATTATACATTGTTGCTAAATTATCTGGCAAAAACTTCAGTCCCCGGCATTCCAGGACCACCTCTGGCCAGAATCAGTCTCTCTCACTAGCAGGGTGGCAGGGAACAGTTACTGCTCCTCTGCTTTTCACTGTTATCTAACGTGTGCATGCTCCTGGGCATGTACAGGGATTTCAACACTGCCAGAAGAGGCTGGTTAGCCCTTTTCCCTAATTCAAATTCCCTGTTGCAGAACCAGCCTATGTAAGACCATCCACAAATCAAATAATACTGATGAAATTTATCTTCTTTGTGATTTCACTGGCCAATAACTGGAAAATCCTAGTCCATGCTGGGGAAGACCAAACAGGTGTACCTGTACCTCACTGGGGATCTGTCCTACCAGCATTTCCTTGTTCAAAGCTGTAATTTATAGCTGAACTGCCAGCATCTTCTGTCAGGATGTGAAGTCTGACTTCTCAGTGCATCAGCTCCATCCCACCAATGTCACTTCTGCCTGTAACTGTTGGGGCAGTTATTTTTCCTCTGCTGTGTTTCTGTCTGAGAGCAGCAGCCATCTGATCAGGACCTTGGTCAAAACCTATTTCATGGGAAAGAGCAATGCAAAGAAGCTTTTCCTTGATGAGAAGGAGCCTCACATAGCTTGAAAGCTCCCAAGGGATGCAAAGTCCAAAATTTCCCATTGAATAAAAAGTTAAAGTATTTTACTTCTGTGCCTCTTTTTTTTTTTTTTTTTTTTAACCACAGATGAAGTGGTTCAGCTGTCATCTGCCTGTGGAGACTTGCCCACCCATTCTGGGATGATGAGTCCTAATTCAGGACGTGCAGAGCTACAGCAGTCCCCACGTTGCAGGTTACGGGAACTGGGAGGTCTGCAACCTGGGAGACCAGCCGGGATTTTCAAGTTTTTTTTCCCAGGGAGCCCCAGCCCTGACCTGGGACAAGGGGTGCCCGCAGCGCTCGCTGTGACGCTATCCCCACGCCGATCACCGCGTTACCAGCAGCCTCACAAGCTGGCCAGCAGCCAAGCAGGAGTCTGCCAGAAGTTAGCTGGAACCAGTGGATTTCCACAAAACACTTCAGTTTGCATAAATCAGGGTTCTCCAATCAAAATACATCTTGTAACAGGAAAATCCCTCAAATGCTGGTGTGGGACTGTTTACTATATCCCACGTGCGCAATGTGCTTACTTTGCTGTCTGGGAGGGGATGTTGAGCCAGACTTCTGCCGGGGGCAGTGAGCAGTTTTCATCTTCCCTTCCCTATTTCTTCATGTGCATCCTATATGCCAAACTCTTCCAGGCTGGCTGCTCAGATGCAGCTGCTTGAAACTTGTTCTCTAGAAACAGGAATATACACAGGACTTTTTCTTCCATTTTGCTGTTCCAGTTTTCTTTTTTTTTGCAGCTAGTAAATATTTTCATCTTGCGCATTACCTGGCTCAAAGGAAAATCCGGATCTGTTACGGTAAGCTGTAACTATCTGATCAGCATTAAATCCAAGCAGCTCACTCTCTGCTGCATTTAGACAAATGGGATGAGAAAATTGGTCTGCTTTATATTATAATTCTATTCTGTTGTGCATTTCTGAAACTCAACATACCTTTGCAGGTGTAATACAGAATATTGATTTGTGCTTACTAGCATTTCTATATGAATTTGAAAGAGTTTTCCAGTACTTCTCTCTTTTTTAATGGTAATGATGTTTGTGTTCTTGAAATAACTTTGGCTGCTCAGAGAGTTGAAGGTGATGATTGAATTGCAGGTTTGCAGATAGGCATAATTATACCTTTTTTTTTTTTTTTGTATTTACACTATTGTTGCTAGAACTGATACCTGTTCCATACCCTACAAGCCACATTCTGGCTATTCTGAAATCCCTCCTGTGGTCATTCCTAAAGTAAGTGTAGATGTATAAAATCCCATATTTTTCCTTTTTTGGAAATATTTGAATAGCTTTTAATATAACTAACAGTATCTAGGCTCATCCTAAATCAGCATGGGCTTGCTAATAAAAATGTCAGCAGATATTGTTGCAGTCTAGATGTCCCTGGCCAAGAAGTTTCTCTGGTTTACTGCTTGCTCTTTTTGCAGGAGGAGGGGGGGTGAAGTTCAAATTATTTGCATCTGCAAAGGACAAGTCCATTCAGCATTTTTTGAGTGTTTTTTCACAGAATCACAGAATGGTTGAGGTTGGAAGGGACCTCTGGAGATCACCTAGTCCAACCCTTCTGCCAAGCAGGGTCACCTAGAACATGTTGCATAGGGTCACATCCAGGCGGGTTTTGAATATCTCCAAAGAAGGAGACTCCACAACCTCTTTGGGCAACCTGTTCCAGTGCTCTGTTACCCTCACAGTAAAGAAATATTTTCTCGTATTCAGCCAGAACTTCTTGTGTTTCAGTTTGTGCCCGTTGCCAGATATAATCTGGTATGCCCCCCAGGATATGCAGTTGTCAGCCAGCCTTTGGATACTTTTTGGATATCTTTTGGAGATCTTTTGGATTTTCATAATTTGAAGGACTTTTGAGAGGAATTCCCATCTAGTATTTTTCAGGTGATCACATTCATCTGAGATGTCTTGAAGCAGTGCTCTTAACAGGGGAGCACCAAGGGATAGCCACCTATATTAGTATCTTAAATGGTTTGTGTTCATTTTAATAGTTATTTCATAATATTTGTTTCATAAAGAACTTCATTTTGGTTTGTTCATCATCAGGCCAAATGTTGTACCTTTGATAAAAACACCCAGCAAAGCACCTTTCAACACCTGTAAGATCTTTATGTAAGACTCAGAGGCTCGGGCTGCTATTTGCATTGGTAATCCCTAGCCACCATATGGGACATGCAAGGCACAGGAGACCAGGCCAACACTGCCATCCCCTCCAAAGGCATGCTGAGCTGCAGGAAAACCATCTCCCCCAAGGGCAAATGCTACTTTATATCCCCAGGATTGCAGCTCAGGGATCGAGGGCCAGTCTGTGATAACGTGGACCTTGCCCTTTCTCCAAAATTTGCCAGCTGGCCTGCCTGGCACAGAGACATCACGCAAAGTCAGCTCAGTCCACTGACTCCGGTTGCCAGATCCTGCTCATGGGGAGGCAAAAATGAAGTGAGTAGAAATTGCCAGATCCCCTGGCACCGAGGTTAGGGCAGGAAGCTGTAGAGAATATCTGTCTTTTACACTTACTGTTCCCACTGCACAGTGATCACACCAGAAGGACCTCTGCCAACATCTCTGCTAAACTCTCCAGTACAAGACATTGGATAGAGTTTAAAGGAGAAGGAAAGGGAAACTTATTTTGCTTGTCCCAAGGGTTCAGAGGCTTGTGAAGGAAAATTCAGATTTAAAAAATTATGCAGAGAGGCAAAAGCCATGAGGTTACTCATATTTTAAGACAGTCTGAAAGCTGAGTGGGAGCACCAGCTCCTGTGGCCATCAGTGCTGGATCCGGCCACGCTCTGCACTTTGGGCAGGCTGCTGGGAGGTGTTTTGCCCATCACAGGGCCATGCAAGCAGGGCCAATCCACAGTGGGCTGTGCATTGCCAGGCTTGCTTGCTTTCCCAGTTGCTGTGAGAGCACTCAGCATGAAAAGTTTCTATTTTCATAGCAACGCTTTTTCATTTGTCTATTTAATTCTGGAGCAACCTGAAAATGAGACTGGAACTAATTACCGCTGTTCTGTGAAACTTGGTGGTTTAACCAAAAAGATTAAAGTGCACAGGCGGAACACAAATCTACTTTTGAGGGTAAACACTGCTGGGAAGAAAACTGGCAGGCGGACGGGCAGGCAGCCAGAGGGGAGCGGGGACCTGGTGTGACCGACCAGTTGCCTTCACATGCAAAAGGCTGAGCGTGCCCCTCACAGGGCTCAGCCATCCCTAGCAGGGGAGCCCAAGTATGGGGCAGGGTGGGATGCTTCCCCCCTAGTATTTAGCACTGAAGTAGCTATTGAAAGCCTGGCTGCTGATTGTCACATAGGGCTAGTGACCAAGTGGAGAGAGGCTTTTATGGAGAGGCACCAGCTTCACACAGGGAACCAGGTTGGCCAATCCTACTGCACAGGTAGCAAATTGTAAACGCCTGTCAGGATTCTTCCTACTCTTTAACACCAGGCTGGGGGCCTTTCTGCAAGTTTTTTTCATCTGTCATAAATTACTGGTCAGTCGTGAATAACTGGATAAAATCCAATTGCCTGAGATAAACAAGAAGTCAAGTGAGACAAGCTCATAGTCCCTCCTGGTCTGCGAATGTCTTCCAGGGCGGTTGCAGAGAACTGACCTGGCAGAGACAGGAGCCCCGCTGAGTCTCCACTGTTCATTTTGGTTTCCGAAGATTTAACATTTGAGGGTTTTGGCACCGGGCTAGGCTCTCACACTTTTCCACAGCAGTCAGCATGGGGAACTGCTGCAGCATTTGTTCTGCAGCTCTTGATGAGCAGCTCCTCGTTCACAGTTTTGTACCCAGTATTTGCAGTGCTGGGACAAGACAGGTCTGTCACAAGCACCCCATTGCCCAGCTTGGTCTGCGAGTGTACGTAGGTTGGCTCTTTGTCCCTTCAGCTCCTGCTGAGAGATGTTTCAGGGCCTTCCTGTTCCAGAGATAATTTGTAGTTTCTGTTGATTTAGTTTCTTTTTTCATTTCTGCCTGGATATTTTGTGACCAGTTTATTAGCACTTATTGCTCTGCCAGCTTTCTGTCTTTATTTCAGTGTTTCTCATCACTCCCTGGTGCATCTACAGGCCAAGTCTGGGCTCTGGCACGCTGGGCTGTGCTGTCGGTCCCCTTCCAGCACACCTGTCCCCGGCATTCCCCCATCCACCCAGCGCTCCTCTCTTTGCTCTGCACTGAAAGCAAAAATTTCAGCGGTCAGTCATGCCAGCTCCACAGCGGCTGCCTGGTTGGCTTGCATAATGCAGGCACATTCAAATAGCTGCCGTCCCTTCCTTGATGTCTAAGCCAGGGTTAGTCCCCAGCAGTAGTCATCAGCAGACACATTGGAAAAACTGAGGATTCTACTCACCACAAGAATAAATATTGACACTGGGCACTGCTGGAGAGTCTGGATTCCCTTTATTACTTCCTGGAGTCCCATGGAAGCCACAGTGTTTAATTTATTAACGCAAAGAAGGGATTTTTCTTGCAACAATCAGTCTGTCGCCACTGTATCATGCTCCTCTTTCCAGCACGTCTCCTGGCACTGACGTACCCTGTGCAATTCATATTGCTATGCTGGAGGCAACAGGTCTGTTTTGAATTGCTGATTCTCTTATTCTGGCGCCCTGGAAAGAGCTTGTTTAATGCAAGTTGTATAAAAGAGACTTGCCTCCCTGAAACATGAGGCAATTAAGAGGCTTTTATAAGTCATTGATTTTTCTTCCCACTGGCAATAGAAAAGCCATCAGTTTGGATCAAATGAAACATGCTGTTCAATATCCAAATGTTCTGTTCATAGCTGGAGCCTTTTATTTTTTATTTCATAGAATAGGAAGCTACTTCTTAACATGAAACTGAATTGAAAAGTTGAAAGCTTTTATTCTGAACTATCAGATCCCAATATTTTAACATAGGAAGACAGCAGATTGTCTGACAAAAACAATTTGGCACTACGGGGATGAATGTATCAAACATATTTTAAACAGAAAGGATTTGGCCCATTTTTCAACTTGGCTCCAGCACTGATATCTTTACCAACCACTTTGCTGTTTGAGATGAGAAGCTTTAGTAACGATGATTCTCTTCCTTTATTTCCCCAAACAAAAATGTTTTTTTACAGGTACACTTTTACATTTCTTCATGCACCTGCTCGGTGAATCTGGCAGAGGCCAAGAACTGAGCCCAGGGGCTTCTCTGCTCTTTGATATTTCCTTTTCAGCCTGGAGGTGCCTTTACAAGTTTGCCTTCCCAAGGTTTTGCCTCTTTTATTAATCTTGCCCCTGTAGAGCAGCTGCGGTGCCCTGGGACCTGGCCAGGCTACTGGAGGAGCAGTGCCTCTGGTTGTGCAGGGGAAGCTCCTGTGAGAAGCTCATGAGCACAGAGTGACTCCAGCAGTTATTCACCTGCCAGTTATTCACCACCACCTTAGGAGGACAAACCTCCTAAAATCTCATTCAAGAAGAAAACATATGTGCTGGCGGCACTTCCAGATATAGCCATCACAGTCCTAATGGCAAAGGCAGCTACATCAGGGAGGTGAGCAGGACAAACTCCCTGCCAATTTGCCCATCACAGAGCACGTGAATGTCTTGCCACAGACACCACAAGGCTCTGAGGAGAGATGGGTGCAGGTCACAGCAGTGCGTAGCTAATCCCAGCCGCAGTGCTCAGGGCCTTTGCCAGAATGCCATCCCAGCTGCGTGCAGGGCTGGCTGGCGAGCCAGTGAGTTTATTTCTACTATCTCTCCCGAGAATCTTCTTCCATGAGTCTTTTGCACTCTAACCCCATCTGCAGGATACTTAGTAAGATGCAAATCACCTGCTTGTCCCTGCCCTGAGCTCAGGGCTTGAGGCGCTGTTCAAGTGCGTGCAGGGCTCTGCCCATGTTTCCCACAGCTTGCCAGGGCATTGCTCCAGCTGGGGAGCATGACACTGAAAAGATCAGTGTAAGCCAAGGTCTGAGCACACGGGGTTACAGAGGTGTACTGAGCCACCTCCCACTTGCTGTGTGGGCGGCGCTTTGGCTCCACATCACTGGAAAAGTGCACGGATCCTCCCCTCGCCCTCAGATGATCTCCTCCAGGGTCAGTCTGGGGATTGCATTAGCACTGCCCGGGGGAGGAACACAGTGTGAGCATCAGGTACCAGTACAGAACATGGAGATGAAAAGAAAAATGTCTTCAATTTGCAAAGGGAGTTGGTTTGAGCAGGTGGGGCTGTGAATGTGCAGATGCTTTTCAGCACTGAGCTGAGCTCACTGCTCCTCCCTGTGTGCTCCAGTGCTGCCGAGCTCAGGCCAAGCCATCAGCCAAGGCTGTGCAGTGGAGCCCTGTTATTGCAAAGCCCAACTGTGCTTTTTTCCAACCTAATTTTCTCAGGAACTGACCCAGTTCTAGCACTTGGAAACTGGCATTCACCCTACTGGCAAATGTTTCTCATCTGTTTCAGATGATCTGGCCAGTGTGACCTTTCCTGCTAAAATAGCTTACACAATGAAAATACATCACTGTTAAATCCTCATCTTGCATAACTCTGAGAGCAAGGCCATACATTTACCAGCAGCAAGGAACTATTTTCCCCTTATTTTGTAGAAAGCAAGAAGGAAACAGCCAGAGCTGTGCAATTGCAATGAAGGGAGAACCGATCCATAACCCCTTTCCCCCCAGCAAAAAAATTATGGGGCACTCTAGGCGGCTGGGTCTGTACTACCCATTTCTGCTGCTTGCTGCTTTGCAAAGAAGGAAAGCAAGGGCTCATTCACATATTAGGTGATCACCAGCCACAAGCAAAGTCCCCACAGTCTTTTGGGCTGTTTTCCAGCCAAGTGCCACCCCAGGTCAGGACAGCAGCGGGTCACTTGCTTCCTGGTCCCTGCTTCAGCATTCCCCTTTTACCCAGTACCCGACAGCGACCCAGCGGCCCTCCTAGTGGTGCTCATCATTGCTCTTGCATCTCTGTTTTCCAAGCTGTGCACACACAGCAATTGGTGTCTCTTCAGGGAGGTAGTTGCTATAACCAGATATATGAGAGCACTTCTTTCTTTATCACAGCTGGTTGATATGGTTTGCCTGAGTGTGTATTTCTGTGTGCGTGTTTGCAGTGGAATGGGGAGGATAACTGGCAGGTGGAAAAAGGGCTTGATCCTACTTATGCTGCTTTGAAACATTCCCATTAACTCCAACTGGGGAGTGATAACATTTTTTTGGGCATCAATTCAAACAATGATACAGTAAGTCCTGTACAGGTGTTTTGCGGGTGGTTTTCTTCCTAATCACAGAATCACAGAATCACAGAATATCCTGAGTTGGAAGGGACCCATAAGGATCATCGAGTCCAACTCCTGGCACTGCACAGGTCTACCCAAGATTTTAGACCATGTGACTAAGTGCACAGTCCAAACGCCTCTTAAATTCAGACTGACTTGGTGCAGTGACTACTTCACTGGGGAGCCTGTTCCAGCATGCAACCACCCTCTCAGTGAAGAACCTCTTCCTGATGTCCAACCTAAACCTCCCCTGCCTCAGCTTGACACCATTGCCGCGGGTTCTATCACTGGTACGAGAAGTGCTCCTTCTGTTCCCGATGCTGTTGCTCATGTTCCTTAGTATGTCTTCACCATTTCTCAATATTTCTGAATTTGGCCACAGGAAAATGCATGCAGCCTCAGCCAGAGCCAATTGCTTGTCAGGGCACGCGCACTGCAGCTCTGCTTTCCAAAACATCATTTATTGTCCCACCTGGAGGGGAGTTGCTGTAATCAGCTTCCCTCACCTCACACAAGACAACAGGGAGATGAACCAGCCATTCATTACTTGTCATGAGCCAGGCTGATCATTCAGCACAGCAACAGGAATCACAAGACTTTTTTTTTTTTAAATAGAGGACAGCAATGTGTATTTGGTACCAGATCTTTAACTGGGGGCAAACCAGGTGTGGCTGAAGCACCCTCTCCTAGCAAGGGATGCTCCAGGCTGAACCTAAGGCAGGGCTCTGGCAGGGTGCAGGAGGGGCTGGGATGTGGGAGGGCTCACTGAATGATGCTGGGAAGGAGGCATGAAGTAAAGGGGGCCATGAAAGGCTATATAAAGTTCATGGTGACCAGCTGCACCGATGCACCCAAGATGCAGGAAAGGATGGAGGGGATGGATAATTTTATATATTTCCTGTAGAGCCCTGAGAGACAGGAGTGGCTGGCTGTGCTGTGGCTGAGCAGAGCCAGAGAGCTGCAGGAGAGGTGCTGGGATGACCCAGGCCAGGGGCTGCCCCTTTGGGACCACAGCTGGGGCGCGTGGGCCGAGGTGCTGCATGGGGACCATGCTCTCTGGTGCTGGCTGACACAGCTGTGCCCCAGCACTGCAGGGGATCGCGCAGCCTCTGGCAGGCAGCCTGTGCTGATTATGCCATTTGCCTTCCATTTTAATGAACCTCTAAAATATTTGAAACATACCTTTGACCTACCAAGCACAGTTATGGTGACAATTAATACCAACACTTATAAATCATGGCAGTGTCCTCTCCAGTGGCTAAACTACTAGCTTAATAAAGCCTCTGATAGTGTGGCAAGTACTGTAAGATCGAAATGTGTTATCTGATCCCTGAAGAGAACAGACAGACCTCTTTAAAAACCTCTGAACTTCTAAGCAAGCAAAGTTTTGAGCAGAGCAGCCATGAGGCTGCAGAGGAGCTTAGCACTCCAGAGGCAGACGGGCTCCACTGTACTTAGCAGAGGTCCAGGTAAGAGCTCTTCACTGATTTTAAATCTTTCTGTGTAATCCTTTGCTTATTTTTACTTGCCTTGTGAAACCATATAAGTATGTTAAAATTAGCCATAATTGGAAATGGAAAAAATCTTCCTCCACTAAGACTTATGCTCAGTTCTTGGGTACTGTTATTCATCAGGTGTGAGTTATATCTGCTGTTTTCCCTGCTCTATAAGCCCACTCTTGTTATCAAAGAATCTTTGTACTGAATTATGAGATCTTTCTGAGGCAGAGACCTATGCATGCATCCCATCTGCGGGGTTTTATTGACACAAGCTTTATGTCCCATTTAATGTGTTACAAACTAATTCCAGTCACTTCTTCTGACTGGAACTTTTCCCTTCTCATTTCACAGTAAAACAGAAAAAATACTGGTATTGTTTACACTCATGTGGAGCACCTGGGAGGGTTTAATGTCTGTTTGAATTGAAAATTAGCTGTTGAAATTGTGTATTTGTCATTGCTGCCATGTGTTGTGGTTAGGATATCTGGTTAATTCAAGCTCCCTTCCTTTTCCCCCCCCAGTGCAACCTTATCCCCTTCTCTTTGTTCAGTGGGATGGGGTCTTTGTTGGCTCAGCCATCAGATTTCCCAAGCTCTGCCATTCAAGCAGACCCCAATTTCATATTGTTGTGCAGCAGCTGGAGGGTTGAGGAGTAGGCATGCCACAGTACCACCCAGAAGCCCACCTTTATATCCAAGGATGCGGGGCAGCATAACACCAGGGCTGTAATCTGAAATGAACTCTGGGATGTATTGCATACATAGGTACCACCGTATTCTCACACAAGCAGAGCTCAAGCACTATACATATGTGCATCTCTACCTCTAGCTAATCTGCACCCACACACATATATAATATGTATGTCTTTAATTTTTACATATAGATATAAGTATGTATATGCATATGCATTTATATATGTACTCTATGTGTATATATATATATATATATATATATATATATATACACTACCTGTAATGTGTGTCTGCCTGTAATATTTTCTGCCACAGGGAGGCTGGCTGGGCTGGTGCGTTCATGGCCAGCAATTCCTGCCCACCTCCAGCATGAACTCTGAGGGAAGGAGGAGCCCCCTGGGAACTTTTCCTCTCTCCCTCTCACTCCCCATCTTCCCTCTAGCAGACCTGCTCAGGAAGATAAATTTGTTCCCTTCAAAAATTGTCATAACTAAGAATACTTCTCACAAACGTTCCTAGCATTGCTTTTTTTGTTGAAGAGTGAATTAGAAAGGAAATCCTCCCTCCACTGATTTTTTTTTCTTTTGACTCACCAAATCCTGAAACGGGAAAGCTACACTAAAGCTCTCCTGACAGTTGAATAAATTGTGTCTGTTTATTGGATAAGGAAAGGCTCAGGCATTCTGATTTGAGGTTTTCTAATGAAAATGTCACTGGTCTGAGGCACTCCCTCCAGAAGGAGGGATGGTCACTTGGACGCCTCACTCTTTCCATAGAAGATGTGCTGCAGACAGCTTGATGATTGCAGACTGACTTTCATTTGGAGAATGTGCTTAGCTAGCCAGAAACTATTTCAAATGAAGCCAAAGTCATCCATGTGTTGCCATCCCCAAAAGTTACAAAAAAAAGGTCCTCTGGGAAATGATTAATCAGTCTTGGTAAACGAGTAAAAAGACAATTGTTGTCTGTGTGCACCCTGCAGAGGGAATTCCAGAGCCCCACTAGCATGTTTAAACCTTTCATCTCTGCTTCATTTTTCCAGCCTCACTGTCTGTGCTTCAAAGGACGGCTTTTCCAACACCGCACACCTGCCACTGTGAACCTTTGAAGTCCTTCTGATGGCTCTGCAGTGGATTTGCCTTTTCTCCCTGGCACTGGCGTGGGGCTGCACAGCCTCCTCCTCCTCCCACCAGACGGCAGGTAACCCCAGCGGCCGGGCCGGGCTCCTGCTCACGCGTGCTTTGGATTCATGCGGGCTCCTTATGGAGGTAGACCTTCAGCCATGGCTTCTGTTTAGTTACAGCAAGGGGCAGATTTATAAACATGCAGTCAGTTGTGTAAATATATTGTGTGTTTAGTGGAAACTTCAAAGGGAGCAGAAACTGCCTTTGGTGCACAGCAAATATATTGTTTGATATAGGGTTGGCATTTATAAATACCACATAGGTACATAAATGCTTCTGAGCGTGGTCGCAGCCGTACAGACTGTGCATGGTGTAAGAAACACAAGACTAATTCATAAGCTGAGAATAACAATTTATTCTTGTAAGAAATACTGCTCTGCAAGCTGTTGGCCATGTCAGTGGCACTTGAAACTCTCTTGCACTGCTTTGTTGCATTACGCTTGCCGGCTGCGTGCAGTGGTAGCTGGGACTTTGCATCCAGAAGCTCTCCCTCTTTAGAGGGACATTTAGCAGGTCTGGCCCTGCCCACCACAGCTGGTGCATGCTGCAGACGTGAGAACATGGTGGGGAAGGCACCGAGCGGCTCCCTGTCCTGTCAGGCAGCATGCACGGGAAGCTGCCAGCAAATGGGACGCTGCTACTCCAAGCAAGCAACCATTGCCCTTCAAATGGGCTTCTTGAACCATGAAAGTCACCTGCACCTCTGCTCTGGTGCTGACCAAACCAAGAAATGCAGATATAAAAGATCAGGGGGCACCTCGTAGGCTGCCATTTTCCCGCTTCCAAAACAGGTGGAAAAATTACAAACCCCTCCTGCTCCATGCACCACTTGTACAGTGCATGGTGGCAGCATGGCAGGAGGCAGCTGTCTCGCACACCTTCGTCAGGAATGAGTCGGTGGCTGGTCATCCAAGCAGTGATGCTGGAGCAGGAGTGCATGCACCGGGAGAGGGATGGCCCGGGGTCTACAGCTGTCTAGCCAGCACTTTGGGACGTGACTCACTGCAGTGCAGACCGCATAGAGAAGAAGGTAGTTGTTTCAAGAAACACTCAGAAGCAGCTTTTCAAGTCTGGATGACAAAACAGAGTGCTTTTAGTCCTGTGTTCTGCCTGAATGATGTGAGTGAGGCTTGTATGTCCTGTAATAATGTAAAAATGAGAAACTGTGCAAGAGGCAGTGCTGACATTTAAAAAGCAATCAAATTCCAGAGTGCGAGTAACATCCTGAAACAAAGTTTTTCCATTTCTTCTGAACTTTAATTTTGGTCAAAATTTATTTTGCAATAATTACTGTTTACAATTGCTATTATTTTGAAAAAAAAAATGTTGCTGATGGAAACAAATTTCAGAATGTTATAGTTTCCAGAGAAACAGAAACTCCACTTTGGACCAACCTACTGCTCTCTTGTAAGTTTCATACCAGACTCGCAAACAAAGGCTAGTAGCTTTTTGCTTGTTTGTGTACAGGTGAGGCTCAACCTTCATCCATGCAGGAGGAGGTTCCCAGGCTCCCAGTCCCGCTCCCAGCCTTGCCTGCAGAGCTGGGCCAGCTGCCTGCCCACACGTATTGCTCTGGGGCTCTGGGAGTCCTCCCGCACAGCGGCTCTGGCAGCTCTCAGCATGGGCTGGCCGGTGTGCGAGGAACATCCCTCTTCCTCTCTGTTTCCCTCATTCCCTTGGCCATAAATGGCCTTTCTGGATAGCCACTCATTCATTTTTTTAGCAGCTGCACCTCTTTAAGCTCTGTTCCCACAGTTTGTCGCCAGTGCTGCTTATCCCTTTCCCGGAGACTTTGCAGGTTTGCAAAGAACCAGAAGATGCCCTCACCTTGCCCCCGCTCCCACCTGATGCTTACCAAGAGCCCTGGGCACTCTTTGCACAGGCAGAGCTGCCTGTGCCCCTGCTCCCCCCTTCTCTGCCCAGGCTGATAAATCTGTGCCTGTTGTAGCACAGTGACACTGACCCCTTGCCTTCTGAGGGGATGCAGGACTGTGTGTGACAACCCTGGGTACACAGGGCTGCACATGCAAGGCCATGCCCCATTGCCCCTGGAGCTGGAACAAGCCCACAGCTTGAACCCTCTGAACCCAGGCGGCATTCACAGGACTCATAGCTGGTGGGAGGCAAAGCGTTTTACTTCTTACACAGAAAAATACATAAAAGCACTTTTTTTCCTCCAAATTGTTATAATCTATTGTTCCTTGCCTCAGCACTTCCCTAAATACATTGCCATGATATCCTACTTTGACATCTAACATAACAACCAGTCTCTCAGGGAGCGTTACATGCTGGGAAATGTGGGATCTCAAGACTGCTGCCTACAATGTGTTTCACTTGGGAGGGCTTCCTCAGGAGAAATACATCTTTCAGTAATGTTCTCTGTAAACTTTCTAAAGAGCACATTAAAGTTTGATTTATATCAGTATCTTCCACTTAAAGGTATTCTCAGGGTCTGTGTTCATGATGGATTTAAATAAATAAATAAATAAATAAAAAGGAGAAAGGAAAAAATGGTGTAAGTCCTAAGACACAAAAAGGGGGCAGAGAAGCCAGTACCCTGGAGGCCAGATGCAGAGACATGCTGGCAATGCTGGACTGACACTGCCAGGAGAGGGACTCCAAGTCACCAAGAAAAAAGTGCATCATGCAGTGAACATGTAGAAACCCAAATGGATAATACCACCTGAAAAATGACCTGTTACAAAAATTGACTTTATTTGAACTAATAAAATGGAATGATCTAAACAACTCTTGTCATGTGAATAGCATTCTCAATACAGAGCTGAGCTTTTAAGAAACATATCTTACTATGAATTTCATCCAAAATATACTGATTTATTAACACATGGTAGCAACTTATGTTATTTTAATAAAAGCTATATTGACTGTAAAAGCACTTTTTTTTTTTTAATAGCTGATAGCTGTCCAAAATAAGAATGATTCTAACTCTCTGATTTTCTGCTTCTGTATGTTTTTGTCTTGTGTCTTTCATTAATTTTTAATATGCTTGAAAAGAATGTTTTAAGCAAGATGAGTGATTTGTCCGTGTTACAGTTAAGGAATATATATTTCTCTGACACCATGATGTGATCTGTCATCCTGTGTTGGTATATGTGCTGAATGCAATGCTTGCAAGGATACTTGTCCTCACAACTGTTGGTAAATATCATGAGTTATAAGTGAGCAACTAACAGACTAGAAAGGTCATCCCAGGACAGTAATTTTGTTTATAACAGTTTGAAAGGGTGTGTCGAAGATATTGTGGCTCTTTCTTCCTCTCTTTAATGGTTCTTGAGTGTTTTCTCTGAGCATCAGCAAAAACTATTTGTTTTTGCATAGTCAGGAGGAGAGGTTGTGCATGTTTGTTGAGGGGAGGCTATTAAACATCCAGAACTGGACCTGAACCACACCCTGCTTCCCTCCACACTCAGCAGCTTCATTTTTCATTTCATCAAATTTAATGACTTTTTTTTTTCTTTCATCAACAACCTGTTTTACCCTCTGCTTTGTTTTCAATTTAGTTGCTCCCCCACAAGACCTTCAGATCACTGATCCTGGGCTTTTAGGTTCTCTTGATATAGAGTGGAAACCTCCACCCAATGTACAAACCTTCAATGAATGCACAGTAAAATACAAGTTTGAATACCGTAACACTGGTGACAGAGACTGGAAGGTAAGAGAACGCAGTTTACTCCTCTAATATTGCTATTGTTCTGCCTCTACTTCTTGCATAGGTTTACGTTTGCATTTAAAGGAGCAGCAGGACTCTGGTAAAACAGCAGCTCCAGCTTCCCATGAAAAAGGCAGACTCCATTCCATGGGGCCAGTGCTTTGAACCTTTTGCCAGACAAGAATGTGTTTCGAAATTTCACAGCAGCAGCAGTGAGAGTTAGAAAAGGGGCTATTTGTGTCAGAGGGTGTGGTGCTTGCTGTCAAAAATAATCCAGAAATATCTAATAGTGTTCCTCATTGTAACATGTACTATAATTTTTAGAAAGTCTTTAAAAGCATTTGAACTGGAACTCAGGCAATGTCAACATAACCTTAGGAATGCAGCATGGTAAATAAATACAAGATTAAGTTTCATTAATTATCCTAATGCTTTAACATTCCCTTTATTCAGAAGAGTGTTTTTAATTGACATTACTTCTGTTTTTTAGATAAGTTTGACTGTAGCTCAACTCTATGATAAAACTGTCAGTCTTATCTTGTTGATGTGTAGCAGGGCAACAGCAGACAGACACAGTACAGGAAGGATTGTTGAAATATTTGTGTGAGCCTTTACAAGAGGGAAATTGAGCAGGGCAAGGAGAAACCCAGCAGCAGGCTGCTTGATTCATGCAAGGTACTGAGGAGCACCAAGAAATATGCTGAGGATGTTCTTCAACAACCCAAAATACAGATTGGTTTCCTGAAAGAAAGGGAAGATTTTGCACAACTGTAAAGCAGGAGTGCTAGAAAGCTCGTCAGGTCAAGAGACAAGAAAGAGAAGAAGCAGGCACACCAGGTTAGCGGTGCTGTGGACCCTAGCCTCTTGCTGTGAATGGTTTCTGCAGGTCATGTGTGAGCTGTTTGTCTACTTCATCCACCTGAGGCAACAAAGCCAAAGCTGCCAGGCTGTGTTCAGCCACCAACCAAAGGCTTTGAGCTCAGCCATCCCACGGAGCTGGAATGAGGGGAAGAGCACGGAGCCTTCCCCCAGGTTTCAGCTGTGGATTGCAGTTGCCAGGGCATGGAAAGTTGCTCTTTAATCTGACATCGTTCGTGATGCAACAAATGCTTCCAGCCATGCAGCAGCATGCAGCTGTGCAGATTATTCCATGAGGATTTTAACTGACATTTAAAAAGCACAATGAAAAAAAAAAAAATGCTGTTAAAAAGACTGTGTCAGAATTCCCTAAATCACAAGTAATAACAGTGTCTACAAAGCAAATTCAAAGGAGAGAAAAATATCACCTCTGGTACCTTGCCAAAATCTAGATGCCAGATAAGGTCACAGAAAAATTCATTTAAAAAAAAACAATCCATGGGAACATCAGAGAAAGCAAGAATCAGCAATGTCTGGTAGAAACACATGGCTTACCAGGGCTCTTAAGCTCTGTGACTGCTGACAAAAGCCCAACTGTGGGCTGTACTGCTGCTGCAAGTTCCTGTCAGTTTTGTCAGCAAGCATATTCGCTTTACAGGCTGATACTTCTGTCCTGTTTGGGTTAACGTGACTCCTTCTCCTTATTCACTTGCTGCAGCTGTTGCCAACTTATTGTGTGTGTGTGTGTGTGTTTGTGTGTGTGTGTGTGAGGGAAGGGGGAGTAAGCCTGAGGTAAAAAGGAAAACCTTCAGAGGGAATGCTCAGAGAGTCGTCCCACAAAGGGCTAACCCTGGGAGCGCTGCATTGCCTGGCTTCTGCGCTGTGCCAGGATGCTGGAGCAGCCCTGCTGGCCATGGTTACACTTTCCTGTGCGAACCATCAGTTACAAGAACAAGTTCCTTGTGATACGGTTTGCTTCTGTTTCTGATTACCTCATTTCCCAAACAAATGCTTTTCATCTGGATTTATGTCAGTATCCTTGTCAGACCTTCCCAGGTACTCCTGGCTAGTGGAATGCCTTGAACCACAGTCTGATCTTCTTTGTTGTTGGGGTGGAGGGACTCAGAGCCAGTGAGGATGGGCAGCACCAGCAGCAGCAGAATGGGTTACACAGGAGTGCTGGAAAAGCACTGGGCAGGAGAAGCAGGATTAAAAATTAAAACACACTGGCAAGCCTACTAGCAGCTAGAGAGTGGTAGTTAATTCTGCAGCTCAGTGACAAAAGAGGTGCTTATAAAGTCTATCTTTCAACCAGGTTATTTTTACTAGGAAACTAAAATTCAGAGTTGGATTTGACCTCAGCAGGACTGCTGAAGTGAAGGTACAGACCCTGCTCGAAGGACGGTGTACCAATGACGTGGAGGTTCAGAGTGAATGGATTTATGCTACCTTTCAGGTCCCATTGCAAGGTTAGGAGCAGCCTTCGGTACCTGGTACTTTGCATGAGCCTGTTGCATGAAGCACTGTTGGCCTGAGGGTTGCTGGATGGCTAAGCCATTGCAGGGCTGGTTGAGGTATAAGACACCAGAGCACCTCATTGCTCCCCTTGGCAGTGGTTGTGCTTATTGGATACTTGGGGCTTATTTCCCCAGGCACCACAACAAGTCCCCTGCTGCCAGGTGTTAACAGGCTATGGCAAGAGGTAGAAACAGAATCAGAAACAGCATCTCCTGCCTCTTTCTTGTTGCTGCAAGACTCTGTCCTTACCCTGTCTCTGCTGGGTTTCCCTACAAGAGCTCCCCTTGACAGGGTCAGTTACACATATTTTGCTCTAACTACAGTGAACTGGGTTTTATGTGAAACAGAGCACTTGGCAGCAAAACTAATAATTGTGACTGGCCTTTTTCTTTTTTGTCTTTTGAGTGCAGCACACAATTGCTCAAAGTTGTAAAATTATATTTCTGATTGGTGCTTTGCTAAACAGTGGTTATTTTCTTCTCATTTAACAGGAAAACTAGAATCAGAGGTTCAGAATTTTCATTGCATCTATCATGACTGGGAATACCTCAAGTGCACTTGGCAACCAGGTCTCCTCGCTCCTCGCGGTGTGCATTATGGACTATATTATTGGTATGTATCAGCAAAGTAGAAAAACATCCAGGCAGTAATCAAGTAAACCTCACTTTGAATCACTCAGTGCACTAAAATGCTATGGAAAATAACCTTTTATGCCTGGCATTGCTGTTACACGATCCACCCAGAAAAATGCTCCAAGCAACATGCGCCTTCTGGCAGGGAAATCCCCAAACCCTGCTTCTTCCCAGCCCCTCTCAGTGAGCTAAGTCCAGCATGGAGAGGCAGGGAGCAGGCTGTTGGGCATTTTTGCTCAAGGCAAGGTGGGACCCACACATCCCCCTCAGCCCCCTTGCTGGGAGCCGTCACCGTGTGCAGGGCAGCAGCCTGGCCCCATGGCCCTGGGCAGCTTTCCTTAAAACAGGGCTCTTGCTGATCTTATACAAGCAGTTCCTGCTCCCTTCCTCCTTTCCCTTTTATCCACCTGCATGAAGTGCTTTCTGCATGTTGGCCATCATGAGGCCTTGTGCTTTTCCTTTACTCAATGTACCTGGGCCATTCTGGCCATGCATTTTCCTTGGTCACAGTGCATATATTGCTATAACCTAGGGTTAGGCAGGAGGTTACAAGGCTCAGTGAACTCTATGAGAAGAGCAGGGCTTCTTGTCCACTAACAGTTTCACTTCTCAAATATATTTTCATACAAGCAAATCTTGTGCAAGTAAAAGGGCTGTCAAGATGTAGTAATAATTTATGCTTCTTAATTATTGCTTTTATACTACTGCCAGATGACTCTCTTCTGCAAGAAAAACAAAGCTAGACTTAAGTGTTTTTAGACAAATTAAATGCTTCACTTGTGCTTCATTTCCTGTGACACTATGGTAAAGATGACTAGTTAGGAAATCATTGGGTTTCATGTCTTTGGGCTATTTGTAGAGGAAAGTATAGCTGCTTTTTAAAAATAGTTTCTGTGTAATTCTTGGAAATGTTCTTCGAAGCAGGAGTGCTGATTTAGAACAATTTTACAAACTACAAAGGTCTGCTTGAAGAAAACCATGGAAATTCATGATTTGTTCCTAAAAACAAACAAACCCCAAACCCACAAAACCAACAAACCCACCATTATTTAACTGCCTGTAACAAAAACAGGCATTTGGATCTGGGTCCCATTGTATAACAAGAATGGGGGGGAGGGGGGGGGAGGGGGGAACACAGCCCTGGTATCCTTTGATCTCTGTCAGTTAATTTTTATAGCACTACTACATGAAAATTTTCCCACATAACGATGTGCTTTTCAGGGAGACTTTCATGAGGCGTAGGGTGCAGAGACCAGATTCAGACCTGCCTCAATGGAAATAACCCAGCAGGAGGGTTAAAAAGGTTATGGGGAGCCCCATGTGGTATTTCCAGGCTGGGGCCAGCTTTGGGAAGTAACCCTCAGAGACAGGAGGCAGTCTGGGAGGGCAGGGTTGCTGTTGCACAATCACTAATAACCGGCAAATCCCTTCCTTGCTCCCACCCCCTGCGTTTCCATTACGTGACTGCATGTGTGCACAGGACCTACCCACAATCAGCCATAACAGCTTGTTACAGCTAGCACACTCACATTCATGGCACAAGTCACCTGCCACAGACTGCTGTGTTTTGGCTTGGGAGGAGACCTTTCCGTAACTCCAGAGCCTACGGCTGCTTGAGGATGGGTGTCTCTGTGAGCTGGGACCAGATCCTGCCCCAGCTCCTCTCGTGCAGTGGCACCTTGTGAGGTGTTTTGTGCTCCAGCAGTGGGCTTGTGGAGAGGCTGCGACAGCCTATGGAAAAACCTGAGAAGCGATGTGTCCATGTTAATTTGTTTTTTCCTCCTCCCCACACTTTTCCCATAGCAGGAATCCAGGTCAGGGGATGCACAACACAGTGCTTTGACTGACTTGTGACAGGCAGAGGGTGGGTAGAGCACAGGAGATGCTCATGGCTTAGGTTCATTTGCTCCTATCCAATCATTTTATTTTATTTTTTTTTAAAAAAAAAGCTTTACCCAAGAACTAACTGCCATTGCTTTGATTGATTTTTTTTTCTTTCTTTCTGTTTTCCTACTGCACTGTTAGGTATGAGGGGCTGGACCATGCAGTACAGTGTGATGACTATATCCAGGATCATGGTATAAACACTGGCTGCATGCTGCAAAACCTGAGCCAGGCAGAATATAAGGACCTGAGCATTTGTGTCAATGGGTCAGCAGCAGCTACCCTGCTGAGGCCGTTGTATGCCACCCTGCGCCTTCACAACCTAGGTAAGGCTGGCAGGAAAGCAACAGGGCTCTGGGGATCTGCATGGCCACCAAAGGCTCACGCCTTGCATGAGGGGGCTGAAACTAAAGTGTGCTCTTGCAAATGAAGGGGTTTCCCCCAGAGGAGGGGCTGTGGCACATGGCCTGCAGGACTTGAGTCTCCAGAAGTGTTTGCAGGAAGTGACACTGCTCAGTGCCCACCCTGCAGGTTCACCAGGTGCTGCTAAGTGCTGTGCTTGGCATCTGGATGACTCAGGACATAGTTGGTCTGTTGGTCAGGGAGCAGAGCAGCTTTGTATTTTTTTGGTCCCAGCAGCAGAACTGCAAATGTGGCTTTATTTCCTCCTACTGGAATTGAAGCTGCTGTTCTGCTCCTGCAAGCACATGAGCGGTCTTTGGGTGATGCTGCTAAAAGCAAGCTAAGGGCAGGGGAGAAGTGCAAGGTGCAATGGGGTCTGCCAGAGCCATATGAACAAAAAAGCAAAGGTGGATTTCAAACCTATCACAGATGGGGAAAGAAAGCAAAGTGCAGCACGAGGCATAACCTGATAGACATACTGGTTCTTTGCTATGGGCACTTCCTATGCTGATGCATTTACTGACATGTGAATATCAGAGGATAAATGGCTAGTCCTCCAGTTAAGCCACTGGGCTAATAGGCAAGATTTCTGGATTCAGTTAGGGCTGCCATGTGCTTCTTGTCTGGCTTTGGGCACATGACATAAATCAGAGCCTCTCCTGGGATGCAGAGAGTGTCAGGACAACACTGCTGTAGTGCCTTGCTACAGGGGCCCAAGCTCCCGTCTGCCGTCCAAGAAAAGTGTTCCAAGTACATCACTTAGACACTGGCATTTCAAAACCCCTGCATCAACTCTCAGAGCAAGGCACTAGCCCTGGCCATGTCTCAAGCTAAAATAAACAGCCCAGCCTCCAGGTGAAGGCCTTGCTCCTGCAGCATCATGGCTGATAGCAACAGGTGCTCAGAAATCCCATCAGCGGGGAAAAGGGACAGAGGCTGGTGGTGATTAACTGAAGCCGTTCCCACCAGGGTGTGTTTGACGACACCTCTTGACCTTCTCTTTTCTTTTCCCCCCCCAGCAAAGCCCTCACCCCCCAAGCAGCTGGTGGTTTCCATGTCTGCATCCGAGGAGCTCCGCGTGGTGTGGAGCCCACCAGGTGGCGAAACGCCGCCCCAGTGCCTGGAGTACGAGGTCCAGCTGGCAGAAGAGCAGGAGGAGGCCAAGGCTGCCTGGGCGGTAGGGACCACACACCGCTGCCAGCGCCCTGCCACAGGGAGGGGAGGTGGGGGCACTGCCTGGCAGCCAGCAGTGGGGATGCATGCCAGGAAAGCAGAGCTTGCACCAAACTGGGGACAGCACGTTAGCTGCCCTGCTCATGGATTGCACAGCGACGTTAGCTGGCGCTGCTGGTGGTAGAAGCTGACTGGATGCTGCTTTTCATGTGTTGGGACTTCACACCCTAACCCTCCAGCCGCAGCGTTTGCTTTAGCGGTAACTCCGCAGCGTGAGTCTCTGAGCAATAGCTTTCTCAGGCCTCCTGCGTGCTACCTCAGGAAGTCTTAACAGAAATTTAAAGGGTGTTTTGGTTTGTCTTCCTGAATCTGGTAGCACAACTTGATCCAATGAAACTGTAAGTCTAATCTCTCCAAAGAAGTGGCCTGGGACAAAATGCATCTTTTATGCATAGTGCTTTTTCTTTCTATGTTATTCAGTTGCAGTTTTGATAGCAAAAAATGGCAAGAATTATTTAATCATAGGAGATGTCTGAAGGACATTTTCTTTCTCTAATTGTCATATTCTACATATGAGTCTTCATAGCTAATTTCATGAAAGATTCCATAAATTAACAGACATGAATGGTGACATACACAATGGGGTCCCCAGAATGTATCTGTTTTCAGTAGGTTCATCTGCATAATCATCTTACTGGTACTAGCTGGTCCAAAGCTATTATGAAACCATTCTAAACTGTTAAAACATAATCCAAGGCTTTGCAAAGCCTGGGGAGCATGTTCAGAAACATCAGGCCATGCCAGAGAGCTACTGGTGGCCACACGTAACTCCTTGCCATTTGTTCTCTATTTTCTTCTCAGTCTGTGTCAACCCAAATGGAGACCACTTTTGCTATTTCCAGAGCAAATCAAAGCCACATTTCATGTGTCCGTGTCAGGGGAAGAACAAATAATTTCTGCGCTGACCAGGGCTTCTGGAGTGAATGGACACAGGAGTGTTTCTCTGGTAGGGAACCAAAAGTAACCAGTTTTTGTCTGTAATAAATAAATTAATATATGTAGGGCAACAATTCACCCAGCCACACCGAGCTTGAATCTGAGCACAAGCTTTTAAGAGGTAATATGACATGGAAGTTAACAATTTCTTATTTGTTATCATTTATCTTTGCAGTGTCCAGAAAAGAGGACAAGCAGCTATTTATCCTCATTCCTGTCATTCTGAGTTTGTCAAGTAGCCTCATAATATTTATGTTGACTGGCCAGTGCAAGAAAAGGTAAGCATTACAGCAGCCTGTCCATGCAATGTGCTTTTACATGGTGTCTCTGACTACAGTTGTAAATGAAACAACATATTAAATAATAAGAGACAAACACAGAGACAGATGAGCTATGACTGGACACTAAACAACAGTTTATTTTCAGGAAACAACATTGTAAGTGGGACATTTCTGACACAAAATGCCTCACAACAACCCATAAAACTATCAGGGCCCCAAATCCTTGTCATACGAACCCAGACTGCTTTTATTAAAGGCAGCAAAGTTACTCACATGTAGCAGCATAAGTAATGCCATTATCTTGCCCCATACCACTCAGGCAGTGGAGATTTGTTCTGGTTGTGTTTAAGAAGTGCCATTTTTGTGGGCTGAGACCTCATTCTCTTTGTGCTCCTGCAGCAGTTGTTTGCATTCATCTGAATGTCACTGGCTGCACGTGGGGAAAAACAATGCAGTGGATGAATTTGCCCAGATCCAAATTATTGGTACTGATAACATTTTCTTCCAGCCTGAAGGATCATTTAGGGAGGACTGATCTCCTGGTACTGATAATATTATCTTTTCCTTATGAAAATATAGGGTAAGCAAGTAGGAAGCTTTTCTAATATGCTTTTGGGGTGTCACTGGTGAAGGAGAACTGGCTATAGAAATACCTTCCCGTTGTTCTGAGAGATGGACTAATACAAATTTTGTAGTTGAATGCATGGAGTCTGAGATGCCTTTTGAATATTTTGTTTCATGTGAACAAAGTGTAGATGCTAGCAAGAAACCCGTGGAAAGCAAATGCTTCCTGCATTGCCACTGTGATGCAGTGATGTGTGATGGGGATGCCACTGTGTGTCCCCAGCTGTCTCGGTGCTGGCAATAACCGCCTGTGCCCATTGCAGAACCCCAGCAGGAAAACCGATGCACATGTCAGTGGGATGCTAATTCTGCTCACAACTGCTGTACCACTTGTGTTTGACGGATTGCTCTTGGAACATCATCCCCAGGATGGCCAACAAGCCCGGAGCTTTCTAAAGCCCAAGGAGTCTTCCCTGCCTGCTGCCATTTGTGAGGCTTGTTGTTGCTATACAAGTCCTCAACACGCCCAGGAAAACACTGGAGGAGTTGTAAACTGACTGGAGCAAACTGTTTTTGATAACAGGACAAAGGAGAAAAAGGAGGCATGGAAACTGCAATGAATAAAGATGACACCTTCCTCTGTGTGTGTTTTTTTTTTTTTTTTTAAGGACTCTAGAAATCTGTCAGCAGGACATATACTGAAGGGCAACACCTCACACAATGCTGGGTACTACTGCTTGCATGCAGCCACCGTGCCCTGCTCTTCTCTCAGCTCTTCTTAGTCCCCAGTCCTCAGTCTGTTGATAGCATTTAAGCTAATTGTATTTATTTTATTAACTGATATGCCTTAGCTGTTGCAAAGCTGAAGTGGAGAGGCCTTGAGAGAAACTTCTGCTGTAAAAGCTCACAACCGCAGCCACTGCAAGGGACAGATGGTTACAAGGAGACATGGAGGGTTACTCTTGCAAAGGCAGTAAGGAAACTTCTCTAGGAAGCAGGCACTAGAATTCAGTGAAGCACCCAGGATGTCTCTCAACACCACGCACTCAGCTGATGAAATTACTAAATAACTTTTAAGGAAATTCCCTGTGATAATGGTAAAAAAAAAAAAAAAAAAAAGGAAAGAAAGATCTGCACTATAGCTGTGTGAACCCCAAATAAGACACTGTCCTCCAAGCCTGGTTCTGTTTTTTATTTTTTTATTTTTTGTCAGAAAAATGAACTCAAACCCCTGTATTTAGTGTGTCTTCATTTCATCTAAACAACCTAGAAAACACATCTTCTTGCAGGAGCATTTACTCAAGATGGGAATTTCTTGTGAACAGAGGAAGCTCAGAGGGAAAATCAAATTTGCATCAATCAGCTATGTAAAGAACCACGTTAATCCAACTAGTCACAAAACAACACAGCAAGTGCTGTCTTACATATCCAAATAAAAAATTACTCAATCACTATCAGCTGCTTCCACTGCTAAGTGGGCAACAACCCAGTCTTATATGGGGACACACCAAAGAAGGAAAGCACCAGAAAAAAAATGGTCTATGCACAGACTGGAGCAGAAACGAAGCTTCCCGATTGCTGTTATTTTGATGAGACAACTCTACCTTTACTGCCTCCTGGGGCTTCTGGCCAGCCAGCGTGGGATGGTTTTACATTTAAAAATACTGGTGAACAAGCAATGGAGGCTGGAAATACTGTGCTTTACTTTGATGAATGCAGCACATTAGTGGTTGGAGAAGGGAGCTGGACTTGGCGAGTCTGACTGCTCTGACAGAGAAGGTGAAAGGAAACACAAGAGAAGGAAGTCAGCAGGAATAAGGCTGGCTTGGACCAGGACCAGACACCTCCAAAACATGCTCACCAGAGCAATTCAAGGGAATGTATGTTTTATACAACAGGCCAGTGTCAAAGCATGCAGGAGGCTCAGGACGGCATCTCCTCCTCTGTATGATGGGAAGGAGCAGCTCCTTGCTTATTGCCCTCCTGCCAGGTGCAGACCCCTTCCTTCCCTTGCTGGTCTCCAGGCAGGATTTTGCTCGGACAAAGCACACACCCCTGCACCACAGCTGCTCCCGGCCTGCACAGCTCAAACATTTTGCTCTGCTTGCTCCCAAGGCCAGGCTGCATGCACCTGCAGATCGATGGGGCATTGTGGCAGGGCAGTCCCTAGGAGGTCCAAGTGTGGATCTCCAACTTTGCAAGACCAGGATGACTGGAGATGCTCAGCCATGATCTTTCTGGGATCTGCATGGTAATTTCAGGAATTATGGGACTTTGGCACATCCAGAGCTAGGTGGTATTTAGGCTAGGGGTTTCAGAACTGCCGTCATGGCAATAGTTAAAACAAGAAAGCACTGGAGAAAACTGTTGGAAAGCATCCCATTGAGATTCCCTGTTACTGGAAATAACTCCTGGTACGCCTCTGATTCTGCCAGCCCCTTAAACTGTTTAAACTTCTACTACAAACACGACTGCATTGTGAAACTTGTCTACGTGAAGGAGAGGTAGGAAGCTAGAGCATGGTGCAGTGCATAAATCGGATGCAATTTCACCTGCTTTACCATGCAGGAAAGCTGTGCACAGGCATTTGGAGTGGGCCATCAAATGTGGGATCTCAATCTCGTGTTCCCCTGGGGAGCACCACAGGCACACGGAGGCACAGGGACATGGCAGCACAGAAACTGCTCACTGCTGCTGCTGCTTTGCATCCTGCAAGCTCTTCTGCTTGCTGATGCAGTTTCCTTTTTTTTTTATTTTTTTTTTTCTGAAGGCTGCTGGCCACTGAACGGGTCAGGTTGCAGGTGGGCAGGTTTCTGCAGGAGGCAGAGATTTGAGATAGTGTGCATGAGCAGGAGAAATGTGAACTATGGAGCAGGAAAACATGAAATCCAGGCAGGAAGCCCAGTGCCAGATCCAGAGAGGTCTCTGTGCATGGGGGAACAGCGTGCCTCTCATGTCAGAGTTTATCAAACAGGATAACAGTAAAAACACTGCTCCTCTCAGCTCGCCAACAAAGATAGTCCTCACAGGCTGCCTGCCAGCTTCCACAGCCCTATCAGTGGTGTAAAACACCACTGTTTGCACTTCAATTCAGTTTTTTTTCACCTTTCTCCCAGCTCCAGCACTGACTCACAGGTGGCAGGCAGGTACAGCAAAGACCTCAGCAGAGCAAAGAGCACTTTGCAGACCCAAAACTCTGCTAGGCCACATGCAGCAGCAGCACAGAGCAAAAAGCCCGCTCCGAACCTGCTGATCAGCAGGAAAGGCATCTGAATCAATCTAGAGGGGAGCACACGACACTCCGCTGTAGTTCTCTTCCAGAAGAGCTGTATAAACTGGGTTAAAGCTTTGGGTCTAATTTTGTCCAAAAAGAGGTAAGAACAGGAGAAGAATTAAAGAGAACAGGTGCAGGCAAACGGTGGCAAAGGAATGGATGTTGTACCTCCCCAGCTAGAACTCACCCCCCAAAATATCAGAGCTATTTCAGTCACTACAAAATACAGAAGTTAGAAGCCTGCCTAGAAGCCTGCCTAGTAACAGAGTGATAAATTAAGTACATCTGCTTATGGTACCTGCATGCTGCAGCTTGACAGGAGTGTTTCAGACCGGGAAGCTGGCCTTCACCCTGGCATGGGGCTCCCCACTCACCAGCTCACCCTGTAGTGGCAGCAAGCCACCTCCACCTGCTTCCTTACAGCATTACATCTTCGCATGTGCCAAATTTAATCCCTACAGGTGGCCAGTTGCTGGTCCTTCCTAGTGTCCTAAACCTTGCTTGAATCTCACTGGTATGCTTCCCCGCCAGCCTAAGTTTATAGTATTACACTAATTAAGTATTTCCTTCACACAGTATTTACATTACAGTGGTTTAATTCATTTGCTGTAATCCATAATTAATATTTTCAGTAAAGCACTTTCAAAAATCACTCCTTTGGCATATTCTGCTCTTATTGTTCCCAGTTCACGTCTGGGTCCCTCTGTGTTTTTCCTGGGTTTGGCCCCACACGTCTGGCGAGGCATGTCTTTGCCAAACACAACTCCTTTGCATACCCTTGAGTTTAGAGTCTTTTTTCTGTCTTTGACTGATAAAGTCTTACAGCCATTTGTTAAGGAATAAAAAGCAACCTTTCCTAGAGATTTTTTTTCCCTAGAGGATGTCAATACTTGTCAAACATATGAAAGCACAATCCTGAGCATGCTGCAGGGAAATGCAAAATCAATTTGCGTCTGTCATATTCTAACAGCTTTTGGGAAGTAACAAAACAGGAAAGGCGAATGCCAAGGTCACCAGCAGTATCTGAACGTACAGAATTGCCCTCCTTCTCTCACTGAGGTCTATTTTCAAAATGCCAACAAGAGAACAATCTGAAAACCAATCTACCTTCTGTTTGTTCATTTCCCATCCTCACGTTTTCATTCTTCTGCCTGGCCTCTGAATACAAGATACAAACACTATAACCTGCCAAAGCAAGGCTGTAAGGAACTCCTTACTCCTCTTGCACACGAGGAAAGGAAAAGGTAGAAGTTGCATCCCACAGGCTGAGGCATTTCTGCTGAGCTTTTCCATCTTGTACAGGCTCTAATAACTCCATGGCCACTGGGTGTCAGCATCTGTGCTTCATCGGAGAGGAGGAAAACAGGTGCAGCTTTGGTCCCCCCAGAATTCAGTATTTATTGCATGAAAATTAAATAGAGGAGACAATGGCTCTCTCACCGTAAGACAAATGAGTTTTGTCTCTTTGTGCTGCTAAGTGGAGAAGTGCCACACCTTCTCTCCATAATTCAGTGCTGGGCTGACTGTAGGCTAACATCACCCCTTGTGCCTCGTGGCATTGCATCCACGGCCCAGTGCTGCTGCTGCTGCTGCATCTCCCATGCCATGTGCCAGCCCAGCCCCAGCCCCTGCCCTCCCTCACACCCTCCTGCCACTGAGCACCCACAGAAATACCCCATCGGCTCTAGCTGGAGGCTCAGCCCAGCAGGGACTGTGCCTTGCTCTGCGTCCTTCTCTCACTGTGGCATCAACTCCTTCATAATGCCTGTCCCTGAGCCACTGTGAGTCTCAGCACCCGTCCTTGAGCCACCACAGCTCTAGGCATAGATCTTGAAAGGATGCAAAGTGGCACAGCCTGCCTGGCTTCATCTTTCAGATGTCAAAGCTTTGGGAGTGCAGTAGCTAATGATATCAGCAGTAAATCTAAAGAGTTTCATGTGCTTCAGCGGGTTTGCAGCTCACTTCTCTTTGTGGCGGGGTACCCCTGAGAGTACTATCAAGCTCTTTATGTCTATGCAGAAGCTGAATTTTCTCAGGAGGTTGTGTGGTTCTCATAGCTTCAAGGCAAACAAGTACAGCTGATACATGTGCTTAACAAAACAATTTGAGGCAACATATTGTGGCTGAGCTGTCTGAACAGCTGAAACAGCTCTGCAAACCGTCTGTGTCAAGATCCTCTTTCCAGAGTACAGAGAGACAAAACAACGCAATGAAGAGTGGTGGCCACTGCGAGGTTTGCACCAAAACTGAATATTCATCTCGCTGCCCTCCCTGGGCTGCTTGCCTCCTGTGCTGATACCAATGCAGATGTACTGTGGGACTGCTCTGCTCAGGAAGTGAAATGCCATTTAAGCAGGTGTTATGCCCCGAGACACACTTCAAAAAAAAAAAAAAAATCCTAAACATGGCCTTGACATTTCCCTTTCTGATGGCTCTGCCCAGGAAACAACTTCAGGTCTCACTCCACCGAGATCTGAGTGCAGGTGCACCACTGGGTGCAGGGACTTCGCAGGCATGGTGGCAGCACTCTGCAGTCCCCTCCCTGTGTGGGGACCCCTCACCCACAGAAACAGGAGCCAGTGCAGCAGCAGCTCTGCCTTCTCTGAGATACCAAGTTAGTCTGTTTCACCCTGTCTTTGCTGGAAGGTACAAAAGGTTGCCCCAGGTTCCTGCAGCAGCATGGGAGTGATTTGAGACATGGCCACCAGTGATCATCCATAAAATATATATTTTCTTTCCTTGCCTGGGAAGCTGTGAATGCAGGTGGTAAAAGCATGTCACACCTTTGGTGTGCTTGGATGGTGCCTCCAAAGCAGCTCTTCAAAGCATCAGCGACTTGCAGGTTGTATTTTCATTGTAATAAATATCTTTTTGTTGTTGTTGTTTTTTCAAAGCAGGGAACAACTTTCTTCTTTAACAGAATTCACTTATCTAGATATCTTTATGACGTAAAAAGACAAAGGGTGGCAGAATGTTCTTCACTGGAATTCACACAGTGGTGGAGAAAACACACATACCAGACACATGATGTTCTTGGAAAAAGAAGGTCTGTATTTCAAGGCTAAGATCTGTAAACACAGAAGTCCCTCACCACCGAGGAATGGGGTCACACTCAGAGTACTGAAGAGCTGTTTATCTGCCCAGTTGGAAAGAAAGTTTGCACTGGTACACATGCTAGGTAAGCTGAAGATGCTGAGTGCCCTGTGTGAATGCGTGTCACTGTTAGAGTCCAGCCTTCCCCAGCTCCCCTCCACTCCAGATCTCTGTTGATCTGCCTGTGGACACATCTTCCTTGCTTCCCCCAGCCTCCCTCCCTGTGTGGCTGTGACGCATAACTGCAACTTCGGTAACAACAAACAGATGCAGCGTGTGCTAAGCGGTCCAGTGCACAAAGCTTTCTCCATGGAACAGCTACAGAAAATTTCCATAGGAGATGAAACCAGAGACAACAGATAGAGGTTCCCATCTGCCTCCAGGTACCCAAACATCATTTGCAGGGTCCGACTGCAGTCAGCAGAGATGGGGAGCCAGGGAGAGCTGCTGTGCCACCAAGAGGTCCCCATCTGTTGCATAAAGCCCAGGAGAGGACACTGCATGCCTTTTTCTGATGGTGTTCCTGCTCTTAACTGTTGAACTGGAAATACGTCCCAACTTTTGAGACTCTTATATCAGTCTTGGCTGGTAGCTGCCCAGAACTTTTTGCCCATGCTGCCAATTTGTTTAGAAACATCACACTGAGAAAACAATAACCTTGCTGCCTGCCAGGTTCAGCTGAGTCCACTTTTAACAACAGAGAGCTTAAAAGGCCAACAACACAATTTATTTTACTGGAGCAAAAGCATGAAGTTCCTGGCTGCACAGCTGGAAATGCAGTGACAAAGAAAAGCATTAAAAATGTCAGACTGCAAGCATAGAGCTTGCACTGACTCTCAGCCCTCAAAGCTGCTCACCAGCATTTTCTGAGCTACACCAGCTAATAGCAGCCCAACAGGACATTACCTCAACACTGCAGCTCCCAAGAGCAGACCAAGACAGGGCCCAATAATACTCAGTGTCCACGAAAATGCTGTTGTGGGTAAATAAAACGTACTTACATGACTGAGAACAGTCAGGCTTGGGCTAGCTAAACTTTAATTCTGGATGCTGATGTGACTGCAACCGAAATATTGCTTCATACAACCGGCGGTTGGCTCAGGGCTGGGAACACACTGCCTCTGCGATCCCGTGACTTCATGATGTCCTCCTTGCGGGATATACACTGGCTTGGCATGGTCTCGCCTGCCTGCCTCCAAAATTGTGGCATTTTTCATGGCTCCACCAGGACTTGGAAGGGCCACAGCACAAAAATAGTGTTCTTGCTTCAAGATGTTTGTTCCTCCTACACTTTGGGATGCATCTCTGAGGAGGTCAGAGGTGCCTTGGTGCAGATGGCTGGCTTGGTGCCCGAGCAATGCCAGCTGGCAAGCTGAGGACATCGGGCATTGACTTGCACCTTCCCGCTGCATCCCTGTAGCATAAATTCCTGTCTGAATGCAAGGGCTGAGCCCTCAGTAGGCTTCTTGGTTGGTGTTAGTGTTCCCTCATCAGAAAGTGCTGTTCCAGACCTAGAATACTGCTAGAAACGTGCTTCTAATTCCTAGTTTATTTCTGGCCCTTTTTGTATGCCAATATTCCTCTCTAGCCTAAATAGCTCCTCTCCCTTTTTAGTCAGAATAAGCACTCCCTGATGTCCTCCTGCAGAGCTTTCTTCCTCCATACTTGGCTGTTGGAGGTGGAAGCCAAGCTCTTTACTCTCCTCGCGTTAAAAGGACTCTCAGTGCCACTGCCAGGACTTGCGTCCCCTCACCGTGCCTGTCACCAGGGCTGCTGTTCAGGCCCAACACATAGCACAGTCTGTCTTTTTAAAGCAGAAGTGCCAACTGACTGCAGTACAGCAGGCAATCACATTCATTTACCCCCAAGGAGTAAAGGTCTAGCTAAGGAAAAATACAATTGACCATGGTTTGCTCATCACCTGCTTTGTTGCATGGATTGAGTTACGCATCTCACTGCCTTGCTAAATGCCATCATAAGACAGTCTGGTCGAGGATGCAGGGAGTTTTGTCGTCGGTGATGCCTAGGAAAGATGCAAGCCAGACCAAATGCTTGGGGGTCAGCCCATCTGCATGTCAGCTTTGTGGCTGCACTGCATGAAGATAGGAGCATACATAGTTGAGGGGGCTAAACATTGCCATGGATTTACAGGTGAATGAATCACTGTGACCTGTGGATCCTCTGAAGACATTTTGACACATGAACTGGTGGTGCCTGTCGGGAAGGGACCCACAGCACAGCTGAGATCTCTGCTGCACAACTGCACTTACCTGTTGTTTTGAACAGGACCACAATCTTTCAGAAATGTGGGCTCTGCAGGAGGGGCAATCGAGTCTTCCTCCCCAGAAAGTCACAGAAGAGCTGTTCTAGCCTTCAGTCAGGCTAGAACAGGACCCTGATTAAAATCTTCAGTGGCTTTGATAAGCATCCATCACAAGCACCATCCCATTAGCTCAGTAGCTCATTTTGCAGGAGGAGACACAGCAGCAGTGCACACAAACATAAAACTCTGCTCTAAATGTTAACTATTGCAACCAGGCAGTGGCCTAACAGGCACCAGCCTACAGATTTTTTTTAGTATATCAGCAATTTAAATATCTCAAAATGCCACAATTAGATCCTATTAAAAGCATACATAGGGTAATTAGGCTGTATTTTAATTAAACATTAATTTATGCAATTTGTTATTGAGGTAATTACAATTCAAGCACAGGAAAGCTCAGAACAGTGGATTTAACATGTCCCTGTGTGATGCTGCATGATTCATTTCTCCGGTCACCTAATACCTAAGTGCCACTGGCGTGGCAAAACACCAGCCGTTGTCACAGGAAGCTACTGGGGAAATTGTATTCACATGCTAATTGGTCCTTAGGTTTTTGGGAAAGCAGAAGATAAGGCAACTTTCATGAGAGATGTAACACATAACAAGGATTGCTTTCTCCTTCATGATCCAGTATCTCAATTTTTCACAATGATTTTTTCACCCATTGAGGGCAGCCTGGATAATTCTCTTGCTTTCACCATCCCAGCACAACTGTAGTTATTGGACTTTTGTCACTGCTGGACACCTATCCACTTGCTAGGCATCCAAAATTCTTTTGGGGAAAAAAAAAAAAGCCCAGCCTTTTGCAACCTTTTCTGCAGTTGCAGAAATTTTATAAGCAAAAATTTTCAGTTCCAAGCTCATGTATTTGACTGTTCATTAAAGATCTTCTGGTATGGTTGTTTAATGGGCAAGCATGCCTTGATGCATTGATTGTCTGTCTCAGATATATTTAAAATCACTCACCTGAAGACTCTCCATCTCCATGTTGTTATGGGATTGCAGCATCCCTGTACGGCCAAGAAGGAATGACACATCTTGTAGACATTTGTCAACTTCTGACAGCTTCAGAACATGAGTTTCAATGTGGATAAAAGCAAATGAGCCAAAAGCCTGAGACTTAAAGAAAAATGAGGGAAAGGCAGAACAGTCAATAGTAACTTTACAGTTAAAAAATGAAAAAATAAAAGCATATTTTGTTACATGCAGCCTTACCACTACATTATCATTACAACTGCCCACATTTCACAGTGACACCGACAGCCTCATTTGATCTCCCCATCATAGGTTTCCTCCCCAGCTGAACAGCTATTCCTTTTTTTCAATAGAAGGCTGAAGCATGATGAGACCTCTTGTTGCTCTCTGTGGGCTCTAGGATGTGTTTTTATGTGCAGGAGCATGTGCATGCAGATGTGTGTGTGTACATCTGTCCACACCTATTCTTCCACTGCACCTGCCAAAGGCTTGGTGATCTTTGTAAACACTTTCCCAGGAAAAATCTTCTGATGCTTTCTCTGCCCAGAGAGAAATGGATACAAAGCCAAGTGCAGTTCTTGGCTTGGCAAGTAACTATCCTAATGATACTGTGACACAGGGAGGAAACCCATCCAAGAGACATCTGCATCTTTATCACATGATGGACACTGCTTTTGGAATGCCAAATTAGCATCATTTGTCTGCAAGAATATCAAACACGCTTCATTAGCTCAAAACTAAATACCATTTCTGAAGAGTTGCTTGTGGTTTGCTTTTTTTCTTTAAAGTACAATTTTTCCTTTGTAATGTGGATCTCCATACCCAGGGCCCTCGTGGCTCAAGCACATCAGATGACTGCAGCTAGCCTGCTGCACAGGCACATTACCCCTGACATGGAAGGAGAATCGCAATGACTGCACCCCACGCCAGTGATGAACCTCTTGGTAGGACTGTCCAGAAGAAAGGCACTTGTGGTTGGTGTGTGTCTCTACAGGGAAAAAGGCGCTAAGATAACCACATTATTCACACTGACTACTCACACATCAGCATCTTTAAATTACCACTCAGATAAAAATTATTGCTAACCCACAAGTCTTTAACACAAGAAGCTAGGTGGGATGCCCTAAGGATCCTCAGCATTGGCTCTGAACCTTATTGCCTTCCATGCCATGCTCCACATCGTAGGGTTGACATTCCCACCCCACTCATTTGCTTGAGCTGCACAGTCTGTACGATGATGGATGTGATTGTGGACTGCAGAGCTGGTGAGCTGAAATGCTGTCCTCTGAATCCTCCTGGTCTTACAGCAGCGTGATAGATGACCCCCATGAGCAGCCTCCCTGATGCAAATCATCAGAGCAGTTTGTTTGCCAAGTCAGAGCCCCTGCATGCATGCTCAGTCTCTGGTTTGGGAAACAAAGCAACCAGCACAGTTCAGCCTACATCACCATTTCCAAGGAGCTATTTTCACGCGTTCAGTCAAAAAATACCACCACACACACTATTTGTAAGACAAAATTTTACCTGAGCTGAGGTTTGAGCACTTGCAGTAGGTAATCTCAGCAGGCAGCCCCAGGTCAGGGCTTCCTGAGGCACCACTGTGGTTAATTACTACAGTTCAGGAGAAGCAAAGCTGCTGTGAGGACAAGCTGACTTTGGTTAAGTTGCAGAGAACTAAATCAACTCTTCAAATTGAGGTAATTTTTAAAAATGTCATTTGTAACATATATTCTTGGAAGGAATTAGGAGCTATTCTCTTTTAGGAGAATAGTTTATCACCATTATTTTATTTAGCAAGCTTTACCATTAGAAGTGTTGGGATATCTGCTGACTAATTTCTGTGATTAAAGCAACCATGGGCCATGCTTCAAGAGGGGGAGGAGAAATGAAAGTTCCTTATCTTGACTTTTTGTTGTTATTTTTTGGTCAGATGCATTTTTTGGTCAGGACATGTTTTAATTGGTGACAGATGAAAGAAAGAGAGGGCATGTTCATTTATTTATTTTCTGATAAACCATGGAAATAAAATTAAGAGTGATTAAACCAACAAACTTTCTTTAATAAATTAATAGCAGCATCACAAAACCCTGATGTGAATGACCCAAAGGAAGTTGGGTAAGTGACAGTATTTAATCATTCACAAAAATGTTATCACCCGCTGGCCGGGAGAGAACACAGGCGCTATAAGGCAGTCCCCTTGTCTGGTTATCTGTAGAAGTAACATACATCAGAACGGGTCCAGCTGAGTAGCAACACTCGACATATTTACAGTTCTGGTGCTGAATTTTTTAAAAACATTTATAAAAATTCTGTAAATTCTCAGTTCAGTTCTCATTATTTACATCCAAATATAGGTTCCCTTTTTGCCCATACAACAGAACTGGCAAGGGTAAGACATGAAGGCTCCTATGCAAAGACAATGCATTTATGTGGACTTCATTATATGGACTACACCAAGTTTGAGGATGCTGTGGCAAATGAGCTATTCACACATGACCTATTCACACATGCTAGAAGCTACTGTAATTCAACTTATTGCTAAATGCTTTCAAAGTCTGTGGTTGGCTTTTATATATATATATATATATGCATATATATGTACACACGCATATATATATACACACAGACATATACATGTTTGTAAAAGATGTGCTATAAATTCACCCAAGGAAAAAAAAAAAAAAACTTCAAAAGCAACGTGATCTTTCTGAGTTTTCTCTACTGTTTGAGATATTCAAATCTGACACAGAGCAAAGGGCAGTCACTGAAGGCACAAATTTGTGTCTCTGGCTAGTCCTTTTCCTACTGGTTACCAGATCTTTTTGGACAGGCAGGTAGATTCCCAAGCATTCAAGCCAGTGACAGTATCAGCAGACTGGTACACAGTCCATCTCTGCTGCCTTCTGCAAGCAGTAAGCTATGCTCCCCACTGGGATACCTTGCCTGCCTGCATGGAAGTACTATAGATTTTGCACAGGAGGGAATGAAGGAGAAGAGAGGACCACCAGCTCCACTGTTTCAAGCTGGAAGCAACCCAGTAGCAGATGCAACCCACATGTTGTGTTTTGGTAGCAGCCTCTCAGCAAGGCTGTTGCTGTACACAGCAAAACACCACCACAACATTGCGCTAATGCACTTTCAGAATTTTCCGTTTCCCCTACAAGTGAATTTTGGTGGTATGAACACAGCAAGCTTAGAGCACAAGCAGTTCATATTAGTAAAAAGCAACCTATCCATGCCTAATGTAAGCTTTCCTGTTCTGAGGATTTTCATAGCCAGAGGCTGTTAGTGGTGCTAAATGCATCCGTGTTAGATGGATGACTGCAGCATTTGTGTATTAGTTAATGAAGATACAAAAACATTACGGGTTAGATCTGGCATTAGATAATACTCTACACAAGGGAAATTGCATGAGAGGCACCACCCCAGAGGCACTGTGCCAGGAAGACATGGTGCCTTTGAGAGTTTGTCTACACAGGAACACAGAAGAAAATTAATTCAAATTACTTATGGTGTGAATTAAAAGTAGATTAGTTAAACTGCATTAAATCTCAATGTGGATGTTTTCATTAAGATATAAGTGGCTTTAATATGATAATAGTATAATTTACTTTGGGAGTGAAATGGCATAAATCAAATTGAAAAGTTGACCCAGATTAATCTTTCATGTAGACTTGCTCCAGGTCATAATTCCTTGTCTGCTTCTTTTCCGTCCCTGGTCATAGCTTGTTTTTGAACCACGTCACCAACAAATGATTCCAGTCACATACTCTGTCCAGCTCTGCCCACCCCCTCCAAGACAGGCAAAAGAAGTAGGGATCCTCATTTATGCCTCTCTCCTGGGCAGCCCCTGGGGAGATGTATCCTGCACCTCACAGCCTAACCCCAACCTGTGCCACAAGCACAACAGCTTCTGCTCTATACCCAAAGCAGTGTTTTATCACCAACACTGCACATCCCTGGATTTTGAAAAATAAAAGCAAATGCAAAACAAGCTAATGACTAAAGAGATGAGGGGATGGAGAAGATGAGCCAGAGCCCTGTTCTCCAGGTAAACCTAAGACCCTGATCATCCAAGCAATCTCTGAAGGCAGTGCCATCCACGCTGAGCACTGCTACCGCCATCACAGAGCAGATGATTATCTATAAGAAGAAGGGAGGGCTTTTTATAAATCTGAGGCTCTTCATTTGTAAAATGGTTAAAGCAGATAACTGGGGTTGGCTCTGTTTCTCATGCTTCTTCTCCAAGTGTGCAAACGATCCCAGCCAGGACCACAAAGCCACACCAGAACTGCATTCCCCACCTTTCTTATGGGAGCAGCAGCCTCCTGGTGAATGGAGAGAATGCAGTAGGACTGGAGAGGAAGTCAAAATTTAAAAGAGGTCCCTAGAAGTGCAAGATTGCCCCAGTATGGCACTAAGCCACTACCCTTAACAGGACATGTCTGGCCAGCTGCCTACACAGCTGCTATGCTTTCATCATGTCTCTCTGCCAGGTTTCTGTACAGTCTTTACATGGCACAAATAGGGGTGAGGATTTAAAGTATATATTTACTGTCAACTTGAAAAAGAAAGTTATACTGAGCAAGTCTAATAGCATGTATTTGATATATAACTATTAACGTGCCATTCTGGACTCCAGCAAATGCCACCTGAGATAAATATTCAGCATTTTTGTTCATGCACTGGAAGAAGAATTCAAACATTTTGTCCATGACATATGCAAAGTAACTAATAGTTCTGATATAGTATTAACAGTAAATATAGAACCTTAAACTTCACTGCAGTATATTAATATATATGATTTTAAGTACTGGACTGGAAAGACAACTCTTTTTTTTTTTTTTTTTTTAAAAAAACCTTGTTCAGAATGCAATATTTACATTGTCCTTTGACCAACACTTACATTTTTATACAATATATTTTGGCTACAGATATACTGTAGCAAAAGGCTGTGTGAGACACCTTTACACACAGCTCACTCTTTCGCTTACAACATTACAGCTGTTTATGGAGAGCTCTGAAGTCCCTGGTTGCATTTCAAGGCCCTCCTCAACTTCATCTAGTTCCATGCTGTTGAGTTCATTGCCATTTCGGTAACTAGTTAAAGTCAGATCTTTCCCATATAAAGCCGTTGAAGCAACATTCAGACACTGATTCTGTCGCAGTGCTGATTTTTTACTGGTCTTGTATTGGCAGCGAATATAATTGGAAAAAGCCCTGCGGTACGTTTTATTGAAGAGTGTGTATACAAGGGGATTAATCCCAGAGCAAACATACCCCACCCAAACAAACACATCGAGGAGTTCACTCAAGAGATCTTTATCGCAGGCTTCCTTGCAAAGGACAGACATGACATTAGTGATGAAAAATGGGCACCACATGATGAGGAACAAAAAGAAAACGATGCCCAGGACCTTGGAGGCTCTTCGCTCGTTGTTGATGGACTGCATAGTTCCTTTCCGAAAAAGCACTGCCTCCTTATTTACAGGAGAGTTCAAGTGAGATGCCCCCTCATGATTGTGAAGCATTGAAATGTTCTCTGCATTGTTTTCTTTCTTGAGGCAGTTCACGCTGCTCCTCCTTTGCTTGGGCACCTCTCCACACATGAACACTGTTGCCTGTCTCTGCAGCACCTGGACAGTGAGGCAATATGTGATCACCATGATGATGAGAGGGATGAAGAATGCCATGAAGGATCCAATGAGGACGAAGTTCTCATCATTGAGGACGCAGCTCCCATTTATGAACACCCTGGAGTCATCCTGCAAACCAATGACTGGAATGGGCATAGATATCCCTGGAAGAACAAGAGCAAAAAAGAGATGGTTACCTGGATGGACAGGGCTCCAAAGAGGCAGCACAGAAGATGCAGGTCCTGCATGCATTCAGCCCACTGCATAAGGTTGTTTGAAAGAGAAGCAATTACTCCGAGGTACAAGTTAAAACCTCGTGTAACAACACTCCAGGGAGTGCAGATCCAGTGCGTGAGCACCCTCCACTGGGAACTAGTGCAGTTTTGCTGTGCTCCACAGCTGACACAGCAAATCCAACATAACTCCTTTATCAAGTACTTCTTCTAGCTTTAACTGTGATTTGTCAGTGTAGAAAAGGCAGTCATAACATTACTGTGTTATAGCTGGCTGCTAGTTTGGGGAGGTTTTGAAATCACAGGCATAGAGTAGATATTAGCAAATGTTAAAGAAGAAAATTATCAAAATGCAAAAGAAAGAAGATTTAGAAACAAGTTTGTTACAAAGACATTAAAATAATCCTGACAGAAAAATGGCCACTTTTGCCACAGCATCACGGACACTTGGAAGTAAAACTCCTGGCTTTCTGGGTCCTTATCAGCTATCTTGGTACAAGCAGAGAGTGATCTCTGCAAGCTTTACCCGCCCACGCACTTCATCCACAAGCAGTGTGAAACTGAGAAGTACTGCAGAGACGGTCCTACTTGAATTCTTAGAGACAGCAATTATGCAGTCAAATGAAAAGGCTGCAGCATGCATCTGCCTGATTCCCACCCCTGTGTTTTGATTGAATACAGGGCTACTAACTGGAACAACAGACATCATAAGAGTAGAAAAGGTGTAGTCAAAATGGTGATCAGATTGACATGACAGTCCGAAATCAGAATCCCAGCCACAAACCCTCTGGCTGAAGGGAAGGAAACTTTAAATGACCCAATTATAATAACAACTGAGCACAGCTCCCACCTACTCCCAGGCACAGAGCAGACTAATAAGCCTCAGGAATCACCGCGCTTGCCAAGACAGTTTCTCTTGTATTCTGGTTGCACAGTGCAGCCACTTTTTATTGTCACGGACTTAATGGAAGACAAGCAAGATTAAGAACACTTTGAATCCCTTTTCTCTCTTCAGCATCACCCAGAACAGCCTGTTTGTCCTGGATTTCAGGACATCAGGCATTTCTGGAGCAGAAGCAGGAGTCCTGCCTGGAGGGTCTCTGCAGACAGCTGTGTGTCCATGCTGTTTGGCTGTCTGGCACAGGGGCAGAGCAGACAGCATGTCCAGCCTGGAGCATGGCTGCCCAGGACTGCACATAGGAGCCCTCATCCATGGCTAGCTGCTGGCCTGTCCTTCACAGGGAGTGAAGGAATGAACAAATGAAAGCATTTTGAATAGCTCTAATTCACATGCATTTACTTAATGTCCTCCAACACTAATTTCCATTAAGGAATATATATCTGTATATCTGACCTATTCTACCTTGTGAAAGCCATCAGCCATTTCCTGTGGGGACAGAAAGAGGAGGGAATAGAGGACTCATGCCAGAACACTGGATCTCCCTTGAGTATTTGTTATGCATAGTGAGATCCAAGGTTTGTCCCTTGGGAGCTCAGTCCCACACTAGGACAGACCTGAAACCTTCCAAAGAAATCTGTCTACACACAGCCAAAAACAACAAAAGCAACAACAACATATTTTGGAACATCATAACCTATGTGTACAACAGAATGCAGAAAAGACATGGTGGGCCAGATCAAGCTAGACCATTGTGGATTCACCTAGCCCTGCCTCTTGTCTTTAGCAAGATTACCAGATGTTTATGGCCATTATACAAACTGAAGCAGCTGTTGACATTATACCTTAGAAAATTTCACAGCAAGAAGTTGTGTCCAAACCTTTTTTTTTTTTTTTAGCATAAGCTTTGAGAGACCTGTCTTCTGTGAATTCCTGATCCCATTTGATCTCCACGATGCTCAGTGGCAATCAGTTCCACAACTTATCTGTTTGTCAAGGGAACAAACTACGTCTTTGCTGCCTGATAATTTCCTTTGACTCCCCATAGTTTCTCTTCTGTGGGAAACTGTGAAAAATCACTCTCTGGTCACCTTTTCCACCTTCTCAGTGATTTTATAGACCTTTATCTTCTCTACCTTGTAACATCCCTTTTAGAAATGAAGAATGCTTTTCTACTTATTCTATCCTCACACCAAACTCATTTTATGACTTTGTCTTTCTCCATTTTTTTTTCTCAAATTCCTCACTACCCTTTCAAAGAAAGGAGAAAAAATGCATGCCCCAGCATTTAGAGAGCAGCAGAATGTCTCTTTGTCCCTGCTCCTTCCCTCCATAGCTTTCTGGCTGGCCATGAGCACTGACTCTGCACACATATCTGTGGGGCTGGCCATGCTCTTCCCTAGCTCCTTCTTCTCAGTAATAACCAATACTGAGGCCATTGTTGTGCCTGGATTGCTTTTTTTTGGATAGCTGTGAACAACGTAGGTCCTAGAACTACTCTTTTGGGACTCTGAATTTCTAAAGAGAGAGTGCAACATACTAAAACTATTAACCAGGGCATTTTTCCCATTGAGCCAAGTGTTTTTCAGGATTCTGGAGAACACATCTGCAATCAGTCATTACCGTAAAATTGACATTTGCCAGTAAGTTAGTGAAAGAATTTCTTCTGAAAATGAATGAATATAAATGCTTTCTGTGATCATAACACGTTTCCTTAGCCCAAGTGATAGTTCCAGGACCCAGTCTTCTTTCATCTAATGTTTACCAGTTTACTCTCGGCAAGGTACTTGCTTCCTCTCTGATATATTTATATCTTTTAACTTGCCTGTGCCAAGTCCCTGTGACTGTAACAACCTTTGTCCAATCAAGTCACTGACTCTTTAAAGACATCTTTCTAATGCCTTGGCTCCATCAAATCCCAGACACTCAGAAAGTGGTGGGAGGTGGACAGAACAGCCTTTGCACAAAGAAGAAATCTGAATTAGATCAATGGCATTACACTGAGATTGTACTTACATTGGTAGTTTTATGCTTTAGAGTCTTGTAAAACACATACCCTTTGAAACAAAACACAGAAAGGAATAGAGGTTCATTCATAAAGTAATCGTCACTTAATTTAGTGTTATTGCTTTAGCCAAAGGAAATGAGATGAGGTTTCAGGATATCCTCCTGGTCGCACACATAAAGCACATTCAGGAAGAATAACCCAGTTCTGGAATATGATGAATATACAAGTCAAGAGTGCTGATGGCAGTCTAAAACTCTGCATGAGCGTGAGACACTCCAGCATTGGTCACAGGGAATGAGGAGGTAACCACTGTAATGGAAAAATGTCCCTCACCTCTTTCATAACAAAGTGGGATTTCAAACTGAGAAAGCACAGAAGATAGAGAACACCAGGTCTTTGTTTGCTCCTTCCTCCAATTCAGGAAAATCCCACTGCTAAACAGCAGAAGGAGGAAAGATGCTCTCAAAGGAGCCTGCCAACACATATTCATTCAGCTGCCAGCTATCCTACAGCACTGCTGAACAGACAGCATTAGTCTCATCTCAGATGCTTTCTTCTGCCTCACACTTCTCCTCTGTAGCTAGTTCCATTACAGCAGGTACATGTTTTGGTCATACCTTCACAAAATAAATTAATTCTTTAATATGAAACTTATCATTGATCTACCCCACAATCCAGCCCTGAAGGAAACTAAGTCTGTTACACCACTTAGGGAACTGGGAGTAACTCTTCACCCCCCAGCAGTGAGAAGTGAAGTGCTATGGGTCTCAGACAGCCCAGACAGGCTTCCTTCAGGGGGATTATTGCAAAACTGCAGCTGCCACAATCTCAAATGCACAAATACCTGCTTGCAGACACAGGTCACACCCTGACCCTGATTTTAATAGGTCACCCTACGTGCTGTACATACCAGTAAGCATGCATGTGGCATCTGAACAAGGGTAAACAGGAATGTGGGCCTTATTTGAATTCAGCTGTTTGAACAAGCATGGAGAAGGCATTCAACTCCACTTGACTCAAATAAGCCACAGTACTAATGCTGTTGTTGTAAATGTTCACAGCTTAAGAACCAAGATCAGCTGGTCACAGGAAAGCCAAACTCACCACACCAGTGCAAGGACTCTGAGCCCCAAATGAGGCAAACAGCTCTGAAGCATACCACCATGCAGCAATACTGCTGTTCAGCTCTGAGTCTCGGTGCAGAACATTTCTTGAACTTTTGCCTTGCGCCCGAGCTAGCACACTGCTCAAGCTTCGCATGTTTACTGAAAATCACACTTTGCTCTTCACAGCAAACTTGGTCCTCTTGCTCGATGTTTGAGCAGTATTTAGGGCAACTGGGATTGCCCTGGTGAGAAGAGACAACTAGCTACCACGAGCCAGCAAGCTGCAAACCAAGTCCCTGCTCAACTCAACACTGGGAACACCCTCTGGCCAGGCAGCAGCTTGGGTAAGATGTCCCTTTTCACCACAGCAGTTCACAAGAGCGATGAATGTGATTTTTCTCTTCTCCCCTCCCTTAGCTTCTGTCTAACAGAGCAGGCAGGAAGCAAGACAGAGGGACATCCTCTGGATTACAAATCCAATTACAGTTGTTCTCGCATCTCTGCTTCTTGTCACCTTTAAAGCTGATCTCAAGCCAGCAGATGAGTTCACCAAATGGGGCCGAGATGATGCTGTGGACATGTAGTAACAGATGCTCTTCCCAGATTCCCAATTAATAAAGCAAAACCCAAATGACTATAAATATGGCTTTATAAAACATTGACTAGCTTGCTCCAGAAAAAAAAAAAAAAGCTATGTAAAAAGTCCGAATGTACAACTGACAGTCACAAAATGTAGAATTAAATGAAAAACAATAATGTTTTTGTGTTTAATATCTTGTTTTCTTCCATGAAAGCCTATGAGACTGATAGAGATTACTGGAAAGATGGAGTCTTTGATGGTTGTTTCCACTAAGAAAGGAAATAATTTCAATTCTTTCTTTCCCACAACATTCTTTTACAAGAAGAGACTTGATTTCCTCCAGGGACAACAACCTCGATAAAGAAAACAGGAGCCTGCATATGGGTTTACTTTGTCTTTCCATGTGTGGGATTCCCAGGGGTGAACACAAACGGGATCACATTTTGCTGCTGGTACGTGGGCATGGGGACACCAGGGACAACTTCTGGTGTCAGCACTGGATCCAAAGTCTGCTGTGATCAACAGCAAGGGCTCTGCTAAAGCAGGTGGGCTGTGGACCTCATTACCACCCTCTCGGCATTTATGCACAATTAAAAAAACAAAACAGAGAGAGAGAGCTGTGCGCCAAAGAAGACTATGGTTGGCACAAAAGCAGTCTATGCTGCAAAGGCAAGAACACTGCTGTCGATGCTAACCGCTGCATGTTTAAATCCACTTCTCTAACCTCATATTTATTATTAGATAAAATAAACTTGGCTTACCACTTTAAGACACATTCACCTGAATATTAGCAGCTGCTGTAACTATGCATTAGCACTAAAGAACTGACTCTCCAAAGCCTCTCAGAAAAGGGAAAACTAAAACAAATCTGTTTGGTTTCTTAACAGAAGTATCTTGCACAGTGCCTGCACATTTCTGTAATAATTGCTAACAGACAGATTTTCCCACCTGCCCCTCTATTTTGCTAAATTACTTCTCTTGCTTTGCTCAGCCACTTGTTTCCGGTGGTGCATATAAACAAACAGGGATGTGGCTCCTCCTCACAGTCTCCCCCATTAGCGTTTTTTTCATCAACTTTTTCCATGAAACATGGAAGGCCCTTTGTTTGCTAACCAGGGCCTGAAGCCTGCAAACAAATACATGGGTGTGTGCTCCCATCCCAAAGAATAGTCTCAGGAGTAACTGCATTATGAAAGAAAAGGCACCGGTTTCAGCTCTTCAATGGCAAATTGAAAGATGTCAGCTTTTGAGGTGTTCTAAAACATACAAATTCTGTATTCCCCATATGTCAGCAGACTAATTGCAGTGCATTTCATGTGCTAATGCACTAACCATGCACCTTCAGGGATGGATTAGGTCTAGTTTTATCTAACTGTTCTAACAGAACAACAGTGCCAGCCCTGTGTTGGTTTAGAGTCAAAGATAAAAGGGGGTTGAACTTTGAAGAATCTCTCTGCATGCAACAAGCACAACTGCAAACAGAGGAATGTAATTACTGCCTGTGCCTGAGCAAGCTGCTGACCTTTACTTAAACCTTGTGAGAGCACTGAACAACCCAAGCCCAGAAGGAAAACTAGCAAATGCCAGTAAAAGACAGAAGAAATAAATGATTTTCCCACCTGCCCCTCTATTTTGCTAAATTACTTCTCTTGCTTTGCTCAGCCACTTGTTTCCGGTGGTGCATATAAACAAACAGGGATGTGGCTCCTCCTCACAGTCTCCCCCATTAGCGTTTTTTTCATCAACTTTTTCCATGAAACATGGAAGGCCCTTTGTTTGCTAACCAGGGCCTGAAGCCTGCAAACAAATACATGGGTGTGTGCTCCCATCCCAAAGAATAGTCTCAGGAGTAACTGCTGCCCTGCACAGAACAGAGGGTGCTTGAGAGCAAATATGTCTCATCAGCAGGTGCTCCCTGGGAGCAAATTACTTGTTAAGAAAATCACTGATCCCAGAGTTACACCTGTAGGCAGAAATGCAAACCAAAATTCATTAAGCATCAAGAACATGCTCTAAAGCCATGACCCAAGAGAAGCTATATGAATTACTCCAAACAGTCTCCCCCTTTACTTCCACGCATAACCTGCTCTTAGCCTGCAAGGAGAATATAACTCCCTTTTAATATTGGTGATGCCACTCTAAGCATGTTCCTCAAACTGAGTATCAGTGAGATAAGGGAAGGCTTAGCTGAGAGCTGGAGGCCCTTTAAGGACATTATTAGGACAACTTGCATAAAGGGGCTTCCTCAGCCTGTGTAACTGAGGAACACTTAGGTTCTGCAGAAGCAGAAACCTGTTAGACATATGATCACTTAATCTAAGATGAGCATTTATTGATCCTTGCAGCACAGATCTTTCATAGTTCTATAAATAAATCTCCTCAATAAAACGATGAAGAAGCATGAAAGTTTAAATAGGTATTTTACATCCCCATTTAAGTTGGTTTATTATATACATGAACCCAAGATATCTACCTGAAACCAAAATTATAATATCTTTAGCGAGTCAGAGAAAGAACGAAAAGAAAAAAGTCCAGTTCTAACACAAAATATACCATGGTATTACTGTAATTCAGCAGCACATTTCCTTTTTTGCTACTTTTTTTGTTTTCAAACAAAAAAAAAGAAAAAAGAAAAAAAGAAAAAAAAGAGAGACTTGTTTAGCATGGCGTATCCTTGAAATGGTAAGAAAAAAAAGTGAAGAAAAAGTATTCAGTGACAGGTTAGTGCAGTGTGAGTGCCCCAGAATTTCTCACTAACCTAAGAAGCTGCATATTCTCTCTGATAAGAAAAGCAATCTTGCGAGGTCTGCTTATGGCAGTGATGCAAAGAGCAAAATTTGGAGCTGATTTGTTTTTGTGCTAAGGCGCTGTCAGCCAGGTATGCTGCAATGTCCAGGGACAGAAATCCTGCAGCCATTTGTTACTGTAAATGATGCTTACTGTCACACAAATTATGCTGTCTACATAGTTACACTGCTGGTTATAAAGCTTAATGTAAAATTCCCAGGACACATTTCCAGTAACAACAGCTGGTTCAGGAGAAATAAATGTAAGAACTGAGTCTGGCATTGCATTTAAAGGATGGCCTCATCTCGGTCACTTATTGAATAAATTGCGTTTACACTGTTACTAAGAAAGTAAAACTAAGCTGGGAAGTCTGCAGCATGTGTAATTTGGGTGCGCTCTAGTAAGTGACCAAATCGTGAAGTTTCTGGGAAGCAGAAGAAAATCTGTCTTGTGCTAGCAGGCACACAGCTGGGCCACAGGAAGCTCCAGAATTAAAATATTTTGCTTATTTTTATAGCAGAATTAATGCGCACCCTTCCACACTACTGAAGTTCATTCATTTATATTTCCAAAGTGAAATTTCTTTTATATTAATATTACCCAGTTAACACTATCTTGCATCATAAGGTGTACATTTAGAGTTTAACTACCTCCTCATTGCTCCTGCTGGGAGCTGCATGGAGATCTTCTCTTTCTCTCTTTAATCTAATAAGAAAAATGGCCCAAGGTCACCTCACTCAGAGCAGGATACAGGGAGTCTGACAAGACAGGTTAAGTCTACACACTACTAGTGAAAACCTTTCCACTTGCAACAGTGCGAAGTCTGAAGCCGTAAAACATCATGATTCTGCCAACAAGTTCACAGAGATAATTTATTTTCATTTTCAATTGTGCAGATATTTCAGTTGCCTACATTTCTAGTTCCAGTCTCTGCAAAGCACTGTCACAAAACTCATTTTCACAAGATGCTCTGCCCAGCACTTCACTGCACCCACTTTTTCTCTAACTGGACACAAAACGTTACTTGGGTTTCATTTGCTAAGACACGGGACAACTGACTGTGATGCACTTTAATCTAGCACAAAGAGGACATTGGAAAAGATTCATTTGAAAAGCAATTGCCAACAAACAGGAGGACTATGTTATGTTCCTCTGCTTAAAAACCCAGTCATGAGTTTAGGCTTGTGCAACCTGCCAAATTCATAGCTCAATGATCAAAGAAATTCTGTAAAATATTTTGCTGTCAGCATTAACATTTCAGGAAAATGCAATGCAAAAGCTACTATATTAAGATAAATTACATGCTTTTTCCTTCTGATTTTAAATTCTGATTCAGGAACAGAAATCAGAATTCTTTACTTGGGATACATTTAAAAGTTTCTTCAGTCCAGCTGAAGCAGGATTTAGGAAATACAAACTGACCAGCCTGCACTTAAGTTCTGCTTTGAATTTGATACTCAATCATGGGCAGAAATGCACAGATTCTTTTGTGATACTTGATACTGAAGGGGGGTGAATTTCCTTAACCTACTTCATCCTCTTGAAAATTGTGTGAGTTTTCATCAGACCTTTCCAAGTGACAAGTAGGTAAGAGCTAGAAGATAACAATACACTTTGGGTGGGTTGTTCTCTTTCATTTCATGTTCAATTTATTCCATTGTCACATTTCTGTATTCATTTATGAAGTAAAAATAGTTATGTTAAAATAAGCTGGAGACATACCAAGAGTACTTTTCTTTCCCCATTTAGTGCAACCTAATGGAGAAAGCCCAAGTAAATGGATAAACACTATATATGCACTGGGGAGGGTGGAAATCCAACAGCATTTCAGTGTCCTGCTTCTCCACACCCTGAACAGACTAGAGGGGGATTATTGATTCTGCCTGTATCTTCAAAGAAAGGTATGCAAGCAAAGACTTCCCTGGACTAGCTGTATCTGCATCATAAAGAATGAAGAAAACATCACCGAAACCCAGACAGTGCTGTACACCCTTTCAGCTGCGATCCCAGCACAGGAGGGCACCCAGGCAGGGCTGTAATGCACCTCCCTTCACCTCCCGGGAAGCTGCAGACATCCCATTGAGCAACTGCTTGCAGCTTCTTCCTAAAGGCTTTGGATGCTGTGGAATAAATGCAGCACCCCTTGCCTCACTGATGGCTAAGAAGGCCTATGCCTGCAAAAGAAAAGTGCCTTTCCATCTCCTTTCCAAGCTCTTTCTTTTAAAGTTCATTATTTCACCCGTTTTGCATCCTATTGCGAATGCAGACTGTTAAACATCACACAAGAAAGCTGGCAGGCGTGAAGTTTTTGAACTCCACAGCAGCACAAAGTCAGATTATGTATCCTGGTTCAGGTACAGTAGAGCCCATAATTCTCTTGATTTCCATCATCCTGAGCCACTCCCCACCCAGTAACTCTAGGAAGAGGTAGCTCTATGGCTGCCTTTACATCTATTTGCTCAGGCTTCAGAGCTGCCCACTAGTCTGCTTACTCACTGAACTATACATGAAGTACTCTTTGTCTTACTTCATTCTTTGGACCCATAGTCCAAATCACAGCTTAGCCCTCAATGTGCTCGTGCAGGCATCTACATTCAGCAGCAGCCAAGTTATCTCAGGATATGTCTGCAACATATAAGGCAGTGTAGGCAAAAATCAGCAAGTTAGATACAGATATGGGAGCAGAACAGTTTTGTTCCCATTATTTTGCAACATGTTACTTAATGTTGATGACAGATTAATATGGCACTGCCAGCTGGGGATGCTGGCTGCTCTCTCGGCGTCACAGTGCAACACACTGCATGGGCTCAGCACTGACTCTGACCAAGTATCTTGCATGTGAAGTTGTTCACATGCGAATGCTTATGCACTGAATTCAGCAGCTTTCTTTCCTATCCCAGAGAGGTGACATGGATAAAAAAAATAAAAATCTTCAACGAATTGATTAAATCCAATCCAACTTCATTGTAGGTTGTATTACATACAGGAATCATAGCAGCCTTGTGGCACATGAAAATGTGTTTCTCACAGATATTCTTGTTACACTCATGAAGAGAGAAGGTATGTTTCCTCTATTTTTTTCTTGTTTCCATAACCTTTTTCCTTGACAAGCTTCTTCAGAAGTAGCCCCTGCAGCACCCAGATATCAAGGATCATACTACATTTGTAAAGCAAAAACCAAGAGAAGTTCAAGCACCTGAAACATTATTTTCCTTGCAATACCATGCTGGAAGTGACAACTGCTTTATGAAAGAAAAGGTAAATGTTAAATCTTTGTAAGACTACTCTTTATTCAAGCAAAAAAAAAGGTAATACAGCAGAGGAAAGAGGTCATACAATCCTTCTGACCTTGCTCCATATGTCTCTTTTATAGAGCACATTGAAATAATTCTGCCCCAAATGTTTTTCTTCACGTAATTTCTGATATTACACAGTCATATTGCTATCATTTTTCCTTTTCTTACCTAGTCTACTGCTGCTTTATTTATCATTTTTTATCAAAGTAATAGAAAAGTGTCTTCTTTTATGTCTACTCCTCATTTACTACAACTTCAAACTCTCTAGCTCAGTACTAGCAACAATCCAGCTGTGGCAGAGTATAATATAGGCTATAAAACCTGCACATGAAGCAGTAAATATCTACCTGTTAGTCTGCCTTGAATTCCATGCTGCTTTACTTAAACTGCCACCAGAATTTGAGCAAGTTTAACTGCAGTGACTGCAGTGTAGATCTCATTTATATTGGCTGGATTTTATGTTCAGATTCTTTGCTAATGCTATTTTCTGCTTTGTTTACACAGCAGTTTTATGGTTCCATTTGTCTGTGTTACCATCATTATTGGCATATTGATATGTATACAGCAGCAATGCTTCAGCATTGGAAATGGTGGTATTCTGAAAAATGACTACTTATTTTCGTCAGTGACCAATCACAATGAAAGATTTCTATTTCCCAATAATCATTTGTTATATTCAGTCATGCAGGCCAGGAAAATTAATTTGAGTATCCTCTTAAAAATCCTAAATGAAAATTGGAGTAACACTGTTATTCATTAAGACACAGTTAAGATCGTAAGCCGCATTGCTTACCTATGGATATGGTCCAAACTGCAGCAATTTTCATAATAGCCTTGGTGCGGGAATTGAAGCGGCTGTGCTCAATGGGATTGCGTATTGCTACATACCGATCAAGAGAGATGGCACAGAGATGCATAATAGATGCAGTTGAAAAGAGCACATCTAGGGAAATCCATATAGGGCACAACTGTTTAGGCAAAGGCCAAGCATAATCTGAAACATAGAGAGAAAAGAAATGAAAGGAAAAAAAGAAAAGGAAATAATTTGGGAAGCTAGGCCATCATTTCTGAGAAACTCTCGGATATTTTAACTCTGCAATACCAGTAAGGGGCACGTGCATGAGGAGTGGAAAAGGAAACCTTTCTCGGAGCCTCTCTCAGGACTGCCCCTGGCTCTGGACACTCCATAAACCCGTAGCCAGTTCCCAAACATCTGTTTTCTATGACTCAATCTACCAGTAGCTAAACATGAAGGAACATTAATTTGGCAATATCTCCAGGTTACTGTTCTCGCTACAGTCCTCTTTCTAACCTTTCCGCCAGATTTTTACAAAATCAAATATTCCATTCAATTATAATAGATTAATCATAGTTTTTCAACGGATTACATAGATCTGTGTGGTATTAACTTTACTCAGAACCATGCTACTTCTTAGTTTCTGTCTTCTGAGAAGAAAGGTAGCTGGCAGTTTTTCTACAGACAGCCCAACAACTAGCTAATTTACACTACTTCACCTTAAACATCCTCCCCAGATGATATGCCTTAATAACAGAGTAACACTTGCCTCCTTACAATGCTCCTTACTGAGCAGCTGAAGTTTGAAATTGCTTCGATGTTAGACAGAACTGAGTAGTACTATTTACAGAAATGAGCATACCAGCAAACTGAATGGACTAGATAGCCACATCTGTCAGCAGCTGGTATGCAGCTGATTTGGATGTCTGCATTTATGAATCAGTTTATTCAGTGCTGAGATACAGCTTGAGAATAAAAGTGACCCAGAAAGATCCTCTGGGGGCACCAGGATTTAAATTAAAGCTCAGAGAAAATTGATTTTTGAATGATACTCTCATGTACTAATGCCCAGAATGGATCGCATGAGATCAATGATGTGTCCTGTCAAGCACTGGGCTTCTAACACACTTATCAAAACAAACAAACAAACAACAACAACAACAAAAAAACAGTATCTACAGCAGCTGGAAACATGAGAGATTTCATAGTAATTGCATAATAAGGTATTTTTGTGTCTACATTCAGAACACAGATATCTAAAGCAATCTTGGAGTCTACCCCAAGTATCAGCAACATCACTTTGCAGAATCAATGCTATAGAAAAATGATGCAGCTCCATCCTACCAATCTTGAATGGAAAGACAGAAACATTAGTCTCAGAAAGCATATTTTGAAACAAATGACCCAGCCAAAGAGAGACCCACATTACCTTACATGCAAAAACCCAAGATGAACTGAACCAGAGGAAATTATTAAGAATTGTCCCAGTGAAGTCCAAGAACACTTCACAAGGAGCAGGGCAGAACAGGCTAGACACATTAGCTCATTTTACCACTGGAAACCCACGTAAGAAATGCTAAGTAACTCAGAGAAATCCACACCAGAAGACCTCAGCTCTGGGGAGACACACCCATTATTTCAGCAAGTCTGCACCACCCCCAGCAGAGGGACTGACATTGGACGGAAATCCAAAGTGGCAAGCATTTAAGAGATCCCTACTGAAGGAAGTTACGTACAGTGCTTTGTGGCTGGAGCATCTTTACTTTAAAAAGCACCTCTGCTGTACAGATCAATCGAAATTGCTTAAATTAGGACTCAACCCCTTTATGAAGCGATGATCAAATTCCAAGCCTCCTGCTCTCCTTTGCAATAACTTAGGACATCGTTGCCATTAACCTGCAATTGAGTTCAGAGCTTCAGCTAAGCACGTATCTGATTTGCTGTTTTTTTAACAACTGCCTTTTAATTCCAGTTGTGCTCACTCTTCCTAGTGCCAGGAGGCTCCCAGGGCTGATGCTGCTGCAGCACTCCAGTGAATGCGCCAGGGGAGAGCAAGACTGATCTCCTTCAAGTGATACAGGTGCATCCTGTACAGCTCCAGGCTTTTGCTGCCAGCCCCAGCTAAAACACATTCAGTCACTCTTCATTCCTTGCTGCTTTTCCCTCTGAGTTGCTAGAGACAGCTTGCTGATGCAGGCTGAGAAGAGGTATGAGCACAAGACCTGAAGAAAAGCACTGGGGAACATGCTGTGATGGATGGAGTGGTCCTGGTGAATACAGACACAGCGATCGTGGCTGTGCAGCAGCCTCTGCTCAGAGGGATGTTGATGGGGATGGCTGGGTCTCCCCATCAGGCAGACAGCCAGAAAATCTCTGGTGTCTCCAGGAAGGGCCATCAGTCTGCCAGGCTCCTTGTGCGTGGGAGCATCTCCAGTCTGATATACAGAGCTGCAGAGGGTACCATCTAATTTTTGACATTTACTAGACCTGGAAGAGGTTTCTACAGCAACCACCTTTCCAGCATTACTGAATGATGAATAGCCTCTGCTACTTTTTCCTTTAAGCTATCTGAACACTTCCCATAACTGATTCCCACTGGAACAACTTCTGCTATTGATGCGAACTAGGCAACAGCACTGTAACCAAAGAATTAGCAGGAGCAAAAGCGACCATAAATGTTCATACTCATAGTGAGAGGTCAGATGCTCCTGCTGTCAGTCCCGGCAGAGCAGGAACCACAGCCTGTTCCAGAGCTGAGCATTTTCTCACACACAGCTGCAAACAGATGAAAGTAACGTTGCCCAGAATTTCTGCCTGGGCTAGCTGTCAGGATGTGTTTAAAGATGAAGGTGATATGAGAGCCCTCCTAATGGCTAATCCTTTTAGTCTTTACTGTCCCAAGGCACTCTGTTATGCTCCTAGCTGAAAAGGCAGTTATATGAGGAGACATTTTACTTTCCCAGGAAGTATCCTAAAATGATCTGTGATAATAAAATGTCACTCTGGAAATCTGTAGAATGGCAGCTTATAATGCATGACTATACCTCAATATGAAGGGCATAATATATATCCTATCTCAAAGTGCAGTTACGGTTAAGTAAGCATGGTGTGTGCATTTGAGAAACACCTACACAGTGCATGAAGCCAGTAATTTGAGCAAAAAGAAAAAAAAAAAGTTGATTCTATTTCTGTTTAAATAAATGTACAAAACATAGGAAATGTACCCTGTGACTGTGCCAAAATGGAAATAAAGATTAAAAAACCAATTCTGTTAATAATGTTATACATTTAAAACAATCTTATCCTCAGAAATACTTATCTGCAGAAGGTAACATTTCTCTAATTAGTTCTATTTTCTCTCGTTTCATACACAAACAATAGCAATTACCATATATTTAGAAGTGCAGATGACTGAGTGCGATGTATTCTTGGACCCCAGCACTTCTAAGCTTTAGCAAATACATTTCCAATTCAAAGCATGCATCGCAATCTAAATTTGCCTCTGGAAAGAATGAAACAGTACTAAACACCTGGGTAGCAAAACCCAAATTCCTTGTAAGAAATTCTGATTTTCGTACCTTGAATTAACCTATGCCATTGAAATCAGTCTTATATGTAATGCATTACCTGGTAAACCTGATACAAGAGTGCTGAAGGAAATTAGATGAATCCAGCAGGACAGAACAAAAGGAGATACTTCTTCACTTAGTATGTGATTAAACTGCAGGATTTTTTGCCTTCGGACATTTTATGGATGCTAGAAGTTTACATTGGACAAATTCATAGATAAAAGTGTAAAAAAGACTATTACAATGCTATTACTTCTAGATCAGTGTTAGCTTCTGGCCCTGATCAGGATAAACACAATGTATGAAATCCTACAAGGAAACTTCAGCAGAATGCCTGTGTGTATTGCTTCAGCCTCCAATGCTGAATAGCATCTCATGGAACCCAAGCTGCTGTGGTTCCTCATGGGAAACGTGAGTCAAATACTCATATTTAACCAGGAGTCATGATGCATAGGTGGGATTTTTATCTCCTACACTTCACTGGACTGAAAAAACAAACCATGGTTCCTGTGTGTCACTAAACAGCTGAGATGGGCATAAAATGTTGGCAGCAAAATATAGAAACTCAAAAACATTTTGGCAAAGTTGCAGACCATCTCTGTCTGCAGCTAATTTGCTGTCAGATGACGGTTCCCTTAATTTTTTTGTGCTTTCCATCAAGAAAGATGGCAGCAATGAAATTTAATCACTTTTGTCAGAGGTTTTATGTATATGAATAAAGAGTGTTGTATAACACTGTTATTATGGTCATTGTGCGGTTCACTGCATGAGAGTCAAAATTACCAGCCACTGCAGCAGGAGGTGACTGAATAATCCAAACCATAGCGAATGGTAGCAAAATTAAATATGTAGAATGGTAAAACAGAATTACTCCAGATTGTAGAAGAATGGCTGAACCAGAAAAAAAAAGTGTTAGAACTGGTGGCTGAAAAGATTGTGGGATCGCAAAACAGACTGAAGCTGATACAAAACCCCTTCCTTCTCCCCAAAGTCTCAAACAAAATCTCATGAGTTTTCCACACCTTTCTGTGCTAAGCTGGAGTAGATACAATTTGTGTGTACACATCCTCACAAACACACCCCACTCTACAAATGGACTTGCCCACCATATTTACATTGTGAAAAATTATTATTGTTTGTACATATTTACTACTTTTATAGCACAATCTGCCCAAGAATACCTCCATGGAATATGCACTCAACACTCAGGACAGATCTGGTATAATATTTGGTGACATAATACCTGCTTACACCGCAACAAAGCAAAGAGTTATGTAAAATTTATCACTGTAGCTTCAGAAGTTTTTCATGGCAAACTCACAGTAAGCTGCAGCAGTTATTTCTTTTCTGACCATGAACAGGAATTTGGAAAAGGCTTCAGAACACATTTATTGTGTTTAGCCAGTGCTTTAGATTTGTTGGGATGGATAAAAAGGTAAAAAACACCCTTCAAAATCACAGAGGAAGAATAAGGGCATATTTTGTCCTTTAGACTCCTGATGATATTTCTTATATATGTATATGTACACACACACACAAGGCATATATACATATGCATATATATAGAAAACCCACAAAATCGAGATGTGCAGAATAAGAACTAAAGTTGTTCATCCATTCAGATAGAGCCTCTTTTAATGTTGTTCATTGGCTTGGCCAAAACCTAAAATGCAGGTAATATTTCTTGTTTGGGGGTTCTGATATGTACTGTATTTATGTTTCACTTTAACTACTAGCAGGCCTTGAACTAATTGAATTAAAAATGGAAGGAAGCCATTATGTTTGAATTAATCTTAATCCCAGCCCCAAGCACAATTTCCCAGCAGTTAACATGGCAACAGAGCACGGGCTTTCAGCACCTCCTGGTTGTTCTCTAGATGCCACAGACCTATTCCAGGCCATGACCTGATCGACTGTTCTATGTAGCGTTCTTGCTCTCAGAAAGGTTGATTACAAACATCCAAGAAATGCCTCGCCTATTTCTCTGAGAAATGAGGATACTCTTTTTAGTCGGTGGTTTTATGCCTATCAAAATGAGAAGAACAGTGCCATATTCAATAATAGCATCCACTCAGGTTACCTTGGTACAACTGAGAGCATCATGCAGACAATGTGAAACAACAACCCCGAAGATGCATCCAAAAGCTGTCACTTTCCAATAGATTTTTGCAGATTCTTTTGACGATTCTTTCACACATTCCAGGAAAATACAATATTGTGGTCTGTGGAAAAAAAGCCTACCTTTGCCCCCTGCTAAAGGTTGTTTCATCCCATTACCACCACGAACATATTGCCACTGAAGCATCTTATACTAACCAGACTTTCCTGTATTCACTACAAAGTTTCATAGCAGCCACAGGCTTTACAAAAATAGAAAGCAATTACATACAGTTTTAACATTACTGCATCACATTATTCCCAAGGGAACTAAAGAATTTAAATGATTTTCTTCTCTCTTTCTTATCTAGGAAGTGAAGTATTTCTGAGCCTGAAATACCGTATCAGTAAGTGTAAAGCTATGTATCACTTTTTGCTACTTTATTTCCTTCAAATTTACATAGAGAAATGATTCAGAGACACCCGTATCATCTTGAGAGTCACACAACTGAGCGTGTTGAAAATCTCCATCATGCCTGAGAAGTACAGAATGTCTTGTTGAACCCCCCGCAGTCCTCAGTGATTACCACCACATCCACAGAACAGATCACACTTGTGCAGCCAAGCTTCCTGGCTGGAGGAACAACTGGTCTCAAGGGCAGCACTGCCAATGCTTCTGATTTCATCACTGATAGAGTGGTATTTAATGTTTTTCTGAAATACTGAACTCCTGGACACTGGGTTACATGAGAACTTAAGTTTAGGTTTCTAGTTTGCATTTTTCTAGAGAACAAAAGGCTCTCCTGAAGCTATCTGGATCCCTTAAATAACATGTATTTGAACACAGCCAAGCATAAGGACATAATCTACACACACATAATGACATACAAACTCCAGATGCAGCTACAGATACTTTTAGCAGGACCATATTTTTGAGCGCTACAAGCAAGACGAAACAAACAGGTGTGAGGGTCCCAACAGATGCTCAACAGAGGATGGGCTTTCAGGTGATATGTTTGCTAAGGGGGTGGAAGGTAGAAGAAATGACCAAGAAAAAGAGGGAAGGTGACACGGCATCCACATGCAGCATTAGTGACACTGCTGCTGGCACCCAGCACTTGAAGATCTGCACCTAGAAGATATTATTTTGCAATAGTGCAACACTACACAAAGGATTTACTTGAGTCTGTGCCACAGACCCCATCCAAACTGTGCCAAGCCACCATCCCTGAGCTTCGGTTTGCACCTCGTGGAGCCACCACCATGGCACAAGAGGTCCTGGGGCAGGGATCAGCACACAATGGGCAAGAACAGTCTCCTTCGTAACCCCCCTGCCAGTGGAGGAAACCCTGGTGGGGCTGGATGTGTCTCTGTAAGTCTTTTGGTCCTTGTCTCACCAGGTGCAGAGTTTAATTGATGTGACTGTATTTTATCACAAATTAAACAACAAAACACCCATTATAATGTTTTGAGAATTTTAAATACCTGTGTCAGATTTTGCTGTCCAACCAGCATGGCAATGACTTGCAGACTTGACAAGACTTGTAAGAAAGAAGCAAATTTAGACCCAGAATGGATGAAATTATCTGATATAGGGAAAGGTTGCTTGAAAATAATTTAAATATATATTTTTAAAGGTAAGGAGCCAGCTTCATCACACACTATACTTACAACAATGCTGCTAATAAAATGGGATTTTTGCTAAGAAGAAAACATACAGAATGCTGTTGGCACCCCAAAGGCAGCATCTCTTCTTTTAGGGAAACATCAAAATATTCTAGTGCAGTCTGTCATTCCATGAGTCCATATGTTACATTAATATTTTCATTTATTGTCGGAAAGTAAAACTATGTTTGAAATCAGAGGAAAAATCTTTAGGCTCAATTATGTTCTTTTCTTGCAATGTAAGTGTCTGTAGCTGCCTTTGTATGTCAAATGAAATGGACAGTTAAGAGGGCAATAGTATGATTAGTTGAATTGTATCACCAACTTTGTATAAAGGGTTCCTCATAACATTTTAACTCACAGAACTGATCTCTTTGCACAATTCTGAGATATAAGTTCTTCATAATAATTCATATATGTAAAACCACAGTTTAATAAAATATTCATATCAGGATAAATTTTCTCTTCACTCATGGTCTGTATGTCAGGACAATGGCAGGACAGTAGCCTCTCCTTTAATTTCCTCCATGCAAGTTATGGATCAGCCTTCAACCATTATTTAAGCAATTAGTAAAAGAAGTTGAACCAATGCCACACTTGAAAATAAGCCCATGAGCAAACACAGACCCCAAATTAATATCTCCTAAATGTAATAATATAAATATTTTCCAAAAAAATGTTACATAACAAAGTGCACAAACATGTGACAATAACAGGTGTTTTTGCCTATTTTTGATGAAATTGAAAGTGATCCATTATCACAAGAAATAGCTGCCAAAACATACAGATCATCTGAAGAAACCAAAATTTAGAACAGAAAATGCTATGGCATTATTCAGATTACAGCTGGCTGCTGAGCAGTTACCTTAGTTGGAAGAAAGAAACCATCTGCTCGATCCCAGAGTTTCTAATATCAAATAGGTTTAGACTGTGGCTTACCCTGGGAACCTGGACTGGGCCTGGTGCTAGTGAAAGGACACAAAACCATGTGAAGGGGCTTTCTTTTTTTTTTTTGGTCTTCAGTTCGATTTGAGCATAACTCAGTGGCAATTCAGATGTCACTACCATCTTGACAGCTATCTGGGAGCCCACCTGGGATTAATCCTTTTTCTCAGATCAGGCCTCCCTCCTGGCAATCCAACTGAACAAACTGGTCTCTGAATCCTGATAAAATGTCTGATTACAGAAAGAGACGTAACATGAATTTCTTTTATTTAATGTAAAGTGTTCCATATTTGGAGAGCACAGGTCTGTCATCTTTAACTAACCACCTTATTTTTACTAAATATTCCAGAAATATTGTCAATTTAATAAGAATAGACATATTCACTCTACATCTGCTTCTGCAAATCACATAAATATTTGTTTGACTTTGGGTGTGCAGATAAGGCTGTTTTCAGGTGTTTTGTCAGTCTGACTTACCTTGCAAACATGGTCAGTATTTTTCCCCCTATCCTCAATACTGAATTACTTATATGGAAGAAAAGAATCTCATCTCATGAAACAGAGCATAACAAGAGGCCAAAGAGAGATCTGTAATTTGAAAAGTGGCTATAATTTTGCCTCCTGTTTGCTTGCAGGCTGCCAGATGGGAACAGGATATGACCATCATTTTGGCCTTTGTTCAGCATGGCGCTATGCTTACAGCGCTCCAGTTCCAATGGAAAGTTCAACCTGTGCTCAAGTGCTTTGATGAATTTAGGGGTATCAAATTTGTTCAGTGAGTCAGCTTTGCTTCTTACTGTACAGCGCACCTTCCTCAACAGCAGGACAGCTCTTAGGGACAGTGGGTTAATTGTCTGAACTGCATGACAGTGTGAGTCATATTGTGCTTGCCTGATGAGGTTAGAAGCCACTACAAGCAGCCTTTACTAAACTGTGTTCAGTAAGACTGGTAAAGGCAAGAAATCACTTCAAGCAATTCAAATAAGCCATATTTTGGTCAGGCTCACAGATGTTTATTTCCATTTCTGATATATCTCAGAGCAGAGGGCTTGCAAATTTCTGTTTAATTTCTCTGAATTCTCTGTTTAACTTCCTCCAAGCTGATGAGTATCTCTGTTTCTTCATGATTGTACAGGTAGAAATGCCAGCATGAGTGCTCCAAAGAAGGCACAGCAAAATACGATCATTTAGGCGTTTCTAAGAAGCCCAGAAATTCTCCAAATCTCTGAGTGCCATCTACTGTCCTCCTGTCACTGAATAACTTGCATGCTAACCTCCCACTTATAAAACATTTCTGCCACCTTGCCCAGGATGCTTCTAAACAAGAACAGATACATCTTTCATTATAGGACAAGTGTCAGTTTGGAGCTCACCCCATTGGAAACTTTTGCGGTGAGAATCTGAAAGGTGATAGAATAGCACCTTTAGTGGCTTTCTCAACGAAATGATTTGCTACTGAACTCAGTATTACATGTTCAGTAATCCCAAGGAAATCTCTGAACAGGCAAGCAAGCACCACTGCCTTCTAGCAGTTTAATGGCCACCTTGTGCTAGCTCAGTATAGTAGGCTGTGCACACACAACCTGTCCCACATAAAAGGAAATGCAGTGAAGAATCACTGTCCTTCATTGAAACAGCAGTGGAGCAGAACTAATCCAATCTGTAAACAAGATGCAAATATCTAATTAAATAATTTTAATAGCAATCTAGAAAATATGTGTATTTGTTCAGTATTCATCATATTCCCCTTTCAGGGACAGGGCTTTGTTCTCGCAGGTCCTTGGCTCTGACTTCGCATTGCCTGATGAGCCTCAAGCAGGCAGGAGCCCCTTCCCAGACCCATTACACAAGCTGGGCTCTGGATAACTGCATGCAGTCCATGCCACATGCTGGAAAATGGCTACCACCTGACTTTGGTAGTACATGTTCTGCACAAAGACAGATCAGAATTTCTAGCTTGAATTCTCATCTTTTTTGTTTTTCCCTGGTGTAGAGAAAACATCTGGATCAGTGGTTCAAATCTCACATAAGCCAGGAAACCTTGGAGCTTGCACTAGCCCAATGGTTTTCATGCTATGCATTTATTCCAGCCCCTGAACAGTCACGGTGGTGGTGAAGAGGAGCAGTTTAACTTGGACATAGCTGGTCTTTAGCAGCCTGTGCAGGGTGTTCCAGCTTCGTGACCACAGGAATGAGTGAAAGCACCTCCCTTGGCATGGCTGCCTGAAGTCACCTGGGTGCAGAAACCATGCACCCAGATTCGGAGCTATACAACCATGATACATTGATTACACCAGCAACTTGGTGTTTCCCCATTTTACCAGGCCATAGGAATACTGAAGGGCCCCTTTACAGGCCTGGAAAATCATTTTCCACAGCAGGACTAGGTCTGGAAGCACTATCAGCAGATAAACTGGACAGAGTGGTACCTGCTAGAAAGCCCATTTCTCTGTCAGCAGCACAGGTGGCTTTCCTAGACAGCCTAGACACCTGCAGGACGTGGACATGTGAGAGGAAATCCCCTGGTGTGATCTGCTCCAGTTCTATCACCACAAGAAAGTATCAACTTTAAAGGCTCATGTTTAATCGAACCTCCCTGCATGGAACTACGGACAGAACGACAGTCTGTGGATGTCTCTACATTAAATCTTGGAGGGAAGGCAGCTTGCAGACTTCATCTCAGCATGTTGCAATGTTTCTTCCTTTCTCATCTTCACAAGCCTGCAGGATAATTCTCTCTTCAGCCCAGGAACAGTCTATTGCCGAGAGACTGAACTTCTGGCCCTCCCACAGGACTTAATTCATTTAGCCCAGAAGGGAACCAACGTGCTCTGATACTCAAAGACAACTGGCTTGTCCCAAGCCCCCTTGCCAAGGAAAGGGCAGGCCACCCTGTCACCAGCATCCAACCATCCAAAGTGACCATGGGAGAGCAGGGGTCTGGGAAGGCTGCACGTGGCCAAACTTCACTGCCCCTCTTTTGAGACCTGGGGCTTCTGCATCCCCACCCACCCTGCACCTGGCACCCAGCCTGCCGGGAAGAGCCAACACACCCCCGGCCTAATGCAGCATGATTTTAAACCAGCCCTTTAGTCCAAGCAACCAGTTAGTTATTGGGCGTGACAGTCCAACTTGTAAAAACACATGATACAAAGTTAAGGATTTGCATTACTGTAAGCATTTTGTACACAACTTATTACTAATTAAAACTGCTCATTATGAACAGACTCTCCTATAAAAGACTTGAAGTTGGAATAAGATTTAAGCTTAGATTGTGGTGCTTTCATACTAAAACATCTACATTCTATAAAATGTCAGATTTTTGTCAAACTGCTGCATGAGGACACCTACAAGTCAAGTCAGCACACCTTTCTTCACAGCTGCAAGGATCTAGAAACACTTCAGAGGATGCCAACACATGCACCTACATACTCACATCCTGTAATTCAGTTGACATAGCTCAGCCAAAAAGAAAACAAACCAACAGCGATACCAATTCAACCTGACTTTATGTCCCTCTCCAAGACACGATGTAGGTATGTAGTTTTGAATCCTGAGGTCTGCATTGAAGATGGCAACACAACAGGAGGTGATCCTGTTTCATGTAATGTTTCAGCATGTTAGAACATATTCCAGAGGGGTAATACCACAGGCAAAGTGAAACTTAATATATGACCACTATTTGGGTACAGTTGTACTGCTTTATTTTTGAGTTTTGCAGAAATTGTAGGCCTACTGTAAGTTCCATTAACATGAAATAGCAGTTTAATTTAATATGGGTAAATGAAGTGTGGGCGTATTGATATATTAGAAACAATACTATTACCCAGAAAATTATAGTGGTCTCATGAGGTAGAAAAGGAAACTAAAGAAATGATATTTAGTTAAGTTAATACCACTGGGTTTTTTGATAGACTTGTTTTTGCTTTGTAATCAAGTGCAACATTATTTTTTTTTATCATGGTTATACTATTACAATGTAATCTCGCACTTGATTACAAATCAAAAACAGTTATAACTATGATAATAATGTATTACATGATAATCTAGCAAAACCTAATAAAATAAGTGTTGCCATCGATTTAACAGGTGTAAATGAGTAATATGGGTACCCTAGTAGAACTAGTTACTCCCAAGATACAAGAGGTATGTATCCCAGTATGGGCTAGAAAATACTTGGAAAAATCAATATGGAAAGCAGGTAAAGTAAGATGTAATGGGTACGTTTAAAGGGTTTCATCTTGGAAGTTGTTTTTCCCATGTTCATGTTTGTCAACATCAAATTGTCATGCTATGTTAAATGAATAAATTTGTTCTGTTGTTGTGCATCTTGGATGGAGACAGCTACTTAGATTTTAACAGTAAACTCACAACTTTTGGCTTCTGTTGTGTTGAGATGCAATCTCTGCATTTATTTTAGACAAATTGATCAAAAGGAATCAACAAAAGGTTAACCAGCAAATTCGAAATTTTACCTAACAAATTCAAAATTTACATAGCAGAATGAGAAGTAGTCACCATTCAGAACAAAGTCAAGAATATGAGCACAAAAGGACATGAGCCTCTTAAAACCAGCCATCAATATTCATAGGTGTCAGGCATGCATTCACAGCCTTCTGCATCCCAGTGGGTGCCAAATAGGTATGATAAAAGCCTGTCATGCAATTTACATATCTCAGCAACACCAAGACCTTTTTCTACAGCTGTTGCCTCTGATTATGGATGGAAAAAGACTTATATAAAAACAAACAAAACACCTAAAAGTTAACTAAAGTACCAAAGTAAACACATCACAAAAAATATACACGAGGAAGTGGAAATGGATTGGTCAGGGTAACAACTGGTCTGTCCTGATATCTCCAACACAACTGGAGAAGAGAGCCTGCTGTGGACATGTCAACAGCAATGGAAATCAAACCACCCAAGAAATAACAGAGAATCAGCAGAATCATATCAACCATCCTACCTTGCCCTTAAAATCTTGTACCTAAGAGCTAATAGAGGAATTAGGTATTTAATGTTTGTGCATTATTAGTTGAACTTTTTAGTCCTGAACCTTTTTCACCTAGGAATGGAGGTGGCATCTCAGAGGAGAGATTCACTCACTAAACCCAATGTTGTTATTGTATTTATCATAATTCCTGTAGGAATAGTAAAGTTTCCCAACAACAGGCCTCATTAAAAAATAAAAACACAGAGGCTGGAAAAAGTGGAATATATATATTTGAAACTAATACATTAAACCAAAATGTTGATATATCACATATTGGTAATCACAGTCTAGGCTTCATGACAGGCTCAAGCACAAATTCCCCTCATCTCATTAGCATCTTTAATGACAATTTTGGCAGAAAAGCTAGCGAGGATACATTTTGTTTCTCTTGTGAGTTGTCCATTCAGAAAAGGATTGTTATGCATCAATGAAGCAGCGTGCAAATTAGTGCAAGGCAGAGAAATTGGCATGTGGCCCCTCTTCCATCAATGTAATTTCCATTTAATTACCATGCAAGCAGATGAATCGCATCAGAGTCTCTTTCCCAGCATGTGCTGATAAAACAGAGTGAGAACTTGATGCTACTGTTACCATTAGGTCTCAGGGAAGTAAGCTACCCTACAAGGGTATTTGTATGTATTTTAATGAATATTAGAGAACTGTAGAGCCAGAATTTCAAGGGATATGTCGAGTGAATTGGAGAGAGATGTTAAAGTCATAATTTGCTGAGAAGAATTTAACAATATCAATTCAGCAGACAGATGTGAAGGGAAGTAAAATAAAAATTTGAGTTAATTCTGAGTTAATTGACCCAATCCTGGAAACATTCATAATTCAAACAAACGTATTACACTGGTATATTTATCCTACAATATATCCAAGTGCTTTTCAGAGATTTCTCCTTGCTTCTCTTGTTATTTCTTTCCACCTTTTGTAAAGCAGCTGCCTATATACGTATTGGCCTGAAAAACGGCAACGATTTTTCCACACTTTTAAGCTCAAAAGATTGGTTGGCCCATTACATGCACCTCCTCTAAAAATGTTCCCTTGGAGTCCTGGTATGTCATCATCACTCAGGTGGAGCCATTACGTAAGAAATTATGGTTCTATTATATCAATCACGGAAAGAATATTGAGGATATCATATGCTGAAGAGAAACTGTACTTATTTTCACAAAATTCTGCCCATAACACAGTACAGTAGAAGCAACAAATATGATAGGAAGTACCCCCAAAACACCAAAGAGCAAAATGCTGGCATGAGGCATCAATCTACATGCAACAACAGACTTCCCCAGTGAATACAGGGAGTAATATCCACAGAGAACAAGGACAAAACAATTTTTCAATTACATGTTAACTCAGGACTGAGTGCAGCAATACAGCTGACCATCCGTAGAGTCCTTCTGCGTTTCCCCTTACATTCTCCAATATCTGCAGCTGCAGCCAGCACAGGAAAATGTGCCATATGTTAATCTTTACAACAGACTGCAAGTAGGACTGTTCCTGGAAATTGTAACTGCTTGTTGGCAAGTGCTAAGAAACACATGCGACTAACTAGTTCTTCATCCCAATTTCACTCTGCTAGGGTGAGTGAGAAGAGATAGCAAGAACTCAGCATGAGATAATATATCCTAGATATTTGGCGTGCGAATGTGTTGCTAGATTTAGCTGCAGGCAGCTTCTAGGATGGGAAGCAAGGGCCTTTATAGGTAACAGAAAATAGAAGTAGTAACTGGTATGGGGTATTCAAGATGGACAAAAATGAAGCCACTGAGATGCACTCCTCTGTCATACCTCTGGTCAGCCTACTGTGGTCATCGCTGTGTTTTAAACTCCAGGTCACATATTTGATGTTTCTAAATGCAGAATATTGTGTTTCCCACATCCCTAAATTAAATTAATGTTTGGGTAAAGAGTAGGAGGAGTTGTTATCCTTTTCTCCTTGCTATTCCATGGAATTCTCATATTCCCTCTTTCCCTGTTTACAAAAATCAACAGAAGAGAATGTCAGTCCACAGGCAGCTCCCTTGCTCACTGAGCAGATGCTGCTGGAGCAGCAGGCTTTGTGGTGCAGTTGCAGAGGCGGTGCACATATTAACTGGGTCTCTCTCCAGATGGCCAACAGATTGTGAAAACGAGGGAGGCCCAAGCTACAGCTGAAGCTGAACTCAGGTGATGTTTGCAAAGTGGTACCTAAGCTGGGACTAGCATCCATATCTAAGATAAAGTCCTTGCAAGAAGCTATCTCAAGTAAAAAATAAAAATAAAAAAAAAATCTCTCTCTCTCTATATATATATATACCGTGATATATACCAAAATGAACTCAGTCTTTGTCAAATGTCTGCAATTCTCATTAAATCATTTCCCTTTATTTTAAAAAATTATGTTTCAACATACCCAAGGAAGATATTAGGTGGCCATTCCTCACATGGCCAAAGGACCCGGAGGTGGTGCTGTTCTTCCTCTCAGATGAGGCTAAATTCGTTTGTGGGAAACACGTTAGCTGTCTTCATTTGACTTGTTATCTTGGCAATCCACCTGGCACCTTTATAAAGCAGCAAATTTATCTCTAAAGTAGTTTATCATCATAGGTCTATCTGTTTATATATAACATTTCTGTTTTTCTCATTGTCTTGCATCAATTTCTGGTTTGCTACTAAATGTGTAAGTTTACATTACTTTTCAGCTAAACTCATAAAAGTTAATTACAATGAGGCAATGCACTTATAGAGCTACTACTAGAACTAACAGGCTACTATCATAAAAAGTAAACAAACATTCATGAATTTTAAAGCACATTTAGCTCCACTGATCTAGAAGCAAATTGGGCATGAGAAGATTGCACTGACAGTGTTAAAACTGCTGCTGTATTTAAACTGACATTAGTCTTCCTGTAAAACAGAAATGTAAGTATACACACTCCAGGTTTTGGGGCTCTTAAATTCCTGTGAACTTTAAAACCTTTTGCATTTTCCAAAAACGTTTAGTAAAAGGATGAAATTAAAAATATAATTTGATCTAAATCCTTATTTATATTAAATAACATTTAAAGGTGCACCATTCAGCATCATTCCAATAATCCATACTTGAACATACAAGATTTATTTTGGATAGGCAATTCTAAAACTACACTAGGTAGGCAAGATATGCCTGCCCAATTTAGAGTCTAAAATATGAAAAATAGCTCCTTGATTGGATGCAGCATACATGCTGTGGGTAAATTAGAAAACTATAGGGACATATATTCATCTAGTGTAAGTAGGAGTTACTCCACTGAGATCACAGAGTATTTTACCTTTTCCCTTCATCTTTCAGGAATTTGGAAGGATGTTGAAGCTGGACTCCATTGGTCTTTTCTGCCACATTCATAGAGGCTGACAAAGAAACATCATCACTGAGATACCTGGGTGATATTTTACATGATTAGCTCTTGCCTAGGTCTGCCAGGGGGTATTTTGGGGTAAGACTGGAAGTGATGCAGAAAACGTGCCTCCACTTAACAAATGCCCATCTGAGTCTTTGTATCAGAAGCCTGCTTTGCAACCTGCTCTCACTACCAATTACCTTCTGGCTTTATTTCATACCATAGCCCTTAAATGGTTTAGAGATGATGGGCCTAACTGACTTTGTGCCTTCTTCTTGTGCCCTGATGTAGCTGTGACATAGGAGATACTAACAGATTTCCCTGGATAAAATCACAAAGGAGAAGCAGCCCAGTTTATTGAGTTTTGAAAGAAAGTTGCAAGACTCATTTACTTCTCCTTACAAAGTACAAAGGTACATGGAGGCTTTGCTTTTTTCACACTGCAGTGTTAGGATTTTCTATTTAAAATCTGCTGCTTGCAGGAAAGTTGAGGTTGGCAAAGACATTAATTTTGGTTTGGTAATAAGGTGCTCAGAGATTTGTCATGGCTTTCTGTTGCTACACACTGTCACATACAGATCCTGGCTTCAGCATCCCAACAGCCGGCAGGCCTGAAAGGAAATAGGCTCTGGAAAATAGAAGATATGACTGCAATAGTTCTATCTTACTAATACCTGGTAGCAAACAACAGGACACAGTGAGTCAGAAAGTCCTTTTAACTCCTTATTCCTGTGAGATCAGGAACTCTCCTTAGAGTCTGTGATTTTGTTTTCCTATTTGGATCATGCAAAATATGATTTCTTTCTCCAAGGTGAATTTGCTTCCTCTACCTTTTTATTTTTATTTTTTTAACCAAAACCAACCAACAAAACAAAATCAACTCTCCAGTCTCAGCCATAAAGGATCCCAGAGGATATGAGCTTGCTCTTCTTCCAGCAGGAAACAGAAAAAGAGAAACACCTTAGGAAGCAGCAACCTCACAAAGCCAACACGAAGGCAATCAAAAGCCGCTTTTCATCCCAAAATGCATAAGCAAGTGAATGGCCATTGAAATACACTTTATGATCAGGTCCTGCAGACTGAGAGTGCATTTCAGGACTGAGTTACATGTTTCACACTGCACAGTATTAGGTTATCTTACTGGTACGAGTGCCAGCCCATTTCTCTTACCTACAGGTGTCATAAAGGTTTAATGGGAGAGTTGCCCATGCTTTGTGTGATGGTGCTGAAACCTAATAAACAGCAATGCCATGAAGGGAGCTGCACTGCAGTGGTACAGATTTCTTTATACTCAGAGCAGATCAGCAAAACATCTGGGACCCTTCTAGATGAAGGATGCTGCCGTAGTCATGCCAAGAGCTACAGCCATGACCAGGCAGGAGTGTAAAAAGGGCTGGAGGAGGCAGAGAAATACTCTGGCAAAAGCCCCAGGCTGTCTGAACTTGCTGCCAATATTCTCACTGACTTCAGCATGGTCAGAATCTCCCCCGGTGCATTTTGTAGGAAGCCATTCCCCAGATCCACCTGTAAGCACAGGAGAAATCACACAATGTTATCTACCTGCAGCCTGCTACCACTGATCACAACAAAGAAGGCAGGAAAGTAACATCTAGAAAATAAAAGTTAGGATGATCTTTAGCACCCTTGTTTCATTTTTCTACATTAAGAAAAAAAAAAAAGACTTCTTTTTTCTACTTAACTGTTCACCTTTAGTCTCAGATATATGGATTCATGCTTCCATGCAGCATTTTCCACATTAACACAACCGATTCAAGTCTTTCTGCAAGAGGCACCATCCACCAAAAAGCCTGTCAAACCCACAGGGCAAATGAGAGTCTGCAGCATCCCTCACAACCTGTGAAAATCAGGGCCACAAGCACATTTTCCTGGAAAAGGCAAGGATTAACTCTCAGCCTGACAGTCCTGTAATGTGCTGAGATTATCAAATGGTGCACATGTGGATTGCTCACACCTGACACCCAGCACCACCAGAGCGCTTTGGGCTGCGATGCTGGCACAGCCATTGGCACCCTTGTGGTGCAGCAGCTCTCTCTGATGTGCATCCTGCTCTTGGGTGCATACCCAGGGACTCTGTGATCCCCTCAGCCTCTCCAAAGGGCTGAAGTTTAATTAAATCTACAATGTGATTCAAAGGGTATGCAATCAATAAACGCTCTAGCAGCCCACAGAAAGCAGCTATGCAGCCCTCTATGTGACCAGGCCTCATGATCAAAGTCACCAGAAACAGCAGCTGTTGGATGTTTTTTGTGCTGTGTTCAGCCATACTAGACTGAACAGCCTGAGCTCCACGTGCAGCAGCATTATCTCCAGCAGATCGGAGGCTGAAGGCTCCATTAACCCATAGCAGGCAAAGTAGCTGTTTGTTTAACAGCAAGAGGTTAGGAGAAGCAAAAGAGCATGTTTACAAATGGGAAAAAAAATATTATTCTCTGGTGTTTCCTCCTAAAGCTGGCATGTGGGAAAAATCCTCTTGTCAATGGAAGTGAACATGGGGAGGATAATAAAAAATATCACTGCCTACACTGAGAAGAAGAATGAAGGCAACACTGAACGATATGCAGGCAGCATAGAGCAGAGAAATAACAAGAAAGAGGCAGGTGGTAAAAAAATAATTAGCAACCATTCTGCCTCTGCATTTGACAGCAGAAATTGGTCTTCAGAATCCCATAAATTGATGCTCCACAATGTGCATTATAGGCAAATACAAATTAGTAATAAGGAGCTGGCACAAAACTGCCAGGCCTGACCCAGAGCAGGTGAGAAAAACAACATTCAAACTCTCTCTTGAAGCTGGCATTGATTTACTTTGGGAAAATCCTCTTTGCTACACCAAACTCTTTGCTACATTACCCTGGTCCAGAGCTTGGCAGTATGGGAAACAAGATTAGAAACCTGAGGCCAGGGCTCCTTTGCTCTCCTGAACAATGAGGAAAGACTCGTGTGTGCAAGTGAACCTGAGCAATGCTAAAGTGATGGGCAAGAGGCGTGCGGGGAGCAGCTGAAGGATGTACAAGTCGGCTCGAACTGGGAGCTTGGACATAGCTGCCTTCGTTGCTGTCAGAGACAGATGCGGTGATCTCCTTCCTTGGAGAACGGCACATGCTGACCACAGAAATCAGCTTCTGGTTAACACAGGCTCCAGAGATTTGGCCAATTTACAGCACACGCCTGCAAACTGGAGATCAGATCTAGCAGTTTCACAGCAATGAAGTGGCTTTTGCTGTCTGAGAATGCTGAAGGATGCCATTTGAGTTTCTCAGCGGTTTTACAGGGCTGGAAATTTGTTTTCATTCAGCATTAGAATAAACATAAGAACTTTTGAAGATTTTTGCAAGAATAGAGTTATGTTAAAAAATAAACATGTTCAAGACTGAAATTCTTCTTTATAGCTTGAAATACAGTCTGATATGTCCTAGTGATTATGTTAGCAGCTATGTTTTTAATTTTTGCACAACAGGTCACTGTGAAGCAGATAGAATGGGGACTCAGACTCTACATTCTGCAAAAATACTTCACCAGCAATGAGAATAATCCTACCCCTCTTCCAGCTTCCCAGGAGGAATGCTGCAGAAATGGATACACTTCTGCAGAGTTCTCAGTTTTGGCAACACACCATCTTTCATTTAAAAAAATTATTTAGACAAAAGCATTCGGAGCAGCTCTAGCTGTGATGACATGCACGCTCGGGAAGCTATGCATCTCCAGAGCTGACAGGACTCCTGAATACAGGGTTCGGCAGGCTGATGACAAAGATGTTTGGGTACGAGAGGCCCTGGCTGCCTGCTTTTCTGCCATGCAAGGCATCAAGTGGTGCACAGCACAACAGAGACTAGGTTTCCACAAGCTACAGCAGAGCAGGAAGAGGAGAGAAGCAGCTTCACTGAGTGAAGCATTCACTTACAGAGCACGTGATGAATTACAGCATTCATTTTCAAACAGAAAGCTCATAGAAGTACACCTTGTGCAACATAACCTTCATTCCTGTAACTGGAGTTAATGAAGCCTTGCTGAGAGCCCAGGAGGGACACTCGTGCATTCATTATAGCCAGTTATTAACACCCAGTTCACTTGTCCTACCTCAGGTAACAGATGGCAGCGCAGGCAAGATGGATATCAAAATATCACGGAGGCTGGGTGACAGTTATGGTTGGCTGCACCTATGCATCGTTGCCCCACTGTACTTGTCATGACTTTGGCCTCTACACATCGCACACAGCAGAGAGCACAGCCTGGGCTGGGGTTTGTCGTGGCTGTGCTCTGCTCACACAGGTTGGAAGGAGGACTTGAATCATCCTGCCAGACAAACACAGCAGGAATTGAAGACACAAGCAGCAGCCCACGATCCGCCACAAGTCTCATTCAGTACGGGGCCAAGGAACTGCTACATAAACTGCACAGAGGGAAGCTGGCCCTGCTCCCACCTTTCCTGTGAGGCACAGGATCTCTGAGGATGCAATTCAGACAGATGCTTGGGGTGCACTACCAGCAAGCCCTGCCAGCTCCTCTCCCTCCTATTATTCTTAAATATATTCCTGGCTGTCACGGCCCGCTTGCCATGATAATGTTGCTTCTCACTGCAAATTTAGCAGCTGCTGTTGCTGCAGCCTGCTCACAGTAAGGCCAGCTGAGGAAGGGAAAGATTTGTCCTGAGGGAGAGAAAAGAGCTTCCACATAGAAGATTTAGAGTGGGCCCCACAAAATTATTTAGGAAGAATTTACAGTGCAAGCCAAGGTTATACTGAAATCTGAATTTTTATGGGGCTGGCTCCTATTATATTAAAAGTGACAGGTTTTCTAAATCTGTCTGTGAAGCTGCAGCATGCACTGAAAAAAACAGCTCAGTTACCAATTACCATCTGCCCAAAGAAGTGATGGCAGGTCAGACATTGAACACTGTTATAATTTTATCTTTACTAGAAGAAAGACATATCCTGCAGATGTTGCTTAGAAGTGAAACAAGACTACTTTCCAGAGGAGCTAGGAGCACTTCTTGCTCTACCCAGCTTCAGGTTGAGATGCTGTTCACAAGTCCAGTCCAACCCAAAGTAAAGATTTAACATCATTTACAAAAATCTCCTAATTAAGAACAGTCATTCTGCAGGCAGCAGAGACTTCTCTTCCTTGTATTTATACAATTTATTTATGTATTGTTACCTTGCTTGCAAGCCTTGAAACCAAAATCCCTGCATTATCTCAAAAGGATAAACTTAGCATAAAGAAAGCCAAGATATAAGCTTGATCTGAAAACTCCAATGCCTTTCCCTCCTAGACCAGAATTTCACTGTCAGTGCTGTGTGTCTTGTTTTACATAGCACAGCAGAACCTTATCGTGGAGACATCATGGTGGAGACAACTCTTTTCCAGTTTTGTGGGCTGCCCATGTTTTGATCTCTGTCTTACTGAACCTGATGGGACTAAAACTTGAAAGAGGCTTAGAAAGGAGCATATGAAGAAGCCACTTTAGTCAAATGAATGGGTGTTTACCCAGACAACAGAACAATCAGTAAAGACATTAACATTGACATGCTATTTCACTGAAAATAAAAACAAGTTTAATTCTTTTCTTTCTCTAGGAGGGGGTAGCTGTGCCCACATAAACACCTTTTGTCACTTAACTGCATACATGCTTTGAAATCAGTTGTGCTTCCTCTTCATTCCTGGCCCACCCTATATTCTCACTTCTATTTGGACTGTTTCTTAGAGGGGAAGACAGTAAAATCAAACACCCTAACCCACCTTCAAAAAGGAGTAAGCTTTTGCACAGCTACTATAAGGCTGCAACATGTCTTCCAGAGAAGTGTCCAGCAGTTTTTTCTATGAAATGAACTGAGAAAAAGCAAAGAAAGAGAAAGCATTCATGGTAATTTCATATACAGGATTTAATCTCAATGGGCAATATTGCACTACAGACAAATACAAACTTCCAGATGACAAAGTCCTGGGGATGGGACTGCTTCTTGGATAAACAAGTGGAATTTCATCAGACAAAAAAAAAAAAAAAAAAGTCCAACTGACTGGATACAGCCGATATTGGTGCCATTCTGCAAATATCAAATTTGATTTCTCAACTCTAATAACAAAACAATACAAAAGCCTTGAGGAGATTTTCAGCCAAGACGTCAATAAAAAGACACATCAAAATAATGAGAAAGAATAAACAGAAGACTAGAAAAAGTTAAATTCCTGTGACTGTTTTTAAAAACAATTCTGCATTAATAAAAGCAGCAAGAAGATGACTATAAAGTACTGTGGAACACTATTGTCTTTATTTCAAAGTGCTTCGCCCTGCTCAGATGATGTCACTTTCTCCAGTAGCTAGGCTTCTGGTCTTTATTGTGCTAAGTCTGATATAAAAAATTTAACCAAAAATTCAAACAAGATAAAAAGGCAAAAATAAGGTATGAATAATCTCTGATGAGATCAGAAATGAAATTAAGATGAATTAATGTGTGTGGAGCAAGGACAGCCCTCAATATAATGATTAAAAGCTAAAGGCATCTACTGAAAATGTTTTGGGAAGAGATTGATGCTAATACAAGTGACCAAATTCAATCACTGCTCAGAAAGGGCATGTGGCATCACTCCTTCGTCTTGCCAGGTATTGTCACACTCTCCAGTCCTGAACTCGTGTGCTGATTTCAGCTCTTCAGCCTTGACCCTCACTTGACCAGAAGCTATCAAGTTAACATTAAGTGGGGTCCTACTGCAATTTCCAAACATGATCAAGCACAGTGTCATCACAGAGTGCAATATTTTCAGGGGCTTTGGAAAATCCTGCAAGTTAATATTTAACTGCCTCAAGATATTTTACAGTCAGGGTACAGTATTCAGCAGAGAGTATCCAAGAGGCTATTCAGTGCTTTTTTTCCCCCTCACTCTAAGCACAATTTAAACCTTGGGTAGCAAAAGGGAAGCTTTTACATGGATTCAGGGCACACCACACAGAGCTAGCTTTCCCAGCAGAAACACAGATACTCCACAACTTAATCCTATTTGTCACATTAGGTAAACAGGCAACTGTTAACATGGAGAAAATTCAATAGCAGGATACTCAATATCTGAATTAAATATATTTAATAATCTGGAAAGGGAGTGAACAATGAGTTAGCATGTTTTCATATTTCACAGAATTATTGCCCCAAATTCAGCTGACCCCATCAACAGCAGAACTGAGCACGGAGGAGCAGTCACTACTGGTTGTAATAGAGGCTGTTAAACCAGCTGGGAGGGGAAAGGGCCCCCCATCCTCCGCAGGGTGTATGAATGTGCAGCCAGCAGTTACGGCAAGAACTGGATGTTTCCCCAGCACAGGGAGGCACCAGGGCTAGCATGGCCCAGGGAGGACAATGTCAAAGCAGTGCATCAAAGCAACCTGCTAGAACCGAGATCATGGACAAAGTGCTCAGGACCAGGTCACAGATGCTTGATTTACCATTTTTCCAGACCACTTTGATTTTGAGCACAGATTGTTACATTAAGTAATAGGCTGATCTCACCAGTTTGATAAGTCAGTCACAAGCCAATGACTAGATTAGAAAATAAATAGCTAAAACTAAGCCAGGAGTTTGTCAGCAGTGGGAGATTGTTAATTGATCCAAGAGTGCCACAGTCACTAACGCATACATACAACTGCAGTAGTTTAACTCACAACTATGAATACACTAAATGTATTAAAGAAACATCACTTCTTATTTCATCTTTTCTCTATTTATATATTTATTTCTTTATTTTTGAGGATGAACGTCAAAACAATGGCTGCATTTAACTCCTTGTGTCCTTCCTACACAGCATTTGGCCGCAGGCACCTGTAGACAGCAATAAATACTAACCCATGCCTTGTGAGTTGTTACTAGAAATCAGCAGGAAAAAAAATACTAATAAAAACACACAAACACAAAACAACAAAACCACCACAGTGCAGATGCCCCCTGCTCTTGCATCAGCACATTGCTCCATGCTGCAGCTTCAGAAAATGACAGGTATCATTGAGGTGTGCAGTGTGCCCTGGCGGTGCTGAGGATACTTGCATTACAAACACCCCATGTACACTCTGTCTGTCCTCTCAGGTATTGACTGCATCCAGTAACTTATTCAGCAATACCTTGTCCTTGTCTCACCTGATCAGGTCTCTCTGCAAGATGTTCGCTGCTAATAGTGAGTGCCACCACAGAAAGGCAGAACAGGGTCAGGCAAAATGAGATGGCAGAGCAGGCTGTTTGACTGGCAGCTGTTCCTACTTCCCCCCTCCCTTCCCTCTGCAGAGGGAATACACAGAGAAGTCTGCTGCAAGTGCTCAGCACATCTCTGTCACCACATAATAATGATGATAATTAGCAATAATAACAATAATCTGGGTGTAAAGCTGCTCCAGCAGTTGGTGCTAATGGATGCTGCATCTAAAAGCAGCCTTCTTGGAAGCTGTGTCGGGCCACCAGCATTACGTTGTTGTTTTTTTTTTTTTTTGAATCTCAGAGAGAAGAGTGAACTTGGAGTCACAGGTGAGTGTGCTGGCCACTTGTTGGCCACACTGGTAACTTGTAGGCAGCTGTTAACCCATTGGTCTGGATTCATTAGAGCCAAGGAAGTTCAATACCTTCTGTAATTTCCACTACAAAGAGATTATGGGATTTATCTACTAAGACTAATGAAGGAATACAAGAAAAAAATCAGACCTTCTTTTTCTTGCCCATAGCCACTAGATATGATGCAAACCTATCTTGTTTTTCCCTAAAACACCCTAAGGAGCAAATCTCCGTATGCTGCCAGAAGCTCCATTATGTGCAGAATAGCTGATGCCCTCACAGGTGACACCACTATTTTTAGTTACATCAGAAGTTTCTCCATTGAGGTTAAACAATTTTAATTTCTCATTTACTTTCCTCAATGCATGTTTATTAATTAGCGAACTAATTTGTTTAATTCTTTAGGAATTACATGCCATGGCAAATGTTCTAAGTTGTCAAAAGCAACTCATCTATTAGTCCAAGACAATTAAGAAAGACTAATTGATAAATATATCAGAGCACTGACTAATTGGTGAAAAATCCGTCATAATGAAACCTGCCATCACTTTCTTTGTAATAAGGTTCTGGAATTAACTGGCAACTTGACTTTTACTTCTTTAAAAAAAACACACACACAAAACAGAAATCTTTGTGGAGGGTGTCTATTCAATTTTCCGGTTATGTTTCAAGTGAAATCTACTTCATTAATCTCATTAAATGAAAATTAAGGAAATGAACCCACTCTGCAAACTAGAATTTATCATTGTGTCTCAGAGAGCTGATGTGGAAACTTTTAGCAACTTAATCACTCATCTATTTATTGCATGTATTTTTTAAGGTTCCTTTCTGATTACCATAAATTAAAAGTAACTTCTCCAATACTGGAAGAGATCTGTTGCATACATTTCTCAGTACAGCAGTTTTTGAACAGCCTGGTGCCATAACGTATAGGCTGTATAGAACGTACAGGTCATAATATACAGAATAAAAATGACTGAACATTCACAATTACATCTCTAAGTCATGTCCTTGGCCATGAACCCCAGATACTCTCAGAAGAATTCTGCTGAAGTGTGAATATTCCCCCCCCTCCTTAATCACTGGTATCGGATTGTGTGCTACCATGGCAAACAATGCAAAACCTACTAAAGCATTTGTAAAGCTTTTCTTGACCTCTAGCACTTAGAAAACATGATAAAGTCTAATGTCCTCCTGGCCGCTGTGGTCTCTAAAGTGTTTGCAGGCTGCTGTAGGAAGGACCAACTTTCCAAAAGGTATAGCTCAAAGGAAACTAAGTCAAGAAACTCTGTGTTACACAAGATACAGATTTTGTCTTCACAGCACCTGTAATGGTGGAGAGATACAACTTATGACAGACTCAGGAATAAGTGGACAACCTCCAGAAGTGTATCACAAGTTTCCCTAAGGCTCCCTTCCAGACTGCACTTTCCCCAAACAGCATTTTTTCTCCTCCCTATGCAAAGCCCAAACTTGGCAGCCCAGTAAGGGCTACCCAGGCAGCCCAAGGGAGTGCTGCCAGCAACAAGCACGGTTCTGACAGTCCATGGCTCCTCTGAGGTAACAGCAGCTATTCTCATTTCTCACAGTTTTTCCACTCTGGTCTGAAAATAAAACTTGCAAAAATCTACTTAGTGCGGTATGCCTGCAGAGAAGCATTTGGGCCATCACCAGCTGATACTGGTGCTCTGGTAGAAAAAAGGAATAGTTACAATTCTTCTTCAGATCAATGATATTTACTTGCCTCTAAATATGTAGCATGCTTTACACCTTTAAATGACCTTAAGGAATCATTTTCTAGGAACAACAGAAAATCCATTTCCATTAGTTTCCAAAGACTCAGAAAGTATGTATGTATGTGGATCACTTCCATAAATTCATCTTTTCAGAGTCACGGGGTAACCCAGAATTTATGCAAGTGCAGGTCAATCAAATAATTCAGTATTTATATGCTCCCTTTCAAGCTCCAGAGAACCAGAGTAAAATGCTAAAAATAAAATACATGTGTTGTAATTTGCAGAAGATTTAGAGATGGAACTATTCTGACAGCCCAAAATAAAAGGCTTTATGCATAAGAACTCAATGGCTAGGTCTGTATCTAAATCACATATTGATTTAACTCACTGCAGACAGGTTATATAAGCTTTAGAATTATGTATGCTTGATCAATGTGTTTTAGAAATGAATCTCTGTCCAATTTAATCATTTAGGCAAGTGAAGAAGTCACATAAATATCCCTACATTTTACTTTATAGGACAGTAAACCAATTTCTAATCAAATCAGTAAGTAAACAGTATTATTTGTTTCCAAGAAATATCAATATTAAAATACTTTTCAAAGAAAATCTGAAAACAGACTTCAAAAATGATTAAATGCTATATATTAAATGCACACACATTATATTGGTACGTGTGTATACAAACCTGATGATCAGAGATACTGAAGCAAATGCAATATCCCTTTGTAATATCCACGAATGGGGAGTCCTAGCACCATGTTGAGAAATTGGATTCAGAGTCTCAGACAGATAAGAGAGTTGGATGTTGTGGATATTTTACTTCTCTGAGGTGCTAACAGCGGTCCTACACGGCATTGCTGCCCTACCACAATGCAGGACAAATGCCCCACTGCAGAGCAAATGCATCAACCCTAATATGGGAGGGAATGGTCACACAGCAGTGATGAATGCTTACACCTAAGCATGCAGATGTCACAGTGTTTTAAAACAGAGGAAGTTGTTCTCAGCTTAGAGGGAAATTGAGGCACAGAAAGGCAAAATGACTCACTGAAAGGCACAGTGCAAGCTCAAGTAATAAATGCCAAAAACATTTGAGTGCCAAATCTACCAGTGCAAAATTCCTTTCTAAGTTATTGCTCAAATCCCAGTGCTGTCAGCGGGATTCAAGCTCAAGGACTGACTGACCTGACTTAGAGCTGGGTCTGCTATAACCACACTGCTCAGCTTTTCCCAAAGCCCTTGTTTTCTAGATAATTTTGGGACAGTTCAACGAAGACGGTAAAAAGCTCAGTGCTGCAGCTTCTCAAGGTAGTCTCAGCAATAAAAACCAACATCGACACAGTTCATGGGTCATTCCAGCAGCAAGGAAACAAGCACTGCTCCCGGCACTGCATTGCCCTCACCCAGCAGAGCCTGACCCTCAGCAGAAACCCATGGCCAAGTCCACGCTGATACTTCCCCAGCTACCAATGCATGAGCAACTGGGCAAAGCAGATTGCTGAGGCCTCGGGGGTGCCCTGTGAAAGCATACAGCTAAAGAAGGAGGGAAGCCACTTACCGTACAGGACTGCAATGAGCGACACGGGCATGACCAGGATACCCACCAGCATGTCTGCCACCGCCAAGGACATCAGGAAGAAGTTTGTGGCATTCTGCAATTTCTTCTCCAAGGACACAGCCATAATTACCAGTATGTTCCCCCCAATGGTAAGCAGGATGACGACCAAGATCAAGAGGGCCGGCCAGTTCTTCTCTCTCACCGACATTCGAGAGACTTCGCCCTTCTCAGAGGCATTAAGAGGATCAGATGTAGGCAAACTCTGATTCAAAGTCAAATTGCTGCTTAAAGACCAAGCCATCAGACCACCATGCAAACTAAAATCCAGCGTAACAGACACTGTTGTCAAGCTGAGTAATATTCCAGTGCTACTTAAAGTGCTCATCATCTGGGACTGATTTATCTGTCTCTTAACTGTGCCTCAGAGATGATCCCTTTTCCAAATTGTGGGTCCAAAGCAGATGCCGAACTTCACAAAACCTGAGCCAGAAAATCATTTGATCTTCCATAGCGAAACAAACCTTGCAGAAGTTAGCGTGGAGCTCCTCTGGTTTCCCTGGGCGAAGCGGAAGGTGACCACTGACCGGCAGCCTTCAGGGAAAGTAGACTTTGCAATCTCCAGCTGGTTTCCAGGTCCACCATTCTGAAAAGGAAAGAAAAAGTGCATCCTTCACTGAAATCACAGTGTATACAACACCTTTTTTATTCCCATGCAAGCGACATTCTTATTCTCTGTCTTCCTGCTGGCTAGGATGTTCTCCAGACTGCAAGTAATTTATCTTATGGGTACAGACTATGCCTACAATCATGGGGGAGAGAGGGAGAAGAATCACATCAGTGTGCTCTGGCTGGTTAAAAGCTGATTATCGCTAATTAAATGTTTTGTGAAACCTGCAAAGGCAAATATGAAGAGCAAAATATGTTTCAATTGATAGCCACTTCACAGATACTCTGCCGCTGTGTAAAATAGTAATTGCATGAAATTCCAACCAATCCAGATAGCACAGCCAAAGCACAGTGTAAACCATCACCTTAAATGGAATTGTTTGGATATATTTTGCACATTCTGAGATAAAGCACAGGTGTTGTAAAAACACTCAGATATAAGTGATTAACTCTCCCATAATAAAAACCATAGTTTGTGTTTTACTTGGAAATAAATGGTATACAAGATCCAGTATATATCAGGTAATAGTATACAATGCTATGCTGTCAATCTCTCCGAACAAGCAGATAACATAAATGTGCAGAAGAAAAAAGACAAACTTTCCTAAGAGCTGAGCAGGTATTTCTGCTCTTTTTCTTTCGTTCCTGTGCTGCTGTGCTGATCACCAGCAAGCCCAGTCCCACCAGCGTGCTGCCCAGGAGTACTGCCCAGCACAGAGGTATCAGCCCCTTTGTCACACACACAGGCTGCGGCATAGATTTCCTCAAAGCATCTCACGATTTATGCTTCTTCACAAATTAGTTGACAGCAAGGGCAAGTCAGATTATCTCCTCTGACTGCCTGTGTAATGCAGGCCAGTAAGCATCATGCTGCTGCCTCTGAAGGAGTCCATTAGCCTCATGCATTGACCTAATTCAGCAAATTAAACATATTCTTAACTCCAGGTACATACTTTACAACCACTAAAGCTGAGGGGATGTATTCCCAGCCCTGGTTAAATCGCATCCTCAGGAACTCAATTGGTTTGACTGCTAATACCGTAAAACTGATGAAAACAGTAGCTTTGCTATTCATTTCCACAGCATCACAATCGGGATCCTAACAAGGCGGAGAACTTTGTAGTGTACAGAATAGGACTAAGAGCACAGAAGGAGAGCAGTTAGTACAACAAGAAAACATACACTGAATGGAAGAACACCAGTAAGTAGAATAAAAATGTAATTTCTTTTGAGCATATCCCTCTCAACTTTTTGTGTAGTCCACAGGAAAAGAGCTATTATATCACTGCTAAATAAATAAATAAAAGCCAGATTTTAGCCCTTGAATACATTACACTATAGACAAATGAGACAGCAGTTTGCTATTCAGGGATCAAAAGCGAAACGTAATTTATGGGACTACATTAGATTTTATGCAAAATAAGAAGTGCTTAGAGTCCTATAATAAAATGTTTAACATTCATGGAGGTTTTGGAAACTTACTAATAGGCTTTATGCAGAAAAACGTTTCTTAAATGAGCAGTGTGTACAATGAACCCAGATTTGCTTCTGCATTATAGTTAATTACTCCCGAAGGGTCTCTAAACCTCATATTTAGGAAGAAGTTTTGCACTATGTGCACAGAAAATAATTTTGCAGCTGCACATGCAGATGAATTAGCAAGTAGTCACTGGACCATTTATTTTTCCAACTTCTCTAGTCTAAAAAAAAAAAAAAGTCTCCAGAAAGTTTCAAAATGCTTGAGTATTTTTTTTTCAGAACCCAGCTCTCACTTTAAAATTGTGAACAAAAAACCCTTTTTTCCAAATCACCTTTCCACAGTAAAGGAGGCACTGACCAGCTTTGTGGCACCTGAGTTTTATTGTGCAGGCCATCCCCAGTAAAGCCAGTGGGAATTTCTTGGTTTCCAAAAACTCTTTTTGGCCCTGTGACTCTCAGGCACTCCTGGTCACGTCACACTAATATTTTAGCAGGATGAGCAGAAAGTTCATGACCAAACTTGAGGACATGGTCAGGAGAGTGGGACGCAGCCTTGGTCTTACTTCTTCCTGAGCAAGAGGTTTTGCAGAAGGCAGCAGCACTGCCACCACTCTCACTGTGGCGTGTATGAGCTGGATGCTCCTGGCAAGTGTTAGTGGGGGTTGGCAAAAAAAACATAGGCAGGGAAATGCCTTAACACTAAATCATAATAATAAATATCATAATAATACCTAAATGCAAGATAAGATTCCTGAATTAAAAATGTCTAATGATATAGATACTCAGGACTGATGTCTGAATAGTCAGTAGGGTCATTCTCTCTTGCATCTCACAGATGTATTTGCAATAATATTTTCTTCCATGAATGATGCTGCAGGAGTTTCATATAAAGGTACTAAGAAGTTAAAAATCAGTAGGCAGAATCATCATTTGATTATATATCTGTTTTATTATTAAAAATAAAATGTATGCCATTTGGCTACTAATACACTATAAAGCATGGAGTTCCAAAATTATAGTAGTCACCAAATAGAGTTTACTTTGATTTTTTTTTTTTTAATCAGGAAGATATAAGGAAGGGTTCTAAACGAGCAGTTTTTCAAACATACACAGAGACAGACGTTCACTGAAATGCTTTCTACACAAAGTGAGTTCTGCAAATCTGGTACACACTAACTTCTCATCAAGAGAACTGTATTTTCTAAAAACTAACAGACCCTCCCCCCCCATCAGTAATTAAAAATGTACATGTTCTACATGCAAGAGTAAAATCATGCTATGATACTGAGAAACCAAATTTTTTGTATTAGGAGTATAATGATAAAAATGAATCTCAAAATCCAAATTTCATCTTTTCTATTAAAAGGAATTATGATTTCTTTTAAAAGTTGGCCCATTCACCTGTCTATTATGTGGAGTGACTCATGAAGAGAACCATTACTATTTCTTGTGCCAATATAGAACTAGCAAAATAGAAGGAAATCATGAAGACACCTAATAAGACATATTTCCAGGTGCGCTTATAATATCTGAAGTGCAATACCTGGAATAACCTTTACATATGTAGAAGATATGTGTAGAAAAGAAGCGATGACACTAGCAGGAGTTCCACCTTATCTTATAGCCCCCAAATTCCTGGCTGACATGAATGGAAGATGTTGACACTGCTCTGTATGTCACCTTGTCCCTGTCAGTGCTCTGAAAGGAGGTAGCACCCCTTGCTCCCCCTGAGAGCCACCCCTGTGTGCAACCAGGTCCCCTCTACCTTGGGGGGGAAATGGAGGAAGGAAGAACCACTCTTTCCATGGTAGAAACAAGCTCTCGGAACAGAACATCATCGTCTCTCGCTTTGACTTTCCCTAAACTGAGCCATCATCAGGTCTAGCATAAAAAGTGTCAGACCTTCACCTCTTACCTTGCCATAAACAGAAAGAAAAATATTAAATTGAGGACAGGTGACTTGTAAGTCTTATCACATCTTCATGAAAAACCCTTATCATCCTTATCCCCTTAGCATCCTTATCAAGTCTTATTGATTCTTTTTTTTCTCTATATTGCCTTTATTTATTGTTTCATTTTCAGTTTTTATTGGCTGCAGAATTATTGTTATTCATCCCAGAATAGTATCAGGTTCTCTAGTAGCCAGAATACCCAGACAGAACATCAGGATAATGAGGGTTTTCAAAAGTGGTATAGGTTTTATCCAAGACTACAATGGTTAAAATAAATAAATAAATCTTTCTCGGCAGCCTTAAATGAATTATTTTACCTATATTCATTTTAACTAGTGATACATGGGAATTTGACTACAGCAACGCTGAAGATTGGGCTCCACCTTCAGAATTAACCATCTTATTGCTTTATTAGTACTTTTTTTTTTTTTTTTTTTTTTACAAGGATTCTGGCTTGAAATCATTAACTTTCTTTTTCATTGCATTCCTTAGTCTCCACACGTTAAAAACTTTATGACTAATTCCTTCAGCTACAGTATTCTAAGCATATTACTGTACCAGAAAAATAATTCACATTTTATTCATGAATTCTGTATATATTTAAGGAACATCTCCATAATTTTAAAATAAAACCTGTGCCTACCACAGATTTTTCCAGTAGCTAACTTTAAAGCACATATGCTGGATTTTGTGGTCAATCATCAATTTCAGTTCAATCTACTACTGACAGTCCTAAGATGATAATTTAAATATTCAGCAAAGCTGAATTCTCATCTATTCTACTCTTGCATTTTGATAGAGATGAGTAATGAGTAATTTGGGCACGTTTTTTTCTTTCAGTCTTTAAGTCCAGTTTACAATAAACTGAAGCTAGAAAAACATTTTTGTTTCCCTTCTATCAAAAACACATGAATTATTTAAAACAAGAGTTGGGTATGCTGAAGCCTCCGGATACTCCAGAAAGTTAAGTCAAAAGGAAACAAAAGCTAAGGCAGTTTGTAAATCTGTACTGGTAGGGCACTGGGGGTTCACTCACCTTTGGGAGTGTTTACCACTATTACTCTGTCACTAAAAGGAAAAATAGAAAACAAAAAAACTACTTTCTTGGAATAAAAACAATTATTTTTTTCCTTTGAATTAAATGCATTCATCTTTAGCTGTTTTACCCTTCAAAGCTCAGAACATTTTTTTGCTGAAGAAAATCAGGTGTCTGCTGAGAAAGTCGAGGTGTTCACCAGCCCCCAGCCAGGCTCCTGCCTCTCCTGGACAGACCGTGGAGCTCCTCAGCAACCATAGATTGTTTATACTCAAACTCTCTGGGACTCAGCTTGAATGTTAACAATATGCATTTGAAATTGGGTAAGAAATCAAGGACTGTCAATTTAGCCTAAAAAAAGAACCAGTAGTCTCATGCAGACTCGCAGAAAAGAATAATACATTAATTCATGGAAAGTCTTATGGTAAAAAACAGATGTACTTAATGATCAAGTGATGATTTTCAGCAATTCTCTCCCGGCAAGGAAAATAAGCACTGTTCAGTGGTTTATCAAAGGCACAAGGGCCATATGAGAGCAAAAGAGATTTTTTTCTCCTAACACTATCAGCAGTATGCAATTCTCTGAGTCCCGTTTTTGTTTTTTTGGTAGGTAGATGAAAGTCCACAAATTGTTAAAGATCAAACATATTTTTAAACCAAAAGTTTTTCTTCAGCCTTGGCTTTGATGGTAGATCTCCATACGGTTAAAAATAAATATGAAGTTGAGTAAACTGAACTGCAAGTACTGCAATTTTTGTCAGAAAAACAGTTGCAGATAGTTCACAGCTATCTGAGCCAGATAGTCAGCTGATGTAAATTGTTATAGCTCCACAAAGACCTTTACAAAATGGCAAATAATTTTAAATGATATAGCAGGATATACAGTTTAAGCTCAAGAAGGAAGATTTAAGGCTTCTTTCTTCACCCTTAATTCCATATTTCCTACTATTTGCATCTTTACCTATTTATTTTTTTAAAGCAATGCTAAATTCATTTTCATATTTCACTGGAACAGAATTCTGTATGTTAGGCACTTGCAACTAATCTTTCTCCTTTTTGTAACAGCACAAAAACACATAACTATTTCTGTGCAGATATATTTATACATGGTGTGTGAGAGTGCAGCAAGTCCAACAAAGACCACCAAGGTGGCTGGGGCTGAAGCATCTGAAATACAGGGTTTGGTTCAGCACCAGGATTGCTTCAGCTCAGAGAAGAGGCAGAGAACGGGGATATACTCGCTGCCTACAGCTACCTGCTGGTACTTATAGAGAAGAGTGAAACTGTTCCAAGAGCTGCACAGCAAAATGAAAGAAAATTATGTACAACGTATATGAAAAAAATAGATTAAATGAAAAAAAAAAATCACAGTGAGTGTTGTCAGACTTGGGAACTGGGTCACAGGGAGGTTGTGGGATCTTCATCCTTGGAGATGGCCAAAATGCGGCTGGGAATTACCCTCAGACACTTGATGCGACTTTGAAATTAGTCCTGCCTTGAGCATGGGGTTGAACAACAGACCTCGAGGAGTTCCCTTCCAGCCTAAATTATTCTATGATTGGATCAGAAATGTGCTTCTGAAGAAAAACTGGCCTACCTGGGGGTGCTTTTGAGTTCCTATCTCTGGATACAGACCCTATGCTGGTCCCAACTCGAGTTCAGGATAAGACGAGCACCTTCCTTCTCTGTTTATTTCCCCAAGGCCAGAAATAAAGCTGTGTGGCCAGGTTGAGACAGTACAGTCATGGTGTCCTCCATCTGTGTAATGCGGGGATGAGGAGCCTACAGCTGCAGCAACACATGCCCCTATCACACAGCAGAGATGCACGTAGCAATGCTGTGTCCTCACTGGTTCCTCTGTGCCCAGCCCCTCTAGTTACTAGCAGAAGTGTGGGGAGCCTACAGTTCAAGAATGTTCTGAGAAGTGATAATGGGAGAGCCCTGATTCATTTTAGTCACTTGGTAGTATTAGGAAATTTTCCTGTCTTTTGAAAGTAATATATGTGCTATTAACATGGATGCACATTTTCACAATCATTCCAGCGGGAAAAGAAAATCAAAACCTAATGATTATTCTGCAGATATTCACTTCAAAATCAACTAAAGATGCAGTCCTAAGAAGTGCTTATGCCTAATTTTAAGTATTTAAATACTTTCCAGAGCCACTCTTGAACTAGGGCCATATTACTAGCACCCTGATTACGGTAGGGACTTTCTTTCCAAAGAATTATATGATACTCTCTTTTCAGTATTGCAAGAAATTCTGGATTTTTTCCCAGTAGGTTGTGGGGGATAAATCAGTGCAATAATAATAATAATAAAAAAATTAATAAAACCATAGGGAAACTTCCTCAAACACAGCTTTTTACCACTGTTTTTTAATCCCAACACAGAAAATAACTATTTAATTACTTGCAAGCTAAAAAAGAATATTTCATTTTTTTTCACAGCAAGAAAAAAATAGATTTTCTTAGACACAAGTTCAAGTAATTATATTTTTTAGGGTTGTAACAGTGAATCACTTCCACTCTGTCCAAAACCAAATAGCATTAATTTCCTTCTTTGTATCTTCCCTGATACAGAGTCGGGAAGGTATTAATTTCTTTTCAAGACATTTCAAGGAAATACAAGCACAGAGAAGACATCTTAATCTTCCCTCTGACAGTAAGACTACCATCCTTATTTTTCATTTTCCCTTGGTGGAAGAGCACCTGAGAACCTCACAAGAAGATGTAGATACTCTGCCACTCCCTGTGATGATAAATTTGCTATCTCAGCTCAGACACACAGAAATACTACAACAGAATAAATCTGAGTCTCTTTGCATACTGTCCTAGCTTAACGGAATGACTACACTGAATTATTCACATTTTCTACATATAGATATAACACCAAACCCATTTTTTTCCCCGTTGTTATTTTTATTATTATTTTTTTAAATAAACATGTCCCCAGAGGCTGAAATTCACCTTTGTAAAAAGACCAGATGAGCATCCCTCAGTCTCCTCTGTAGGTATATTATTGGGTGAGATGTTTACCTGCCACTGTGCGCGGATTTAACCCTGAATTAAAATTTGGATTTTGCTTCCTCCTTATTGATAAATGACTGAAAGCATTCAGAACCAGCACTGAATTGTCAACACTTACTATAGGCATTGTGTGCAATGAGCCCAGACTGTATTAGCTCCATGGCACAGGAAGATTTAAGTCTGCAGAAGCACCAGGGCAGCTCTGGTGGCTGCAGAGACCCTCCACCCCTTCTCTCACCACTGCAGTAACGCTCTGTTGGTCCCTTTTTAATTCATATGTACAATGTGGTAAACTTCAAATGTAACAATGGCGGAGAATCTTCTGAGGTAGTTTTATTTACCCCCAGCTTTTCAGGGTTGCTGTAATAAAGTACTGCTAAACTGCTTTCTACGCTGGTTCCACAACAAAACCTTTTTTTCTCTCCTCTTTTAAAAAGCTTTGCATGACAGCTCTTTGCTAACAACATGAAGTCTGGAAATGAGTGTTTTTAATGTTTGACCTGAAGTAAGCGATAAAACATATATATTAAAAAAAAACACACACACAAAAGAAAATAAAATCAAAATAACAACAACAACAACAACAAAAAAGTATTTGCCTGGCTTTCTGTAGGCAATACGACTAGCTAACTTTTTGCTGAGTTTTAAAACCAGTCCTATTTAAAGAACAAAAGAGCCCAAACTATCAAACAGTTTTTGCAGCACAGCACCCTATCCCACCTGTGGTTGAATATGTTCATAATTCTAAGTTACCGTATATAAGGCAATTGTTACCTGTATGTATGTACATGCAGCAACACACACCTAAATACATACAAGCATATACATTTTTAAAAAAAAAAGATCATGAAGTAATTTATTTTCAAATGATGTGTTTGAGGGAATCTCATACTCAATAAAAATGAAACCAACAGCCTTAAGTTCATGTGCGTGTTTTGCAATAGCAATAGAGAGTAGCAGTCAATCTGGAAAGGAAGAACGTGAGTATTCACAAGGCCAGACCATGAGTCATGTCAGGAACGAACACATGCCGTTAAGTAAAACATGCCCATTTTTAGGAGAATGGTGATGATTCATCTATTACTTAATAAGACCAATTTCTTAATCAAGCAAGAAATCATTTGATGTTGCATTTGTAGCTCCAAATCATTGTGCTTTCTGAAATCACGCCAGTTTTGTAACATCACTCATCTTCTAATGAAGAAACTGGGATTTATTATGCAATGACCTGGGGCACACCCTGCACCACATGCTGTGCATGATCTAGGGAGAATCTCCCATTTGGTTTTTGACATGGACCTCGGGGTCAGCGAGCTGGAACTGTTGTGCCTGTGTGCAGCCTGGTAAGTCACCAAGACATTGCTGCTCATCATGGGGCCTCACACAGCTGAAATTGCTTCTCCCTTTAATTGATTTTCCCAGAAAGCACATGAACCTGCAGAACCCTCTAATTCAAAGCTCAGAGAGGTATTTATTTTAAATTAGAAGATGTTTAATAGAGGTCTCCTACCTTATGCAGTGGTGTGCTATTAATACATGCCACTGAATATCCCTCCTGCTGTCAGTGCTGCCTGAGCTTCTTTGAGAAATCACAGTATCAGATAAGCAAGGCAAAACAAAAGACATATATAACAAACTATGTTCCCTAACAAACTGGAAAACTGCTCAGGGCATTTACCTATCACAGAGTAATCAAACGTTTTCATTTATCTGTACAATGTCAGAGAAGGAATTATTGAAACATTGATGAGTTACTTAACTTATATGTATGTACTGGGTCTGGCTGTGATAGAGTTAACTTTCCCTGCAGCAGCCCATATAGCATTGTACTCTGCACTTGTAGCTAGAACAGCGCTGGTATCACACCAGTGTTTTGGCTACTGCCGAGCAGCGCTGGCACAGCACCAGGACTCTCTCGAGACCCCCCAAAGCCAGTAGGTGGGGGTGGGCAAGAAGTGGCGAGGGAACATGGCCAGGGCAGCTGACCTAAAGCAACCAAAGGGATATTCCATACCATATGATGTCACGCTCAGCAATAAAAGCTGAAAAAAGGAAGGAGGGGTGAGGTTCTCATTGTGAAGACGTCTGTCCTCCCGAACAACCGCTACGTGTATTGAGGCCCTGCTTCCCAGCACGTGGCCGAACACTGCTCGTTGATGGGGAAGTAGAGAATAATTTTTTTTCCCTCTGTGCTTCTACGTGGCCTTCGCTTGTTCATTTCTTTTTTTTCCCCCTTTAGTTAAATTACCCTTATCTCAAACCAAGAGAGACCTTGTTTTCTTTACATCATACCTCCTTCTCCTCCTCTTCTTTGAGGAGGGGGAGTGAGAGAGCGGCTGTGGTGAAGTTCAGCTGCCTGGCAGGGTAAAACCACCACAATGTATCCTGTACATAACAACTGAGGTAAGAACATTTATGTAGCAAAAGTTGCTATTCATAGCAAAAGTAGCCAGAAGGATACCACTTCATGGATGATGCTGACAGAGTGATTCAAACCTAGCTCTCTGCAACGTACAGGCCTCTTACCAAAGCTCATGTCTTCCATGAGGTGGCACTCAGAGGGAGCTTCCTCCTGTGCTTGTTGCTGTATGTGAACATGCTTCACGCCTCATGCACTGGAGCCTGGGACTAATTTCAAACAGGTTAATTTTAACTGAGGTTTGTATTCACACTTGGAAAGCAGATAGAAAAGAAAAGCGAGCTCTGGTCCCACTGCCACACTTCTTTTTTATTTTTTTATTTTTTTTTTTGTAAGGCCTATGGAGATGCTCTGCTGCCTTCCCCAGCAGAAAAGGCCCATGATATGTCAGATATATTTTTCCTTTTCTTCAGGTTTTACAGGCTCACATATGGCTTTTTAAAATACAAGCAAGACATTAGATCCTAGGAATGTTAGAGGACAAAGACTGATAAGAAGTTAAATAATTCCTTAAAAAAAATTTAAAACAACAAAACAAACAAACAAAACCAGAAAAACACACAAAGAACAATGCAAAAATGCAACCTTTTTTTTTCCTTCTTAGTGATTTTTTTCCTTTTTTTTTCTGGAGAAATGATCCATATGGACCTGAAAGGTGATGACTGACAGTACAATTTCAGAAAGCCAGCACTTCTCTGATCTAAATATACCACAGCTACATATTTTGGTAAACCAGTACTAAGGAAAACCCTAAAGACAAGAATAGCTAGAAAGGATAACTCTTAATGACAGGTATAAAAAAAGGCAAAGAACAACATCAGACAGAAATAGCTAAAAGATCTGGTCTGTGTGATGCCTTCATTAAAAGACAGAAAATGATCCACACAAATATAAACCTCTCAGCTTGACCTTAACAATGCAAGATTTCAGAACAGATTTAAAAGGAAAATTATAGACATGAAGATACATGGAAAGTGCTATAAAATGCAACGTGAGTCTCCCAGATGTACTTTGTAATGGTCTGACTTGACATTTTAGGATTTTGTTTGTTTGTTCTTTAACACCCCATTTCTAGGAAAAAAAATGCCATAGATCTAATTTACATGGACTTCATGAAACCATTTGATATGGTGTCACCAGGGAAATTACTAGGTAAACTCCAGAGTAAAAGACTAACAGCGTGATTGTAAAACTGCCATAGAGATGAAAATGGATTAGGTTGAAAAACTAAAGATTATTTCCTTTCAGTTGAGAGAAAGAAAAAGTGGACAGAAATCAAAATGTTTGATCAGGTTTACATTTACTAATAAAAGAAAAAAGAAAAAAATCTGACTATTAAAAATCTTAAATGACTTTTTTTTTTCCCAAATTGTGATGGGGAAAATACACTCCTGCATAAACTAAATTTGCTACTGATTTGCTTCATGCAATGGTTTGAATTTGAGCTTTTTCCTACTTCGCTTATCGGTATCTAACTTCAGTTAATGTTCTCCTATTTCATACTTGTTGTAACTCACTTTTAATTATCCTTAGACTGACGTAGCAACTCTGTTAGCAACTGTAGCTTTTTTTTCCTTAATTTCCTTTCACCTTTTTAAGAAATGTAATAATTAAAATCAAGTGTTTTTCTGTACATTCCCCTGCTCTAAAAGCAAACAACCAACTACCCCCTATGCTGCCTGCTTCCTGCCATGAGTGGCCACTTTAATCTGGATGCCTATTCCCTAATAACAGTTAAGTTCTGCCTTGTGTTATTGCTCACAGTCTAAGCCAGGGACAGATTCTGAGCTCTTACACTAAAGTAAATCACAAATATCTTCAATTAAACAAGAAAGCCCAATCAACTCTCGTCAGATAGACTTCAGTATAGTCACTCTTGACTTGTACTAGAAAATAGGCCAATTGTGTTGAAACATCTTCAATGAGATTAGAAGCGGGCTCTCGATTTAGAGAAATCATTTAATTTTTAAAGCATTTGACAATTTTAATAGACATCATCTATGAATGAGTCAGGGTGTGTAATATGCCTGAAGCAAGAAGAAAAAGGCTCATTAACTTTGAGAAAAAAGACAGATGGGCACATCGGGGTAGAGCTCTGACAGCTCCTGAATTATGTAAGAAGTGAAGAGTGAGGAGTCGGATGCCACGTGCATGTGTGCAGGAGTCATTTCCATGGGAGCAAATTGCAGTGACACAAACTGTCATTTATGACATCAGTAAATGAGTCAGGAAAAATGAAGGGAAGGAGACAAAACATAATGGAAAATACTTCAGATTCCAGCATGACGTGAAAGGCAAAGGAGGTCTATAATAGTACAATTTGGATTAACCTAGTTCTCTTTATGAGCATACACATGAAACAAGGATTTTTTCCAGTTCAGATTCTATCACAAATATAGTGCACGAAGCATGTTGGAACTGCAGCAAAGAAAGCAGTCCTGAAGTGTCTGGTGCTGCAGATAGCAAACAAATGCTTGCTTGCATTTAACAAAATGGTTAGGACTGGAGCAAAGAAAATGAAAATAGGAGAGAAGCTGTAGATAATACCAGGTACATAGTGACTGAGAAAACATGCAGGTTAAAGACTGACACTGTAAGTGTAATGTTAAGACAGCCTCTGGCCTCAATGACAGTCTGTGAAGGAAAATGAGTATTTAAAAGTGAGGGAAAAGAGGTATTTAGAAATGACATAATTCAAACAGCATTCAAAGCAGCTATTTCCTTTTTTAATGGAATATTTTTTCTATGTTTACCCAAAATTTATGTGAAATTTGACAGGCACATCAGCAGTGTTTTCCAGCCAGGCTGTGAATGACTGCTGTATTTTGGCCAGGGAATAATACTGAAAACCAAAGACAGCCATCATCATGTAAGCAACTGATGCAGGGAGATCAATCTCTCCTTACACAGGCTGTGCTAGTCTGAATATCACAGGGAGGTGGTCAAATGCATTTTAATAAACTTGACTGAAGAAAAATAATAAAATGATCAAAACAATTCATATATGAATCAAGAAGTGTCTGCATTTTAATCGATGGAACAAAGGCAACTGAACTCTAATGGAGTCGATGTTCTCTTGAAAGTGATTACTAAATTGCTTTCACTTTGTCAGCAAGGTAATATCTATGTGAACAGCTCAGAGTTAAGGAAGTAACAAACCGTCAATTGTCAAGCGGGGAAAAACATTTTTTTCCCCTGGGTAAAGCACATCTGAAAAAGAAACAATTCTAGCAGAAGCCAGGATCCTCTGGTAAAAACAATCCCTTCACAAGAGGGAAATCCTCCATCAGAAACAACAGGTCCATCACTCCTGACTTTTGATCTCCAACAGCTTCAGTATTGCCACAAACTACAATTTGGATGCTGGTGCAATGAATTATAAGTGAATGAGAGTTTTGCCACTAACTCCAGTTCAGCTGGAAATTAATTCTTGTATGTTTAGTCTCACAACGAGTGAAAGTATATTTTAATGCAATGGACACGATACCTTTTTGACATCAGAATTCTTTAAGACTGGATCTCTTGCCGACTGGATCTCTTGCCAGAAGGTCCTGAAGATCAAAGTGTTTGATGCACAAATTACTTTTGTTTTTAAGCACAACTAGCACATGCAATGAACACTGTGTGGAGAGACATGAACTAAGGTTGGAGTTTGAGCAGCAGACATCTCATTGGGCTCACATCCCATTGGCTACTTTGCTGATCAACGTGGGGATGAGTGCTACTTTACCACAGCCAGGCTGTGCCTGGGAGTCAGATCTGTCTGTGCGCAGCGTGTGCTGTGCCACAAAGGCATTCGCAATACACACATGCACCGAGCCAAATAGATACAACTTCTCTGCAGGCTGGATTAATTAATTATGCTGGCCTGTCGACCTGCTAGCAAATAGGAAAGCCAAGAAGCAGAAGCCAGAAGTCCAGATTTCTGTCTCATTCCCACTTACTTGACCACATTTCCTGCACGTTCCAGCTCAGAGTAAGCCTTTCACCCTGTATCAGCAGGCTGGCAATTGAAACTGTTGCAGAAATGAGCCTTGGGTATATCTGTGCAATGACAAACACCTCTCGAGTTCAGACAGTAAAACTGCCTCTTATTTTTTAATTTTCTAAAATCTCCATCAACTAATACAAATAAATGATCACAGGGATATTTAAGAACAAGCAGCATCAGGCAAGGTAACCTAATATTTTAAACTACTTTACACCAGACTGTGAAACCACTACTAACGCTTTCTGACGAACGGCAGCACTTTAAAAGTGAAACAATTATGTTAGTTGCATTAATTAAGAGGCAGTAGTAGAATTCCATGTGCAGATGAGCTAAAAATTTCATCGTATAATTTTTAAATTACACTGACATAATTTTTCTCTCGTACACATCTGACCCTCAAGGAAGACTTGCATGTTAAGGCCAAAAAGGTAGCAAACACATTTCTCAGTTCCCAGTTTTATTACACTAAAGCAGCACAAACAGCTATTGGAAACACTGGCTACTGACTGAAGCTGAAACCAGCTTCATCTACATGGGTCAAGATGAGTACGTCCCACCCCGCTGATGCTTCTGAGAGCTGCAGTGCCTTGTTGGTGTCAATCAGGCTGCAGGGCTGAAGCTGTGATCTTCAGACTTGGGGACATGGCATGAGCCCCTGCTGCCACCACTATCACTATCTCCTGAATGATTTGGGGGAAAAGCCACTGGGCTGGTTGCTCTCTGAGGCCACTGCTAGATGAGCCTTGCTGGCTGGAGGGCAAGCTGCTCTGCTCAATTCTGAATGAGAAAACCGCACATGAAATGCAAGGAGCAGCAGTGGCACATGCAGAGTGCAAGGGCAAACATGTCATGTTTTATCACGTATGCTCATGTTCACAAGGATCAGTAATATGGGGGTTTGTCCAAAGGGAAGCACAGTTTGTTAGTGCTTATGGGTTTGAACACATGACTAGCTTGCAGGCCCTTTAATGAACTCTCTCAGTAACTCTCCACAGTAAAACTAATTCTTTCCTATTGATACATGATCCTTATGCAAAGATGAAGACAGCAGGTTGCAGAAGCTTGTAACACAGAGCTATATGAACATCTGAACCTTAAAGAGGAAAGATTCATGTGTGGAGTGTGATCCAAGCCTTGTTTCCAGTTATGAATGAGATTTCCCTAGGCAGAACTAGCTTTTATGTTATGGTCCAAAATCAACAGACCTCTCAGTGTCATTAAAAATAAAATCTTACCCAAGCTCTTCATTCTGCAAGGCTGAGCCATCAGAAAACCAAGGCATTCCATACAGATACTGATACAAAACAGGACTGTGTCCGCTGTTGGAAAACCTCTCTGGGCAAGAACACCACAAATAGACAGTATATAGCAAAAACCATGCTGGTGATGTTGTGCTACTGGGCAACACTTTGCAAGAGCTTCAAAAAACAGGCGTCTGAGCATTATTCCAGACCAAGCGTACCAAGACAGACACCTGGGAGCATCCATCCGCTATAGTGCATGAGGAAGGAGGACTGGAAGGCAGACGTTCACCGAAGTGGGTAGCAGCGTGCTGCAGTTAGAAACCGCAGGGATAGAAGAGGCAACCAGCAGTCATTAAACTTACTGGACAGAAGAATCAGTTTACAGTTCCTGAGCAAAACAGAAGATTTTGAACCTAGCTGCAGTCTTAGTGTTTTATGTACAGCTGTGAGAGCTGTTGAGCACTGCAAAATGTTAGAAGCCAAACACCTCTAAAACACTGGAGAAAGTGACCTAAGCAGCTGATGCAACCCAAGAAGTCTTGCAGTAGTTTGTCTCCGTATCAGTCAAAAAAACTGTGTTAAACACAAAGAAGATCCTGTCTGAGCCAGTGGCAAGAGCAAAGTAAGGCACATTATATTAAATTCCAATTCATTACCAGCCAAGTTGTACCAATTCATGTCTTCTGAGGACCAAGGGATCATGTAAGACTACTTTGGCATACACTAACCTAAGGCACAGTAACTTTATCAGATGTGGGGCCTGAGCCCCACAAAACCAGAAGGCAAATCTGCCCTGGGCACAGAAGGGAAGAGCTCTGAAAGTAAGAAAATGTAATCTTGTTTTCACTTCCCCAGCAAAACTGTGTGGGAGGACAGACATTGTTCAAGAAAGGAACTGAGAAAGCAGAAAAAAAGCCAACAACCAAAACCCAGAGATTGTAACTTTATAAGGCATAATGGCACCAAGCACATTTTTCATATTTGAGGCTTCTATAGCATTAAATTCATTTAGAGAACTGAAAGACACAATACTTTGTACTTTCTAGATAAAAGCCCTATTGTAGTCTTTCTGGTGTAAAAGGGCTTTATTCTGTCAAAAATATCAACAACATGCTGCAGTGCAGAAACCCTGAAACACTACAAGACCTAGCTCTGAATCACACCAGCTGATTCATTCAGAAACAAGGGTGCTGCATTTCTTCCCTTGACCCTATTCAGCACGTTGCTACAGCCCACTACTTATATGACAAATGAAATAAAACCTCTTCTTTTGACAGCTTACAGATAGGGTCACTTCTCACTTAGCTCCAGATGAGCTGTGAGGTTTCAGTGACAACACCTAGGAGTATGATTGGGAGGGCAGGGTGGAGAGGCTGGGAGAAGAGGGCTTAGTTCTTGAGAACTAGAGATATTTCAGTAGCTTGCTCATTACAATAATATGCATATTTAAAACATAACTAGAAAAACAAGACTCAGGAAAAGCAAGAGTTTACATCAAAGTCGAATACTTCATGCAGCTCATTCCCAGGAGAGAAACAGAAATAGACCAAATGGCACCAAACAGGTCTGAATATTAACATATAAAAATATAGAATGAGCTTTTTTACAGGATTAATGGAAATATAGCACAAAGCTGGAATTTAAATCTTATGGCTGTTTGTTAAACAACATGATAAAGAATTCTGACAAACCTATTAAAATACAGTACTTCTTGCTCCCACTTACTACTATTTAATATCAAGTGAATTCCTTCTGCTTTATTTCTTTTAAACCACAAAAGCTAAGTCCAGTTATGAGAGGTAATAGCAGTGTGAGTTACTCAGATTCCTGCTTTCATTTCACTTTGGGAAGTGTGAAATTAGACTAGTGTTGCCAACCGTCACAGGTTTTCCTCTCAAGTCTTTTAGTGTCTTGTGTCCTGGGTTTTAAATCGCAGCCCTCCAAGTCAGTAGGTTTCTAACCCTCATGACTGCAGACAAAAGATCAAAAAATACATCTCCTAAAGGCCTGAAAAACAGAAAGCAATATATATATATATGAGAGTATGTATGGGTGTATATATATAGGATGTAGTATCTTCTGAACTTTCTGATCTTAGACACTTAACTTTGGGTTTTAAAAGGCTGTCATGACCAGTGACTGTGCATTCAAAAACTTTGACAAGAGATTCTTGAACTCTTAACATCCAGAACAGTTAAAATTTAAGGAAAGGATTCAAGCCTTATGTTTGGTATCAGCCTTTTGCCACAATGTTGTTTGCAGATGTCCCTAGAATAACATGCTGTATTCCTAATAGCTAGGGCTTAAGTTTGCAGGATTCCACCACACTTCTCTTTTTGAAAACAAAACCACACTCTAGCTCGCATGTCAGGCAGCACAGAATGAGAGCCTGACACTCCAGTACATTGTGTTGTGAGCTTGCCTTTCTACCTTATGCCTTTCCAGCATGATGCAATGGGGTCTAGATCTGAATTCTACAGTCTGGTTAAGCCACGGCTGGGGCAACATCTGGACATTTAGGCAAAGTCAGTTTTAGCACCTATTTGTAATTGCTGGAGGAATGCACTTTGCATCTGGGGCAAGTCAGTTTCTGAGATGAAGAAAATAAGGGAAATTTTTTCCTATAACACTCCAGACATTTGCTCAGGTGGGTAACAAACAAGTTCTTAAGATTGTAAGATGGTGACTAACCATGCTTGGGCAGAGAGGAGCATTCATTGCACTGTCTGCAGCTGGCTAGCTCAGTGCTGGCCTGCAAGCAGGGCATTCCACAACAGAAGGGGACCTTCTGACCACAAAGAGTTGCTAATGCCAAGAGACCTTGTTTTCACTGGAAAACTTTTTTTGAAATCTACAGCATCTCACAGAAACTTAACACGAGCCAAAGAGCCATAGTCCATACAAACAAACCCAACAAACTGAGTACATGCACGGTTTGTACCACAAACCTCATAAAACAGGAATGTTTTTGACATTTATAAACCTTTTGCCTAGAGATGTTGTGTCAGTGGTCAGTTGAATGCATTTCCTTACTAGTGAGAGGCCCCAGACTGGAACTGTATTAAAGAGGGAATTAATCTCTGTTTCCAGCATCACAACAGAAATATAAGTGAAAGGGCAAAGAAGTTATAGGCACCAAAACAAACAAACGAAACAAAAAAAACCAGCACACATCCTAGTCTTCTATCTTTCAGGCCCATCAAGAAAAGCTTACTGCATCAACACTGACAAAATAACCAGACAGGACTGCACTATTTTAACCCAACAGGCTACGCTACCTGACCACATTTTCCCCAGAAGCGGGCAGTTCATTGCATAACTTTTTTTCTACTTTTTTTGTGAAGACAGAAAACAGGCTCTCAGCAATACAAAATGCACACAAATAATATATGAGCAAAGCTATATTCCTTAACAATGTGTCTGGAAAAGGAAATGAAAGACTTTTAAAAGCATATTCCTACCTCTTTTGCTTGGATGAACATTATTTAGAAGATGTATTTATCAATACAGACAGCACAAAGCATGTCTGTGCTGATATACTTCACACAGTTACCAAAACAAAAACATACATACCCAGGTGTGCCTGGTATGCTGATTTTTATGAGCTATAGCCTGATTTTTGAGTAACAGCAGCTGTGCACTTAAGCTTCTTCCTCTTCCCCCCATGTTTCAACACGCCTCACTTGCAGAGCTGATACAGTAATAATAACAAACCATCAGGGAATGCCAGGACTATCCCTTATTTTAGGAGATTTTTTGGTGCTTTTAACATGTTCCACAAATACCAAGCTCTGCACTGTTTCGTGAGATGTAAAACATTTAAAACCCTGCCTGAGCCCTACTAGAATGGTTTGTCATTGAAAACCAAGATTTTTTTTTCCCAATTTACCATCATTCAGCTCATGATGGAAGGCAGTAAATTATATCTAAGCAGTTTGTAAGGGAACTCTCAACCTTTTCTGCCCAAGTGCTAGGGATCACACCAACCTGGGCAAACAGGCTGGCCATCAGCAGGGATTGTCACAGGTCTGTTATCGGGATCACCAGCAAATGGCCCTCACATCACTTTACCACCACCACCAGCTGCTCCCCTGGTCCTCCCTTGCATCCCACCGCTACCTGAAACCTCCACCCTTGGGCTCAGTCTTTTATCAAGGGGGGACTGTCACCAGGGGGATGTGAGCTGACACGCATCCTTATCCCTTGCTGTACAACATGCCTTTGCACAGCTGGCCTGAAAAATGATGGGGTGATTGGTTTCTCTGACATACCTATTAGCTCTCCCAAGCAGTTATCCATGCTTGATTTCCATCTGAATCCATTTGTCAGTAGCAAATAATCAGCAGTCATTTCTTTTTCTAAGAAACAACAACAACAACAACAAACTGCTGGGTTTTGGTATTTTTTTCCCCAGTCTTTCTGCTGGCATCATTTCCCCCCATCACAAATATCTGCCTCAAAACACTGTTATCTGGGAGAGAACCTTCTCTACCTGGAAGAGATTTGGGGCAGAATTCAGAGCCAAGCATTGTCTTCCTGGATGACAGAAAACAGTATTTTCCACCTTTCCTTTCCCAGTGACAGCAGTATCCTGGGGTACCACTAGGTTCCTTTCAAAACAAACATTGCACAGCTGCTATGATTTACCTTCAAGGTTCATATGGAACATCCCCACTATATGTTCCTGCAAGATGGAAGAGTGCCCTCAGCTGCAAGGATGACGCTGCAAATTGTCTGAAAAAGTTGAATCACAGAATCACAGAATCACAGAATTGTTCAGGTTGGAAGAGACCTCCAAGATCACCTAGTCCAACCTCTGACCTAACTCTAACAAGGCCCACACTAAACCATATCTCTAAGCTCAACATCTAAACGTCTTTTAAAGACCTCCAGGGATGGTGACTCAACCACTTCCCTGGGCAGCCCATTCCAATGCCTAACTACCCTTTCGGTAAAGAAGTTTTTCCTAACATTCAACCTAAACCTCCCCTGACGCAACTTGAGCCCATTCCCCCTCGTCCTGTCACCAGGCACGTGGGAGAAGAGACCAATCCCTACCTCACTACAGCCTCCTTTAAGGTACCTGTAGAGAGCGATAAGGTCACCCCTGAGCCTCCTCTTCTCCAGGCTGAACAACCCCAGCTCCCTCAGCCGTACCTCGTAAGACTTGTTCTCCAGACCCCTCACCAGCTTCGTTGCCCTTCTCTGGACTCTCTCGAGCACCTCCATGTCCTTCTTGTAGTGAGGGGCCCAAAACTGAACACAGTACTCGAGGTGCGGCCTCACCAGAGCCGAGTACAGGGGGACAATCACCTCCCTAGTCCTGCTGGCCACACTGTTCCTGATACAAGCCAGGATGCCGTTGGCCTTCTTGGCCACCTGAGCACACTGCTGGCTCATATTCAGCCGACTGTCAACCAGCACACCCAGGTCCTTCTCTGCCAGGCAGCTTTCCAGCCACTCATCCCCCAGCCTGTAGCTCTGCCTGGGGTTGTTGTGCCCCAGGTGCAGGACCCGGCACTTGGCCTTGTTAAACTTCATACAGTTGGCCTCAGCCCATCGGTCCAGCCTATCCAGATCCTCCTGCAGAGCCTTCCTACCCTCGAGCAGATCGACACACGCACCTAACTTGGTGTCGTCTGCAAACTTACTGAGGGTGCACTCGATCCCCTCGTCCAGATCATCTATAAAGATATTAAAGAGGACCGGCCCCAGTACTGAGCCCTGGGGGACGCCACTAGTGACCGGCCTCCAACTGGACTTGACTCCATTCACCACGACTCTTTGGGCCCGGCCACCCAGCCAGTTTCTAACCCAACGAAGGGTACGCCAGTCCAAGCCACGAGCAGCCAGTTTCTTGAGGAGAATGCTGTGGGAAACGGTGTCAAAAGCCTTACTGAAATCGAGGTAGACCACATCCACAGCCTTTCCCTCGTCCACTAAGCGCGTCACCTGGTCATAGAAGGAGATCAGGTTCGTCAAGCAGGACCTGCCTTTCATAAACCCATGCTGACTGGGCCCGATCGCCTGGTTGTCCCGCAAGTGCCGCGTGATGACACTCAAGATAATCTGCTCCATGAGCTTCCCTGGCACTGAGGTCAAACTAACAGGCCTATAGTTCCCCGGGTCCTCCCTCCGGCCCTTCTTGTAGATGGGCGTCACATTTGCTAGCCGCCAGTCATCTGGAACCTCCCCTGAGAGCCAGGACTGCTGATAAATGATGGAAAGCGGCTCGGCCAGTTCCTCAGCCAGTTCTCTCAGTACCCTCGGGTGGATCCCATCGGGCCCCATCGACTTGCGTACATCCAAGTGCCGTAGCAGGTCACCAACCACTTCCTCGTGGATTACGAGGGCCACATTCTGCTCCCCATCCCCTTCCACCAGCTCAGGGGACTGGGTATCCGGAGAACAACTGGTCTCGCTGCTAAAGACTGAGGCAAAGAAGGCATTAAGCACCTCAGCCTTCTCCTCATCTCTCGTCACTAAGTTTCCCCCCGCATCCAGTAAAGGATGGAGATTCTCCTTAGTCCTCCTTTTTGTATTTATGTATTTATAAAAACATTTTTTGTTATCTTTAACAGCAGTAGCCAGCTTGAGCTCCAGCTGAGCTTTGGCCTTTCTAATTTTGTCCCTGCACAGCCTCGCAACATCCTTATAGTCCTCCTGAGTGGCCCGCCCTTTTTTCCAAAGATTATAAACCCTCTTTTTTCTCTTAAGCTCTTGAAGCAGCATTCCCAACTAGAGTTAATTTCCCACTGTAGCAGGGTGGTTCAGGGTGCCACTGAACAGAAATGGGAGTTAAGCAGTTCAGAACCTGCTCAATGGGAAGTGTTGTATCAGTGTTGTATCAGGGTTGTATTTATAGGTATCAAGACGTATTTACTAGGTTTCCACCTTAGTACAAAGGGAGTAAAACAGAAGCATGAAAAAGTAATTGATGGCTTCTGCAAGCATGAAAGGGTTCAGTTCTGCTACATTCATTTACCCACTAGTAAAAATAGTTTATTCTCTCATATGCTCTTGTGCCATAAAGACAGTCTTATGTATGCTTGAAGAAAATGAATCTGCTTTATCTAGATACTGATACCTCTGATAAATTCTGGCCATGTAGCAATCATGTTTACTTGTTTTGCTTGCAAATGTTAAGTTGTAATGAAGAGAATATTTATTACTAGAGTTGGTTGGAAATAGTTCCACAAAATTTTTTCATGCCAAAAAAGGTGTTAAGCCAACATAGGAATTTTTTTTTGTGGGGAAACAGTTTTGATCCCTTCCTCAACAGAAAGTACTGGGGCAAAATATAGAGAAAGTTTCCTTTTTTACAGTTTGAAAGCAACAATAATCCTGAAGTTTGAGATTGCTTTTCCATTTTGATATTTAACATAGCAGCAGCAAAAATAATTTCATATTTAAAATTATATGGACATCAAAGATTTCAAGGCATCAAAATGGTTTGACTTAAACTTATTTCTTGATGAGAATTTTAGTTTATATAGGTTTTCTTTTTTTTTTTTTTTGTCATTTTTATGCTTTCTGAGATTTCACACAGAAAAAAAAAACTGGACTCCTGAATAACAGTTGTGGGCTAGAAAAGCTGTTTTCCACCTAGCACTAGTTATGTTATTAGGCTAGCATCAAAAGAGAGAGACACACCATGTTACTGTCTGGATCTAACAACTTCTTCTATCATGCTAAGATAAAAATGTGTGAACATCAACCACATGGAATACAAGTTCTTTGTTTTTCTTTTCCTAATGAACTGTGCAAAGAATGCAACATAATTATGCCTTCAAAAGAAACTACTACACTACCAGAGATACTAAAAAAGCTCTCTCCTTTGGCTGGCACCCATCTCTGCAAATGCTGTCACAACAGTCTCCAAACTGTCACTTCAGCAACTGCCCTACATGGGAAAAAACATATTTCTTCTAATTAGACAAAATTCTAACTCCATGTTTGAAGAGTATAATTTGATCTTTTCTCTAGAAACTCATTAACCACTTGAGTTTAATTATTAACATTTGCTTTAAAAATTCGCTGAATTAACTACCAATTGTGCAAGTACAGCTTGCTTGAGATGATGCTTATTGCTGTGGTAGGTGGGCATGTCACCAGGGGAAGTGGTGTGGTCCAGGTATACATAACAAACTCTTCCGAACATCAAAGACATGTAGCTACTACCTCTGAGTTGGCCCTCAACTCACTGGGTGACTTTGGGCAGGTTAACCCCTTTTCCTTTCTAAATCTATTTAGGATGGTCAGGCCATGAATTGTTTGGAGCAGGAACTTCACAGAATCACAGAATAGTTAAGTTTGGAAGGGACCTCTGGAGCTCTTCTGGTCAAACACAGCTGCTCAAGCAGAAATACCTAGAGCAGGTTGCCCTGGACTTCTCCCCTTTCTCCTCCTTCAGTTCCACTGTGCTTAATGAAGTGCTGAGTACAACAGGACACCAAGGTCATCATTGCAATAATAGCTGCTGACACCTTAAAGACCACGGCTGGCAAGGAGTGAAGGAGTCAGCACTTGGGGAACATGCTCCTAATATTGTGCTGGTAAAGTGGAGCTCCCAATACGAGTAAAAAATCATGTAAAAATTCATGCCTTGGTAGGGCTTAATGCCAGGGTTACTGACGTTAAGGCTCCTGCAGGGCACAGAGTAGCAAGAAATCTGCTAAAAACCCTCAGTCTTCTGGGATAAATCTGAATGATACTGATTCCTAGATGGAGGCCTTTCAAAGAAGCAGAAATGCATTATTTATTCAGTAATAAACAGGTTTTCAAACAGTGTTGCAAACACTGAATGCATGCTTCCATTTGGCCTCGGCTATAAGAATGCATGATTTGCTGGCCTTTGCATCCATCCCCCTCTGAAAAAATCCAGGACACCTAGGACATGGTGTAGTGGTTGCAGAGCACAGGAAACTCCCCGTTTTGAAATGCAGACTGTGTTCCAGGAGAACACAGTAGGAAAGATACCATAAGAAAAACATTTTCTCTAAAAAAACTCTTCAATTTGATTACAAAAAAAAAAAAAATCTATCTATTCCTTCTTTTGGTTTAAATCCGGCTAGTTCACGCGTTCAAGGCTTCTTTTAAAAATAAACAGACACAAGGCTCCATGCTTTCTCAGTCTCATGGGGACCATATCTCATAGCATTTCTGAGTGAGTACCTCCATGTTGAGGATTTCCTGAGTCCTTTTAAATTCTCCAGCTGGTATTTGCTGCAGTGTTTTGGATATGCAGAAATGTGTGAAACTCCCCAGAAAACTGAATGGCTCCAGCACCAGCTCTCTGGTAGTTGGATGATAACTCTAACATTTTTGCTTCACAGCAAAGGAATCTAACAAAAGTTACTTTTTGTTACCAGCTTTGACACATTCAAGCAGCCTTAAAAAAAAGTCAGTGATACAAAAGCAGCTAACTGAAAAATAAGCCTTTCCAAGTTTCCAGTGTTATAAGATATTTTCAGATGAATAAAGGTATAAACTTATGCAAGAGCTTCTGCATAAACTGTAGTATCAGTCTGCGTGAGACTCAGGTGGTTTTGTTATTTCTGCATTTGGTAAATTCAGGCGTAACAATTGCTGAAGTCCTCTGGCTTGTACAAGCATGTATGACTGACAGCCTCTAAATGCTGTGCTTTTCATAACAACCATGATTGACAGCCCCTTGGTGAATAGCCCAGTCAGCCTAACAATGTTATTGTTCTCTAATAATTACCTGATAATTTTTTTTAATGCATTGCTGTTAGTTATGGTTCAACTAAGTAAGAGTCCTCAGAACTTTTCAAAAGTTTATTTAACTGATATTGATTTCTGGCTTGCCTTTCTGATTCTGTGGCAGTGCTGGGATTGCAGACATTGTTGCCCAAGGTGTATAGTCTGTCGATCTACCTGTAATTGATGCTTTCCCTGGAAAACAGCACATATTAAAGCCTAAATATGTGACAATTCATGTATACTTATTGTCAGTTTGGCATTTATCATTCACACAGTTTTTGTACAAAGAGAAATGTTTCTTCACTCAACAGTCCCTAGGGCATAAGAATATAGCAAGTAGTTTGTATGTATCTAAGGCCAGAGACTTGTGTAGGATTACGCATGCCTGTATCCGAGCTTGGTTCAGCACAGTTTATTACTTCCAAGCTGCTCAAGACGGCAGCTTGTTTAACTTGTGCTGAAAGCACAGTTGAGGCTTCCTGTCTTACAGAAAGATCATTCTCAAGAATATTCAGCCAGGGGACTGACTAGTATGAATCACTAGCAGAAAATCCTGACCCATTAGGGTCACTTTTCTGAGTATTTTCTGGTACCTGAAAAATAAAATTAATGACATTCTTTTTATGTGAAGCAAGTCACCCATAGCACTGTCTACTAGAGAATGACAATCCTAGCTGGAAAATGCTCAACCCTTTTACCCTTGTATTTGGCATAAATCCAAGCTGGCATCCTTCTGAAATTTGAAAGTGTACCTTTTCCGTCTGTCTGGATTTTCAGGTGGGATGGAAGCAGTCAGGTTGGAAAAACAAAAACTTTTTTCTCAGTTTTCCAGCTGAAAAAGACTCAAGAATCCTCTGGATGCATACCTAGAAAAAATGAACTTAGATGACCAGTTTGGAGTTGAACAAAATGTTACTCCCAAATCAAAGTAGTATTGGGAATGAGCATGCTTAGTCTGGGTCTTGCAAGAATTTCCAGTTCTGCACTGGAATGCTGAAAATAGTAAGTAGGAGAAAGCTAAGTGTCCTTTTGGGTCTTTGCCTTTTGAAACCAGAACTGTGAGCCTTGGGCACTGTTTTGTTTTTCACCTGTTTGGTTGCCTTTTCAAGAACTGGTCTAAAGTTTGGCTTCTGCCTCAATGTACATTATATATCAAACAACATACTGTAGAACTGGGGCTTGGATTTGCATACAGAACACTGGAAAATAAAGTTTTCTGTTCACATTTATTGCAAATGAAAGCAAGTACACAATGCACAGATTGTATAGCCAAATGGGCTAATTCTGCTCATAAACATTTGTTCACACAGATTTAGGGGCTATGTTGGGGCCAATTGAACAGTTGGGCCTTTATTCTTCGTTAATTTGCTTTCCGGTACTTCTGAATGTTACCAACATATTTATAGAACTGGCCATTTCAATAATGTATTATCTATGGCCCTGACCCCAATCTCTAATTATCCACAAAGCTAGTTCCATTATTGAGTATTTTTTCCATATTGAAAACATACTGAGCATTTCCTAAAAGTTTGTTTTGGATTGATAAATTACGTACAGAATGATAGTGAGGTAATGAATTGTTGCGATGACAGTGCACTGTCTCACTATAGATTAAGAGGAAACTACTCATTGCATACTAGATACAAAGCAGAGGACCAAAAATTCAACCATCTGTAATTTATGCAAACACCATGAGCAAGAGCTAAAAACTGCCTCTCACAGATCTTAATTCAAGGCATCTCTGACCCCTTTTTTCAAGGTCTTTCAGGATGCCTTACTGAGTTCCCAGCCTGCCATCCTGCAATCCCTCACATCCAGTTTGAGACTGCTGTAATCCAGTACAATCATCTTGGCACGTTCAAGGTCTATTTGGCACCTAAAGCTCTGTTCTGTTAGATGCACACAAGCTTTGATTCATCACCAAAACATGTCAGAGAACAGAACATCTTACTGGTAAGCCCTTTTGGGGGCAGAAGGAGGGTAGGGGGACCCATCCCTAATACCTGCTCAAATGATCACTTACACATTTCACAGTTTTGTAAAGCAATTTCTGCTTTAACCCATGGCTTTTATGTGGATGACAGCTTCAAATCCTCTGTTTCAATGTCCCTCTGCACAAACACATGGCACCAAATCCCCACCAACAGCAGTGTAAAAGCAAGCTGACTTGCAGCCTGCTGCATGTATAGTGAAGGAACCCCACCTCGCTAGCACAGCTCAGGCTCTTTGCTAGAAGTAAAGTGCTTATCAAACAGGTAAGTAAAGTAAAAGAGGACACGTGAATATGCACAGTCCTTCCATTGCACCAAGGGACCCATCCAGCCACTAGTAGCAAGAAAGAAATTTCCAAGCAAATGAGAGCAGCTTGTTCCTCTGCTAAGGCACAGCAATGTGTGGGAAACAGGCACTGAAAAAACAGCCACATGTATTTCCATACTGGCACAGATGTCGGTATGCAGGGAGTAACATTCCCTCAGGGCAGAGCAGTCTTCTGTGGAACCAGAACTTTTAAAACTCTTTACAGCAACTGGAATCCTGCTGCTGCTTCATGCAAGATTCCCACACATTTCCCTAGCACAGACCATGTCCTTCATGGATCCTGTCCTTCTGACACTTCTCAGATGTATAGCTAATCTTAGGCAATTCTGCTACATCGAAAAGTAAGATGGAGAAAGTATTTCATGTATTTTTAGGATTAGAAGTCAGGAACAGAAGCCACATAAACAGCCAGTACTTCACAGACCACCACCTGTCCACAAACAAGCCAAAGAAAATCCTGCATATGGAAGAGTGTTAGCACTATCTAACAACAGCTCATATCAAACAGCTACATAACTACAGCATGTGTTGTACTAGATATATGGAGCTAAGGCAAATTAATGCTCAGTTTTGAGGTTGCTTTTCTGCAGTGGGTGGGATAACCTTCTCCTTTGGCTTTTGCTGGGTTTCTGTTCATCTGCCTCATCCCTCGCTCATCAGTTCTGCTCTACAATCCCATAAAACCCAGATCAAACTCCAGAGAACAATCAATTAGATAAATTTATTATTTCTTACAAGATACAAGTTAATGATTCATCTAAGTTTATTCAATACGTTCATGGTCCTTGGTGGAGTTTTGATGACCCTCAGTTTCTCTTCAAATTTATAAGAGAAATCTTTAACACTGTTTTATTTCTCACTGTGGAAAAAAAACTGAGTACTGTCAGTTAAGGCAGTCTTAAATCTGCCTTAAGTCTTAAATCTTGACTAAGTTACTTTTGTCCTCTTAATTATTACTTTACCAACAGATAAACTTCCAGCATCCTCTTCTCATTCATGTTTCCTTACAACCACATTCTAAAATCAGATGCTTATTAATCCAAATTTATCTAATTCCTGATTTCACTAATTATTTATCAGATTGTCTAAATCAGTTTCATTTAGAATTATAGGCTTAGATACATAAGACAGATTTTTCTATTAAAATGTTAAGCTATCTAAAAGTAAATAAAAATGTAAATAAATTTTAATCTCTGTTCAAGATCTGAAAATATTATTAATATTAATACATTATTAATTATTATATACATATTATTTTAATTCAAAATTAATGAAACAAAGATAGAAAAAACAAAATGTATTATAGAATATAGCAGATCCTGCAAAATTACACCAAAGCATTATAACATTCCAGAGACAACAATGAAACCAGGCCAGTTTTGTATCTTCAAGAATGATATGAGACACAAACATACTGATCTTGTCAACAAGAGAGACAGAAGTTAAGGTGCTGAAAGATGTGCAGACCTTCAACTATCAGTGGGAATAATCAACTAACACTGGGAATGCTACAGGTATTAAAGAGGAGTGCTGGAGTCAGAGCCCAGTAGCTGGGACACAGCATCAGGTTAATGTGGCTGCACAGCTTCCCAGCCCTACCTGGCACCTCTGAACAGGGTGGACACTGCACCACACGCTCACACCAGCTTGAGGGAGGGGCACGCCCTTCCTTAATTAGATCCTGAGAGCCTTAAAAAACTGTTTAATAAAAAGTGTGTATGTATTACTGAAAGAAACTAATCTTCCCCTGTGACAAAGATAACACATGATGTCCAGTCCTCATAGGCGTGCTCCCAGCCTTTAAAGTGCAACTTAAAGTTAGCAACTTAAAGTTACTCAAATTAACTTCAGTAGTTCCTTAAATGATTCTTCCTACAGCATTTGTCATCTGCCCTTACATTTTCCAACTTTTGACACATGGGAAAGCAGGCTAAATAACCACAATAACATCTTCTGATACCATGTCTTTGTAGCAACATCTCTCCACTCTTACAGGTTTCCTAAATCTGAAGCAGCTTTGCAGAGAATGGGCTGGTACAGCATGCAATTGGGCAGCAAAGTTCCTCATCTCAAGAGGTATCAGCTCATGCTGTTAGTTCTGGATCCTCCTGCCTCATTGCCCTGCTATGTATCACTCACACCCGAGACTGATTTCTTCTGGAGGCAAAATCACGCCACTTGCTCTTTGCAGATTAGCACTTGACTGTTCAATCCATATTTCTGTGTTTCAGTTCATCAAGCAAAGCCAAATACTTTGGGTCTTTTTGTCATTATTAACAACAGAAACACACTGCTATTTTTTGCTTTTGTGGACCATTTTTCTAGCCTGAGGATTTTGGGGGCATTTCAGCAAAGTGGAAGAAAATGAAGCAATGACATTATTTTTGTCCCATTTCCAAGCAGAGTGGCAGAGAGCCAGTTCTCAGAATTTTTGTGAGAAGCCAACTGATTCATGCTTGTCTCAAGTCCTAGCATCCTTGTGAGAAGCTGTCAGAGGGCAGCCAAAATAGTACAATTGCTTCACCTACTGCCAAACACTGAGATAAAAGACCACTCAGTTTCAATCATAAACAAAACCAGGGAGCTGTCACAGAGCGAACAGCCTTCCCTGAAATTCAGATTGCACCCAGAATTTCACGAATCAGTTAGTCACTGCTGTAAATCAGCATAGTTAATCAGCTCATCTCCGCATCTTAATGAAACTCTGATACTTTTCCACCAGGCTGAGGACCTATGAGTAGGTTTAATCCAAGGCAATGCTGCTGAGCTGTACAGCTGGGTTGAGAGCAGTGTTGGTCCTCAGCAGGTCTTGCTTCAAGCCGTACGTGAAGGTGTACTGTGGCTAATATTACCGATTTTCCACTCACATGTGTGGCCAGTGGCAGGAGCCATGACAGCTGCCAAAATTGGAGGGAAGGAAAGTAAAATCCAGAACAGCACAGCCTGGATTTCTTTTGTTTTTGCAATCTTAGAAAACAGCTTGTGTCAGATAAAGAGAGAAATGAGACTAGAATTTAGACATATTCTTTCTTTAGGTGAACTACTTCACTTTACCGTATTTCAAATTATCCTTAAGACACCAATATATTGGTTATCTTCACAGGAAAAATTCTACAGAAACAGTGACAGCTAATTTAGCAGGACACCATTACAAGTGCTTACACAGCTACTCAATTACCTGAGGTGTCTCAGACAGTCTTTCAGCCACACAATGTCTGTATAACACTGGCAAATACACATATATTCAATTTACAAGTAGATGAATCAAGAAATACTATCTTGGAAATAAAATATGAGAGAAATAGTCGAGGACACAATGTACCCCAGCTGGGTTCATTCCTGGTTTCTCACTACAGAAAGCCTGAATCATGCATACTTAAAGTTTTTGCTCAACCACAAGAGCAAACATCCTTTTTTTTTTTACATACACTGGAACTCTTTGATAATCATTCTACTTGCCAGACTAGAAGCAGTGAAAGAAAGGCAGAAAATAGAGTAAGATGATAAAATTAAGATAGCCAGGAATGTATTTCACAGAACTTTCATGCTTCGGTGCTGTGGTGCTGTGGTGCTGAGGTAAAGCATGACTTTGGGCATATTTTGGATTGGCTGTTCATCATGCCTAAAATTAATCACTTGAAAGTAAGCCATATCAGTTCACTAGGCCAGCTTTCTTTTTTTTTTTCCTCCCAGCTGGGATATTCACTGTCTAATTAGTGAGTTGAATCCATTCACGAATGGGTTCGGTGACTGCAAGAACTATCACAAAAAAAGTGCTGGGATTGTACAGACTGGAGTGAAAGCAGAGTGGGGAAACCTGAGCAGTACAACTGCTTTCAAGAGCAGTTAGAGGCTCAGCAGTTTCATGAGCAGAGGAGCTCAATCCATCTTTTGCAATTTCAATGCAACTTGAATACCAGTGCTGCCCTATGCAGCTGATAGGGAAAGATATTCCCTATAGCTACCTGGCACAGCCTAAGCTAGGCGCGTATGCATGCCTGAAAAACATGTGATGGCTTAAGGATCATTTCTATTGTGAATTTAAATTGATCGTAATGTCTGAGACAGTTTCCTTGATGATCATAACTGAATTCAAATTAAAAGCAATAACCAGGAGACAGAAGGCTAAGCATCTCTGCCTAAGACAGAAGAACTGCTATATTAACTAAAGGATAAGGCGGAACTCATCATACCTCAAGAAATGCATTTTCTCCAAGACACGTTAAGACTAACAACAATTTGGCTTGGATGTTCACAGCATAGTACACAAGCCAAAATCATTAGAGTGCTGCAGTATGCAATAAAACTGGCCTTTAACACTGACAGTAGCAGCATAGAGAGGCAAGGTACCTGGCCAGCACCTAAAATCAAAAAATTCTTGGGATGGAATCACAAGGGATTAACTTTTACAGTTTATGTGATGCAAAAGGTCAGACTAGATTGCAGGGTTTCTTCTAGCATGAGAAACTACTGTTTGATCCCGCTGCTTCTGATCTATTACCACTGCTCTTCATTTCTCCATCACCTATGTACACACACTCACACACACACACACACACACACATTACAATGCCGTCCTCATACACACCCTGTCCATCATGGGGGATCCTTCTGTGCACTGAGCCAGAACTGCCTACAGAGCTTCAGGTGAAGATAGAAAAAGAACTTGGGTGTGGATAAAAGCGCTGCTGTAAAGGCAGCTCAAAGCTTTGGCAATCAAAAGAAATCTTGTAGTGCACATTGGGGCTTGACTACATTTTTAATTAACCAAAATATCTAGTATAAAACAATTATTTAGTATTTCAGGACAAAACTTACTTGTTCTACTTAAATTAAAACAACATCAAAGTAAGAATGAATCAAAAATGCAATGAATTCTTAACTATTAGATAAAACGGTGTGTTTTCTATGCAGAAGAAAAAAATCTGCTCAATAGTATAGAATATTATTAAATCAGACGTAAGAGGTGCATTCAAAAGCAACCTATACAGGTAAAAGTGACATCATCCATAGTTAATATAGCCACTATTTATACGGTATGTGAACTATTCTGTTCATCACTGACTACCTGAGGAATACATTTCTCTCCCTAGAAAATTCAATAAATTACTGTCCATCTTGGAGGTTTTACGTTTTCCTCTGAAAACCTAGGAGCAGCCACCACCAGTGACATGGTGATAAACTAGTGAAATCCTCCAATACTTCTTCAAAAATGCCCTGCTAAAAACTGTTAGACTCATTGTCACAGAATGTCATGAATATTAAATTTAAGATGAGTTCAAAAAGCAATTAAACAATATAATAACTGAAAAAAAAAAAAAATCCATTTTGGGCTATTAAACAGGATAGTACTATTTCTGGCTTAGGAAATCCCTAGGCAGAAATCACTGGAGCATGGGAGATTACAGAGTCTGACCCAGTAGACACACTTGAATGTCAAGAGCTTACAAGAGATAAGCAAATCAATATTGTATTTCTTTAATGTGTAAACAGCCATATTTGGTTCTTGTATACATGGTCTAATGAAGTCAAGGGAAAATAAGTGTCTGCTACACCAGGGTAAAGTTCACCAGAGCTGAGAATATAAGCATACTTTGGACATTTAAATGACATCTTCATAGAAGCTACTACATCCAATCTGTTATGCAAAAAATGTCACCAGCAGAAATAAGTACATGCAGCAGATGACAGTTCTGGGGGCAGGGTGGGGTGTTTTGTTTTTGTTTGTTTGTTTGTTTTAAAGAAACTAAACAAACTTATTGAAACCAAAACAAATTAGAGACCTCAACTACAAAAATAATTTGCCTTTCCAGGGAAAATAAAAATTATTTTCCCTTCCTGCCCTGGGCCAAGCAGGTTTGTCTCCTGATAAGATGAAAAATTCCAAGTTCTCAGTCTGAGCGTAACAAATGATGCTTGGAGACGACAAGAAGAAGCTCAAGCTATATTGGAAATCTATTGCAACCAGTACCATGGGAAACCGCTCAGTCCGTGGTCTGCAGGGTTTGACTCCCTCACAAAAAAAAATGGAAAAAGAAGAACAATCCATACTGCTTTTTTTTTCTTTTTCTTTTTTTTTTTTTTTTTAACTGCTCTACAGTTCAACTCCTTCGAAGCTTATCTTCCCCATTGTTTACTGCTTTAGTGACCTTGGAGAAAAGAGATGGAGATAATAGAAGCAGAATACTAAAAGGATTAATGGTTTTATTATCCTACTATTGGGAAGCTGATTGAAAGCACATATCCTTTCACAGACTACCATGGGCGTTAACATCTTCAGCTCTCTTCTTACAAAAGGTCATTGAGGGGATATTAAATGGAGCCTTAACTATTGAATCCTCTTCACTTCCAGCACTGGTGTCCTTCTCATGGCAAATGTCATAGGGAATTGTCTGTCTTCTAGCCCAGAAGTCCTTTTTCATTTTTATTAAAGCACAACAATAACAACATGGATTTTCATAAGAAAATGTTACTGGCCTGCTAAAGAGCCAAAGAACTGTGGTGGGTGATGAATAGCTGTATAAATATCTGCAACTTCCACTTCTGGATTTCAGCCAGTTGTCTTGGTTGTGACTGTTCCTATGAGCCACTCTACCAGGCCATAGTGAAGAAATGCGTGAGTTGGCTCAGTCCCTTCAACATTTCTGCTGAGTGGCAACACAAAGCCAAAATAACTGTGTGAGAACCCCTCTGCACTTCATACTATCAAAATGCCATACTGATGTCATTTTACAAGGTCTGGCCTTCAGTATTTTCCCATGATAATAGCAAGCCACCTTCTAAGGTCGTGAGTTAGACAGCTACCAGCTGCTTTGGCATGAGATAGGATCTCCTAATATCTCCTCCTACTATGTGGACCTGGCAGTGGTTGAAACCTGATTACACTCAATGTAAAACAGATTCTCCCTAACCCAGAAAGAGGTCAGACAGGAAAATATGCTCCCAGTCTCCCTACCCTGTAAAAAGTACCAACCACAAAACCAGCGTACATAAGAATGGGTTATGGTAGTCATCCCCCAAAGCACCCAACAGTCTTATTGCATTGTCACACACCTCTTTGTATATAGTAATTATTTCATACCTGCTTTGGGTATTAATTCATATGTCAGGACACCAGGGCAATATGGTGTTTATGTGAGGATAAGAGCAGATTGCAAAATGGACAGAAATAACTCACAGCAGCTGAAGCTATTTTCTCTCATCTTTTCCACCTCTGCTCTTAATACATCACTGCTTTTATGGAAGAATCCCCCACAAGGTTAGAGCACCATGAGTCAGTGTCACCTCTTGAAATAAAACAAGGTAAGGGTCAGCTGTCTTCCTGCTGTTATTGGCCCAAAGAACTGAAAGAGTCCTGCTTGCTAAGTCATTATGCAACAGAGATAACCCATCCTTCTGCAGTCATTTGTGGGTGTCAGAAGAAGCTAAGAATAAACTCGGAAAAGCCTCCTGAAAGGTCTGCTAAGAAGTAAGCTGAAAATGTTACTACTAAAAGAAACACCCTCAAGACACAGTATGAATACCCTCACTTAAAGCTTAAAACATACCCTTATGCAACCTATACTAGATGACTGCAGATCATAATCATATATTGCAGTTAAAATTACTGATTAACCTATCCAGGAAGTATTAAAGTAAGCAGAGGAAAGTAGATGTTAGTAACTATAGTTACAACTCTGTTCATATAGGATATGATAGAAATGCTAAGCTTAAGAAAATAGGTAGGTTCCCCCTCCTGCTCATTATAGGGAGTTATGAAGTGAATTGCAGCATTTTAAATCCTGCTTATCCACAAGCTGGATAAATTAGGAATTTCTTTTTTAAAAGCTTGTCTCAAAGGAGCTACAAAAATATGCAAGCGTATCCAGCAGAGAAAGCAGGTCAGTGTTAGCCCCGAGTCAGAAGGAGAGCTGGTCAATAAAAGGAAAGAACCAATTAGGACATAACTGGGCACTCCTAGTCAGGAAGATACTAGGGTGAAAAGAAAGGAGAGAAGGAACAAGATTGCCTGAGGATGACCAGTCTCCCCCACAGAGGATGAGCCAAATCTTACACTGCTGTGGATGAGACGAATTTCATTTCCTTGCTTGCAAACTGAGAAAGCATGCTATGATCAGACTTTGGAAATTATAAATAAATAAATAAATAAACAAACCTTATCTGTGGCAGCTTCAAGCTTCTCATTTCCCTTATTAATAAGATCAAGAAATTTCCTTGTGAGAGAAGGCTTTGTAATTCTGTAAATTTACAAAACTTTGTGAAAACCAGGATTAGTGACTGTTTTCTGAATTAGCACTGAAGCTTTGGGGGCAATATAGCAGCTAAATTAGTACTTAAACTGTACATACAGGCTAGGATTCAACAAGAATTGCTAACTGTTCTGAGACATGCAGAGCAAGTTTGTTATGGTCTCCAGGATAAATATAATAGTTCTGGTTTTGGTCCCACTTACTCTAAGTACAATGGAATTGCAGCGATACAAAAATGGAGAGAACAAAATTAGAAGCAAGACCAGTAAAGAAAGAGTCATATCAAATGAAAACCTGACCTTCACTTTGTTGCATCTGAGTTTTTGCAAATGGAAAAATGATGTTTTGAGAACTGAAGATAAGAGGTTGATCACAAAAAATATGATTTTATGATCATCTTTAATTTGTAATGCCTTTCAAAAGAAAATTTAGCATGTCATCTAACCTACATGCTCTCCCAAATCAAATCAATCACCTTTTTACTTTGCCCCCCCAGAAACTGAGTATACCAGATGTACTGAAGTGTCAAATACCATCTAGAATCAAGAATCACAGAAGCCAAATGTAGATGAAAATGTCTCTTCTGAAAGTCACTAGATATTGGCTTCTTGCAATATTATAAAAATACCTGTATGTAGAAGAGGTTTTTCATTCACTGCAGCAGTAAAGAGTTTCAATGAAATATATATCCAGGGGAAACAAACAAGCAAACAAACAAGCAAACCTTTGCCCAGCATAAAAAGCAACTGTCTTTGTAATGGAGAAGGAATACTCCTCCTCTTCTCTCTTTTTAAAGAAATAAAGCTCTGACGCTGAGCACATTAGCAGTCTGAACCCTCTCAGTGGATCTGTTTGATTGGGCATCTCTCTAGTTGAACACAGAGTTGAAACCAAGGAGGGTGCAAAACTAACCTCAAGTTGCTGTTCTTCAGTAGCCCACTTCCAGATGCTACCGTTCATGCCCAAAAAAGCACTGCGAAATATTTAGCTCATCCACTTTCAAAGTGGACAAGCAACAGCTATTCCACACTTCATAAACTCTTAAAAAGACTAGAGAGAGAATTACCCATCCACACTGCTGAGCACAGAAACAAATCCAGGGAGAGTAATGGGGTCTGACTGTGTGTTTCAGGCATCATTTGTTGAGCCGGGTACAAGTCAGAAGGACATGATTTCTCTGGTAATACACTTATCATACCTAGGATCAGATTTGGCAAAGCTGAGCACTGCCCAGATTCCCGGAAGACTGTGATCTGAAGGCAGGGCCTGTACTTTCTTTGTTCTGCTCCACCCTAATAACACAGGCAGTTCTACATACCTAGTGATAATAAAGAAACTGGCAAACCTGTGGATGTTATACAGAGGAAAATGAAAAGGGATTACTATTTCCAGCTTGTTTCTGTTCCCTAAAAACAGTGGTTTCCTACCACCATTTTTTGGCAAAACACATCAAGTTACATATCACAAAGTAACTAACGATGGATCAACAACACCGGTAGCCTGAGAATAGGATGGGAACAGAGATGGAACTCAGGTCAATCTCACAAGCATCAGAAATGGGTTGTGAAGATAGTCAAATTGGCAATTAATATTATGTTTTGCTCTTTGTTTTGTTGTTGTTGTTTGTTTGTTTTTCCGTTGCTCTAATCTGTACTGTTGCCTGGAAAAGGAAACTCCAAAATAAGTATCTATTATTACCCTTGCATTTAATAAACAACTTGCAGACCAGCTAAAAGTTTTCAGCATAAGTCCACTGAAGCAGGAAGATGCATTTTTCATAGGATGCTGGAAAGTCTGCTCCACATATTTCCAAAACTGTGATGCTGCAAGAGACTCCCCCAGCTAGTTTCTGTATGGAGATTCCTTCAACTGCAATTGCTTAAGAAACATTCAAGACTCTATATCTTTTTAACATTCCTTCCTTTCTTCCTTTCTTTTTCTTTTCAAAGATAGAACTAAGAAGTAGTAACTAAAAGTGATCAGAAGATACTGTGGTTTGTCCATATTAGCCAGGTCTGTATGAGGCTTTAGTACTTTGCTGTAAAAATCACTTGTGGGTTTTTGAAAGGTGAGCCTTGAACTTCTGCTGCATGGTTCAGTCTGTACAGAAAGTAACCACACAAAGAAGAACAAAGTGCAAAGAAATATGGATAGAGTCTTAACATTCACAAAAAGCCAGCCTTATTTTTTAAGCCATCATATTCTAAGAAAATTTGCTACAAATAATAAGAACGAAGCCACTGCCCTGCACAATTTGGACTATATGCATAACCTGCTTCAGACAAAGTCAGGAATAGGATACGGGCTGTTTTTTGACAGGCATGTTTTGAATTCAAGAAACGTAGCTCCTCCCCCTCTCCCCCCTTAAAAAATTATCATCCTACATCTGTATTTGAATCCACAAACGGTTCCTGATAGAATAAAATGTTGATTAAGTCATCAAACAAAATGCTCTCTGGCACTGGTAGCAGCAAGGCAGCAGCTGTTTCTAAGAGCAATTATACATCAAGTGAAAAAGCTGACAAGTTTGAAGTTAACATTTAGCTACCTGATCAGGTTATCTTTTTCAGTAGCAAGAAATATGGAGTCAGCAGGAATTCTTCTACCCAAAGTACACAGAAAAAAAGGAACCTCTGCCTTTCAATTTATTATTTAATATACTTGATGCAACCCTTATGTTCACAATCTGTAGCTACACTGAGAAACATAAGTGATCCAAAACCTCTAAGGACCTTAATCGTTACAGAACATGCAGGAGGAACTTGTTGACAACAGCAGCAGTAATTTAAATCTGCTGACACTTTCAGAGACAAATAGCTCTGTATAAAATCCAGCTGGAGGTGGCTTCTCTTCCTCTTGGTCTCTAAACACCGATGTCAGGACATCCTAGCCTACACCCACCGGGCAGCTAGCAGGGCAGTTGATAAATCCTGTGGATAGGCCATCACATGGCTCCTCCCTACCCATCAGTGCTGGAATAAGGGAAGCTCTTCTGGCAAGCAACACTCCAGATGGGAGGGCAGAGACATTAAATGCAAGGCACTTTAAAAGTAGGGTAAGGCACTATTTTTTTTTTTAATGACAAGTCACTGTGCTTAAGGGTCACCCAGTGGGTGGGAGAAGATAATTATTCAAGATACCTCAAGAAGAGATGTTCATGCTTCCAAGTTCAACACAGAGGGAGAACACAAAAGTAGGTTGGGGGGGCTTTTGCTCTCCTGCGAGAACACAGAGCTATTCTACTGCAATCATCTACAGGGAGAAAGGCTCCCCCAGAAACAATCTGCATGATTCTTCACAACCTTTATTCTCACATGCATTTTTACTGCTAGACAGCAACTCTGTAAGCAAATACAAAAATGGTGGATTTTTCATGGATATATTTACTCTCTTAAAAACTACAAATCTTCACTACCAAACTACCAAAATCTACAAGTTATAATGGGTCAGTGCTGTTAAAGCTTTTGTTTGTTTTTGTTTCTCCACCAGGAAGTTATTTTCTCATGAGTTTTTAGACAAATTCTAACAAGTAATTCCTACCCCCGCCAGGAGAGGAAAACCAAACATTTTTCTTCAGCAGAACCTGCTTATCAGCCTCCGCATCCTCTTTAATGCCATTTCTGAAGTAAACATCTTTTTAAAGTTCTTCGGTGGACTAGTCCAAATACCAGGAATCTCTCAAAGAAACAGGTAAGTGTCTTCCTTTTGAAACAGGCACCAGTTACCTCTGCTGCCGATGCTAGCGCATTCATCACTGATTCTTGTCCTACCTGTTCATGAGAAATCTCTCTCAAAGTAAACTCTGGCCACTTGGATCTGCTGCTTCCCAGGTCTCTACAGCATCAAGGAAAACTGACAAAATCAGCACCCATGCAGAGCACCGAGGCAAAAAACATCCCATCTCTCCCTGCACCAGAGGATATGCCACAGTGCTGTGAGCCTTCTGTCATCAGCAAGACAAAACCATTAAAAATCAAGCAGTTTAAAGACTATGAAAAGGGGAAAAAAAACATCTTTGCCATAATCTTTTGAATAAGTCTACAGGAGCTTTTATGAAGTTAGTAAAAATCTCCTAGATGAATATTTAGGGCTCATCAATTTGAAATGATTTCCTTTCTGCTCCCTCCTCACTAATATTGCTCAAAAAACAATGCTGAAAATAATTGCCAACAAAGTAATCCAGCCCGTGAAAGGCACCTAAAAGGCTTCTATGCCTACAAGTAACAGGCATATCACTTATCTTTGTTTTATTTTTCCATGTTTTTAATTTAAATAGGCAGTAACCTTTATCACACGAAAACAAGAAGGCAAAACATTAGATTTTGTAGGTGTGCTGGGCCTGGAATGCCTGGCTGTAAACTACAGGAAAAAGTAGTGACTTCCGATTCCCCAGGTTTGAAATGAGGGAACTGGTGTTACTTGTCCCCTTGCTCCCAGCTTTGCCCCCATGTCTTCTTTTCCATGTAGCAGCCCACAGGAACCAAGCCAGATGAGCAAACCCCTGCAGAAGTTTTCCCTCAAAACCACATAAGTCATGCTGGACAGCAGTGAGCAACTCACCAACACAGCTACAGGAACATGATCTTTATGCTCTCAATATACCCTAAACAACTGATAATCAAAACAAAAGCAAAGCTATAAACAACACAGCCAAAACCTCTGCACTAACATTGCAACTGTAGACCATCGTACCCTTCATTTTGCTTTCCTCCAGTATTTCAGCTGCAGGCTGAGCAGTACAAAGAAGCACTGATCCACTGATACTTGAAGAGAGAGTGAGCAATTGGGTGCAATTGCCTAGAATCAGCATATCAGGAGGGCATGGAGGAGACCAGTGCCATCCCAACAACTGTGCATTCCCAGATACCTGCAACCCAGCATGTGCTGCTGATCAGACAGGTTGGCAGGTACAGGGATGCAGGCAAACAAATGCTTATCTGGCAACTTCTTCCACCTTGTGCAAGGGATCCGAGACCTTGGTCCTTTCCTCCTCCAGAGAGATGATGTACAGAACTGGGAAGACAATGCTTAACACCCTGCCAACACCACTGCAGCAACATCTTTCTCTCTTCCAAATGGTTTTAGCTGCATCAGTCTGCAGGGAAACACTCAGAAAACAAAAGGAAAACTACTCTGCTCAATGGCCAGTCCTGCAGCATCAATAACAAGTTACAAAGCATTTCTAATGCAGGACCACAGAGGAGGATGTGAAAACAGCTCAGTCCTTTAGTAGCAGGGAGAAAGAAATGCTGGCAATAATGGAAAGGCATCATCAGTATTATTGTGATAAAATGTTTGCAATTACTACACTGGCAATTTTTCCAAATGGGCTGGCTTAGAGACAGGTCTCTTGCACTGATTACTAAATTATTTTCTTTGCAGAGGTCTAAGTGCCTCTGTTTTCCAAAAGAATAGCCTGAAGTCGCTTGGTTCAGAGCATTAGTCCCCTGAGATTCACCTTGGACCGTAAAAAAATGAGATAGATGAACGGTAAACTATCCTGTGGATGAACCCAGTACTGGTTTGGCTGACGAGAACACTTTAGATAGAGTACATATCAATTTAAAATAAGAGACAGAGAACTGGAGCTAGTTAAAATACAAGGAGTCAGAAGTGGTATTTGCTAACAAAGCATTTTAAACCAAATAAACCTTCCTAATGAGAGTCTTGGAATCACCTCATCTGGGAGAGCTGCCTGGTCACCACACAAGTAGATTAGGGGTAGTGGGTTGAAGGTGGCACTTTCCCAAACCAGCCAACACAGCCAGCGCAGGTCCAGAGGAGTAGTATTTGTTTTCTGAGCATACAGTAATACATTTGCCCAGCATTTAGTGCCCAACACTTACTTTTTTCTTGAAATAAAGCACCTGCGCTCAGGGGAGGATGCTCGTTGCTGCTGTCTGTGCATCTGGTGCGTGGCTGTGAGGCGAGGCCAGGGCATCAGGGAGTGGGCGAGCATCTCACTCTCACACAGTACCACCTAGACACAGGTTTCCATCAGCCTTTGCTCACATAAAAGGACCCAGGCAGCAAAACAGTCCCCAGAAAAAAAAAAAAAGTTTAGACCCTCTGGTAGCTGAACCAAAGAGGATTTGGGGCCCATGAGCAATGAAAATTTGCTCTGTCTGTGGCTCGGGGTCTTGCTATCATGTCTTTAGTGGGCTCTCTTCGAAGCACTCTGCCCTAGTAGATGGCACAGAGCTGGACCTGGGAGAAGATTCAAATATGCCAGGGAGATCTTTAGCGGGGAGGGAGGGATAGATAGACAGAGAGAGAGATAAATGAAGAACTATGTTCATGCTTTAAATCTAAACCTGTATGTGGCTTCCACACCGTAAATTTCAAACACCCCTATTAAATTAGTCCATTAGATAAACTCCTGTTAACTGGATGACTTGGTCAGCTGTGGTTTACTCAGAATGCATTGTGGTTTTAGTATTTTATGATCAAGCACGGTTACGGGTAATTCAAACCTCATAACACCAAGCAAAAATTGCCAGCAATTAACAGCTTCAAATACAAGCAGCTTTCGTCACACAAACACCATTGAGAGCTCACAGCACTCTGCACTCCACTATATTTGTTTATTTAGACTTTTTTACAACTAAATTTCTTCCTTCAGTTAAAGTGATGCAAGCTCACACTCATTTGAATTGGTCCTCTGCAAACACAATAAAACAGCTCTAGCCACTAAGCTTTAATCTGTCACCAAAATTTTCAGTAATCAGACCCCTAAGCATTAACTTTGGTAATTAAAGTAGCATATGTGACAAATCAGCAGAAGGGAATATAACAGCATATTTCTGCGTAACGAAGAGAATTTCTACCTTTTGCAGTCACCAGTGGACTATCAAAGCCAGCATAGCATGACATATGATGTTGCAGCACCCCTGGGCTAGAAAAGTAAATAATCTGAGTCATCCATAAACAGAAACAAATTCAAAAGGTCATAAAAGAGCTACTAAACCCCATGAAATTAAATAAATACACTAATCAATTAAAAACTCTATGAAACAGCAGAGTTGAATTTTGCTGTAGTAGTATCAGATGGCTTTGGAAATTGCACTTCAGTAATCCAATTGAAACTTGGAATGTTTCCACCTCTGTTTCTTCTCTCTGGTGATGTTTACAACATGATCAGATACCAGTCTGAAACATCAGAAAGAAATGAAAAATGGGATGGTGGGATTCAAGAAAAATAAACACTAGTATCTAGGTTTCATCCTGTTCTTCTCATTCATGAATCTCCAGCTAATTTATCCAAGACAGTGAATAGTTTCCTTTTGCAAGTATAAATTGTAGCCGTGAGCCACTACATGTACCATGAAAGACAGCATGGCTGGGAGGGGGAATCAGTCCAGCATGGGAGCCCAGGCCAGGGTGAGCGTGATAGTTTGAGGAACTGAACAACTCTTGCTCCAAAACATCACTGAAGCAAGGCTTAAGAAAATAAACCAACAAAACTCAACAGTGCACCCTACGCACTCACGCAGACCCTAGAGACTCAAAGCAGTACCAGCCAAGGATCATTCTTCTCGAGGCTGTACAGGCATCCAAGAAAGATGGAAATCTGTGCCCAAGAGTTTCCTGTGGATATCTAAGTGCTAGATGAGTGGGAAGGAGGAGGATAAAGTGTAGCAGTACAAGGAAGGCCGTTAGCAGATGTGTGTTGGTTTCAGCACATAGTGTCTGTGCCACCAAACCAGCCCCAAAGCAGGATCGGCTCAGATGAAAGAGTATAGTGGAGGCATTGACATCTGTAAGCATGGAAATCAGGGGAAAGTTACTGAAAATAACTGATCTCAGCTATACCACAGACTTACTTTCACACTGATATACAAAGTTCCAAGCTATCAGTACTCTTGGAAGAGAGAAGAAAGACAAGCATGAGGTGCAGGAGACTTGGACGACGTGTTCTTGCATAAGAGGATCCTGTAGTGGAACATCCATTGCATGTTCTTGGCTCTGCATCTCTGTCTGCTTTTAAGTACCATGACACCTCTGTCTTTGAAAAGTCCTTTTTCCAACAAAAGTAACTCTAAATTGGCAACTCCCTTTCAATAAGACAATCTAAAAATGCAATGTAATTTGTATTGTGTGCAGATCAAAAATCCTACTAAAAGACTTTGCTGTGCTACTAATTCGAGGCTGAAGGCACTCACCTGGATGACCAACTCAGTGTGTGATAGCTATCAAAATCAGCCTATGAACAACTGATTGCAAAAGCTCTTCTGGGGCTAAGACAAGTAACAAGCATCCAGCCTTAAGCACCAGCATTTCACAATGTTTCCTCTTACAACTTTTATAAAATGACCTTTCAGGAATGCAATTTCTAAAGTGACTAGTCTTGCTGGTGACACGTAGCTAGGGGAAACGGAGAATTTACAGTGATTAGAATAGATCAGATTTATGGACTAACAAGACGGATGATGCAGTGAAGCAAGGTATGAAATGTAATGAGGCCAAGAAAAAATTAAACACATGCTGTATTCCAGCCTAAACAGTAGTGCACAAATAGACAGGAAATACAATCTAAAACAATTCACATAATGTTTAGTAGCATTATCAAGGAAAACCAGAAGAGATCTTGCAGATCCTACAAACTTCTTAATACAAAGTAAAAACCAATGAAAGGCAGTAAGGCAAGTTAGGAGGTACTGTTGAAACATCTGTACGAAATAGACAAGTACAATCCCATGAGCACTTGTTGTCCTGTTGGAAAATGTGAGATATCACCAAACAGATTTTCAGAAGCTTCAAACCCAATCCTGAAAGATTTTGTACATATCAGGTTATTCGGGCAATATTAACATTTTTGCAAAATGAAATCTACAGCTACATGAAATAGCCCTAAAGCCTGTAGGATCTCATCTCCTTCAAGTGTATGACAGATAAATGCAACAGGGAAAGTGTTTCCCAAAATGAAAAGGTGTGGCAGGCAATAAAACTGTCTTTGAGGGAAACAGGAGTGACAAGCCAAGAATTTGAACCTGTCCCTGAAGAAGCCTTGGCAGTCTATCAGTCATGGCTGAAACAAATTGGAGAAAATGCTGTCTCAAAGGACACTGGACTATAAGAATGATATTGCTGTAGGATTTCGAGGGCATATCATGATAGATTTTAATGTTAAGAATTTCTTTACAGATAGGAACATCCTTAAAATTGTAAAAATGTTCTCATACAGGCTTATTCTTCTACCCTGAAAATACGTACATACATACTTTATATATGTTGACTAATTAAAATCAACTGGGATAATCGTGCTTCAATTTAACATTTTAAGCATTATAAAAATCAAGCAGATTAGCATGTTGGCATTTTTTCATCTCTCTTTGGTTCACTATATTTTTTCTACAGTTGTATTCAGAATAATGGGAAGAACTGCAACTCCCATACAGCCAAGAGATGATACAAGATTTTAAAATACTATCAGAAGTAACAGAATTTTTCCAAACTATCCCTTTTACTTAAGAGCACCTGTTTTTAAAATCCTTTTATACATACAACTTCATAAAATATTTCCTCAGACACAGCAACTTATTAGCTGTATTCCTGACTAGTTTCTTAATTGGGCTCAGAAATAAAATTATCATTCAGATGCTAGCAGTTTTGCTGTTCAACATCTAATCTATTTTGAAAGCTTAAACAAATTCTATAAATATTTAAATTAAATATAATCTGCATTTGCTTAGTGATTTTAATTAAGTTGCTGTTCTCCTGAAACGTGTAAATGTTTAAAGCTAGTGCAGTAGTAGGATAATGTCAGGACATAGAAGAATCTGTACAATTATTAATACATTTTCCTATGTTTTGCATGCAAAGTTTAGTGCTATAGTTGAGCTGCTACACAACTACTCAGAATAATACTTAAAAAAAAAATCTACAAAAAGATTTTGAAAAATTAACTCAATTTGAAACTGCTGTGACTGAGATGTAAAACAGAGTTTTAATCCCCTTTTTTTTTTTTTTTTCATTTTTATTTCTATTTTAAGCCTAATTTCTCCAGACCTCCCTTCCACAGATAAAACTCTGAATCTATGGCTTTGAACCCATTGGATTTTTTCTGGGTCTGACGAAGGAGCGTCACAGATATTTATATTGCTTTAGGAAGAAAAGCTACCTGTGCTGACTTCACATTGCTCTTTTAAAATGATTGAGTCACAATCCTGCTTAAATCAAATACTTATTCCTCGCATGAGGGTACAATATCTGAATCCTAACCACAAACTCCCTTGGCAGTAAGTCAACTCAAGAAGACTGACAACGCATGTCCCCAGCTGAGCCTGCACCAAAGATGCCTGTTTCAGTCCATCCTCCTCAGCTATGGGTTTGCCACATGGCAGCCTCTGATGATGGATGAGCCTGAGCTAGTGTAAACCCAGCCCAGGAGGTGAGCAAATCTGAAAGCAGATGGCCCACCCTCAGCAACACATTGCTGCACCTGCACTTGCCAGCAGCTGCTTTTGGGTTGGTTTGGTATAGCATGGATGACTGCAGTTTAAGCTACGTGCATGAAGCAAGAAACATGAGTTTGAGAAAGCTTCTCCTCACCATTATCATCACAGCAACATGCCAACCAGCACAGCAGAGGTGCAGAAATGCAGTCAACAAGGACATCGGTGCATCATCCAGGGCAGCAATGTTTTAACTACATCTAACAGTGCTGCCCTGCCAGGCGTGGATTGGAAAAAGCAGTGAGTATCCCACCACTAGCAGAGTGAGGTGCATGCCTGCAGCAGGCAGAAATGTCTGAACGAGGCTTCACCAGAACACAGTGTGAGATACTGATTGTGTGCGTGAAACACAGCCCTGAGAGACGTGCAATAAAGCTGATGCACAGCTGTCCACACTGCAGGACCTTGCAGAAAGGTGCGGTCAAACTGAATGTGCCCGGGGCAACTCCTGTGTGCTCCTGAACACAGCAAAGCCATGTGCTGGCTTTCTTCATTCCTCCACAGGAAGGAACAGCCTTATATCTGGCATTTTGAACCCTCCCACAACACATCCAGAGACAAGCTCTCCCAGCACAAACACGCCTGGAAAGGAACAAAAATACAAAAGAGATGCAGGACATTCGATAGCGACAAATTAGATGCCTAAAGCCAAGGACTGAGAACAAAAACATCACAGATATTCAATTAGAAAACCAGCTATTAAAGTAGATTGCAGTTGTTTAATAATAGTTTGTCAGTGAACTAATGTAATTAACTGTTGGACAGAAATGGGGACAATATAATGATTACAGATCTTGGAAAGAAGTAACTAGAGAAGAATAAACTGTGAAGGTTATATATCCAAGATTCAACTGCAAGTCATTTTCGCTCTTATTCCACAAACAATTAAAATAATTTTTCCATTTATCTTCATCTTCAAAAGTATGGCTGTGCCGTCTGCAGTTGCATTATGACCACAACATAGACACTGTAGCACCCTGGAAAACTTTTTCTCTGCATGGATCTGCTTGTTGGTTTCAGGGAGAGTGCCAGAGGCAGGGGACAAGCTTTGCCTGCCCCTTTCTCCACAGCTGCTTACATGGAAAAGAAGTGGGAACCAGCAACTCAACAGCTTTAACCTTTTCTTTTTCTCTGTTCATATTTTCTGTCTCCAATCTGCCTGCACAGGTCTCTCTGATCAATAAAATTTGTCACCATTATAGAAATAGAGAAAAACAAATAGAGCCCAAAAAAGCAAAATGAAGGAATATTTAAGCCCTATTTCAATAATACAGGATGTTACTAACAAAAGCGAAGGGCAATTATTATTTTACAGAAAATGACATTCAGCCATTCCTTTGAATGGCTTCATAGCATGTAAGAAGATAGTGGGCTATATGTACACTATCTGCATGTCTCCAGAACATCTACTTCGTAAACAATAGAACACTCAGTGATTTTAAAAAGAAACAACCAAACCAACCAACCAAACAACAACAACAAAAAAACACACACAAAACCTCAATGCAATAGAGCAATTTCCCCACACACATTCACAAGACATCAGAAGATTAACTCTCATTTTGGTCTAACATGGTTATCATGAGAAAGAGCACAATTTTAACACAGAACAGCATTTTGTTCCACAGACACCAAGCAACTCAGAGCAGCACGGAACAAGAGAGCGTTTTCAACCTGCCATCCATCTAACTTCAATCTGTTATGCTGATTCAATTGGAGACATCTGAAGTCCCAAGGTATGAGCACATAGCTGTTTCCTCATTAAAAAGTCAGCATGGGCAATTTAGGATATGTAGATTTTATAGAACACTCTTAGGAAATAAAATAGAAAAAAGCAGAGTAAAGAGTAAACAATTAAGCTTTTTTCGCAGCCAGAAAAAGCAGGCAATAATGTTCTCCAGCACATTTAAATTTCTATCCCATGGAACTCAGTATTGGGCTGAAATTAAACTGGGCATGAAGTAGCACACACTCTGCCTCTGATATAGGGCGTAGTAAACAGAGTAAACCCGCGGCAGTTCTGCACATCTTTTAGCTTTGCCCTCTGTCATTTCCCTTTTTACGACTGTCCTTTGCACAGAGAACAAGACGGTTGCAAGCACCACTGTTAGCTCTGTCCCTAGGACACTTCTCCTCTGACATTGTCTTCAATTAGCATTCCCGTTTGTTATCCAATATATCACTCGTAATAATTTTAGTGCAGTCAACCACTTCCTCCTCAAATGACATGAAGGTTAATGATGCTTTCTGTTACTATTACTATAGTACTTTGCATAAAAAAGGGAATGAATTTCTTAAATAAAAAGAGACAGCATTCCTTTCTTGAAACATCTCATTACCCTGTGCAACACAGACAGAAACTTAACAATTCCAGCTGCTAACTGACTTTCCTCTGGACCCAGCAGCCCACACAGCACGTGCGATGTTCACTGCTGGTCCATAACACACGCATAGGAATTGGTAGCCCAGGGAGCTTCCCAAACTCAGCCCCTGGTTTTTAGCTTACTTAGGGGCTGACAGCAATGCTGTCGAGCACCAGCTAACATTTGACAAGAAAAATCCTCCACTTGTTGGCTTGTCTGCATGGGGGCTTTCAGAGACCAGGATCGGTGCCAATGCCACTTAGCGCGATGCGGCTACGGGTGCAGTCAGACATGACTGACGAGGCCAGATAACAGCAAGCAGTATGTGCTTTGTCATATCCCATTAGATGGTATAGAGAGAAAGGCGTTCTCTATTTCATGTGCTGTGACAGCTTCATTACTCAGGAAAAATCCTATCTCCTCCATGTTACAATATTTTTTTCTTTTCCTATAGACAAGAATTGTGCACATGCAGGTAATTAGGCACTCTAAACATACTTGCTTTACAAACTTGCTTTATAAAAATGGAGTAGCTAGACTTTGAGGACATCCCATCTCCACCAGCCCAGTATAAGTGGGCTGCCCACATTTAAGCAGCTCAGGAGTTCCTTCTCTGCTCCTGACACACAAGCGTGGCCATCGGAGAAGGGGCTCAAGTGTCTTTAGTCTAGGTCCTTTTCCATAACAAAGGAAAAAAGAGACCCTTGAAAGGAGAGAGCCAAATCCACTGGTGACAAAGCTGTTTGCATCGGTGCACTCCTGGGGCTGGTTTCACCTTTCCCCTACTTCAGATACTCAGCTGAACATGTCACACGTGGACCCATGCATCACCCCCAGCCCCAGGACCGTGGTGGGTGGAGGGGAGACAAGCTGCTGTGCTGGAGACGGGAAGGGCAAGAATGGCAGCAGGTCCTCCTTCCCCCGGCAAAGCAAGGCATGCTAAACCCAGTCCGGGTATTTTAAGAGGAGCCAAAGTTAGAGAGAACAATATGCAAAGCATAAGTGTCACGTAGATAGAAGTTTGACCTGACTATAGCTGAAACATTTTCAATCAAGTAACTGAAGTTAATCTTGTTGTATAATCTTATTTATCTGTTTTCCCCCAAATAAAAAGACTGATTATGATTAGTTGGTAACAGCTACAACTACTTGTGTCATTAAAATAACTTTGAATTTTTTATGCTAAGAGCACACCATGGTTAGAAGCTATACCTTTTTCTAATTTTTACAATTCTTATTTATTAGATTATTAATCTTATCTGAAATTTGTGTCAAACTGCTTTTGGATAGAAGCTGGAATTCAATTACAATATGGAAAAAATATTTTAATAGGTGCACCAGCTATGAAAGAAAACATTCAAACATGACTTGCATCTAAATGAGAGTTATCATGTGAAGCAAATTATCTCCATAATTAGTTACTTGAGCCAATTGTTGCTAATTATAATAAGATCAAAGAGCTAAGAGAGAACTCACCTAACCTACACCTTTGCCTAAGAAAGAATTAATGGTAACTGCCCTTCTGAACTAAAAATGTTTGCAATTAAGCATAATTTTATGCTTTCAGTCAGAGAGTTCCCTGGGTTGTATCTTCCTTTATATGTTAACGGGAAGCATCTAATGCTTAAATATTGGTTTTAATGTAAATTTAAGAGATTATGATGGGTTTAAATCTTAATATAGAAATAATGAGATGTCGTAATTCTGAAGTGGATTATTTCAAATGTTTTGACTTCAAGTAGAAATACCAGATTTAAGTTAAAAACACACACAAAAAAATAGGACCATTACAACCCTTCACACCCCCTGGAGATGGAAATGATCGGAAGCATATTACTAAGAAGAATGAGTACAGGGCAGATCTGAAAGCTTAATCCACAATGGTGGCAAAGCAGATGGGGCAGGAAATGTAGCCCAGTACCCCCATACAACTGACTCACAGGAGCAAAGGGGTTGTATACAAAATAGGAGAGCGTGCCTGGGCTAAGCAGGATGTTAGGCACATCTAAGCTCATCAACAGGCTCAGACACCTCCTCCTCCAGCCTCTGTTTTTCATTGGATCCTGTTGACCCGTTTGCCAAAGTGGAAAAACTCCACATGCTCCTTGCCCCGGTGATTTTGCAATGCCAGTTTTGCTCATCATCACGAACATGACTGGTGCTGGTCTCAAGAGGGTTTAGATGCTCATCCCCATGCACCAGTATGCCATCCCTTCTAGCCAACAGTAAAGCCCAGCAGCCAGAGAATCCAGAGCAGCACAGGAGAGAGCTCCTCATGGCCACGTCCAGCAAAGTGCTCCCCCTGAGTCTTTCTCCTTGAGTTTGGTGCCCAAACCACCCCACAGTGCTGCCCGGGTGCTCACCGACAGGCCCAGATGAACCCAAGCCCTGGGACAAGGATGCTCTGTGAGCTCAGCATCCTGCTGCCACAGCCATGGTGCAGGCAGCTGTAGTCCTGCAAGGTCTGGCTTAAGCTTCAGGCTTTGGTTCATACAGGAATTAATTCAGGGAAGCCCTTGAAGATCCCTCTTGGCTTGAGGATCTCTTAAAGCAAGCATAAATCAGCATCATTTTTTCTTGGCGCCAGTCTTTATACTTACTTTGTGTCAGCATGAATGACTGCCAAAAGGAAACAGAGGGGAGCTCAGGTCCATTAGCCATACTTTATTTTTTCATGATCTTCCCAGAAGTCATGCCCACAGCGTTCTGATGCATCTGTGCAGTCCTCATCCAAGTCACTGAGAGCCCTCAATGCAGCCCTGAGATATCTGCAGCTTTTAATCCTCGGTGACAGCAGCACAGGCTGCAAAAAAAGAAAGCTGAACCTCTGAACACTGTTATTGGTAAGAACAAATTTCATGTCAGTTTGCTCTTTCTTCAGTATCACAGAATGATGCGCGCTGTCCAAGCTGCAGACATCATATAACATAGAGTCTAGTATATGCAACATAAAGGAAGTGGCGTTTCTATCAGCAGGAAACATTCTGGCCAAATTCAAGACTCCTAGGGATGAAGTAATGCAGAGAAGAAACACCAACTGTTTAGGAGTGATCAAGCATACTTATGCCAAGAGTTCATAGTCACAAGTCTAATTTTGTCACCATCTAAAATACCTCTAAGTTACTGAGCCATTTCTACTAAAATAGGTGAGCTTATTTCTGTCCCCTCAGGTAGGGCTCACCGAAATAATTGGCAGAGTGCTTACAAATGTGTGAAGAAGCACACACTAGGGCCTTTCTTACAACCACTGCCTTCGCAAAATGCTTATTTAATGTTTAAAAACAGTCGCTGTTCTTTCCAGAAAAACTACGAGGCTACATTTTGCACCGTTAGCTTTAAGACCAAGCATAAAAAAGATCTCTCTCCTATCACAGTTCTACCGTACAACAAACTTCCCGAGGGGCTTCAAAAATAACTTGCTGAGCCTCAATTCTTTACCTTTAAAATAAGAATGTTCCTATCCTACCTAAGACAGAAAAGTGCAGCTTATTTAATCTAGTTATTACAAGTCTTTCAAGACAGCCTCAGAGAAAATTCGGTAAAAACATTAAGCAGTAACAACTAATAATGTTTGAGTCACTGAGCTAGGTTTTATTTTGTTTGTTTTAGATGTTAAGGGTTTTTCTGCGGATTTTGTCACTTATTTGTCCTTTTTTTCAGATTAGAATATTATTTTCATAATTACAGCTGTGAAATAAATCTCTTATTTTCCCCTTTAATATAGGTTTCCGAAGTGATATACATTTAAAATTATGAAGCTTTATTGTTACTGCTAGGTCAGTATCAATGAAAAATATGTAAAACGCGTGGAAACACACCATTTCTTGTGGAGCAGCCAAAATTCTACAGTTCCTAATGCCCCCATGCCATGGGGTTAAGAACTGAGCAGCTGCAGCTTCCAACAAAGTTTTGAACATCACCAGTTTGGGAATTAAAAACTCTCCTAAACCCAGTACTGCCAAGACTTACAGTGAGAGCACAATGTGCATGTCTCCCACTGAAGTGTGCCATATGATTTGCTCAATGTAAAATTCTGCTTTCTGTGCTTTAAGATTCCAGAAACCCTTTCACGTGAATTGCCTGCAATTGTGATAAATACAATTAAACAAACAAAAAACACCACAGAACTCATTTACACTTTAAAACCATTTTCTACTGGATAATTTTGCAGGCACACAGCATCTGTGCAGCATGGGCTTCTCAAATTAAGTGTTTGAACAGCCACAATCCAGCACACCGAATAGCCATCACACAACTCCCCATGCCTCCATCCAGTTCAAAACGCGATGTCTAAACAAAGGTTTTGCACAACTTCGTAAAATGCTGCCCAGCGTCGCACAGATAAAGCTGTACTGCAGAGGAAATGGAGCCAGGGAGAGGACAGTCTCTGGGGAAAGTGACCGGCTCTACACAAAGTCTAGCACAGCGTAACAAACTCTGCATGTTTGGCAGGTTCATTGGTGCAAAAAAGAACTTAAGAGCAGCCTTAAGAGCTGTAGTATGTAGGAACTGCCTAGCGCTTGAATTTTAGGTTGGGAGCTACTAGTGTTGTAAACGTCCACATCATTACGAGTCTCATGAAACTTACATTCTGTAATCAAACAACTAAGTGGAAATTTCGATTTTTGTAATATCGGAAGCAGGGAGGAGGGGGTTATTCCCCATGGCTGAGAACTAACAACTGAAAATAATTTGAACCTAAAATGAATAAAACGTACAACAGTAGTTAAAAGAACCATTAAATGCCCTCAGTGTAAAGGTGCTGAGTCATGGGTTTTGAGTGTGTGCCAAGACCGCACTGCAAAGAAAAAATATGAACTCTTTAAAAAAAATCTTTTATAACTGTTCTGAAAATAATCTTTATTTCAAATCACTTGCTAAAATTCCTCACTTTGGATAATTAAGAATCACACATCCAATGGCACACGGCATTATGGTGAAGCTGGTCCTATCTAATGACTGGTCAGAGTCCCTAATGGACATCAATCATTATACAACGAGATGAATTAAACATGAAGATTATTTATTTACGTAATACATTTTAAATATGTATTCACTTGTATGTGATGCAGCTTTTTCACTTTTAAGGTCAGTCCCTATGTAAAGAATTATTAAGATTTAAAGGTTTCCCTTTAAATCTTCCCTGGGCTGTGCCTGCTAAGTCTTAATTTTAATCAGAGGCAAAATATTTTTCTTTTCAAAATGAAGAAGAATCAACACATTACACTAATGCAATTACTTTACATAATTTTAGATAATGTAAACAGTTTATTTATGTTACTTCATTTGTAAGAGAAACACTTCGGAGAAAGACCCTTAGGAAAAACAAACAAACAAAACACTGCCAATTGTTGGCTGATTAAAAACAATAGCAAATTCTACATTCCAGAACTATTTTACTTTCCTAAAGTTCCCCCTTGAAAAAAATGATTCTTTTAGCTTTTCAAAAAGAGATGACATTTTGACTAGTCTGCTGTGACCAATGTTACAACAAACGCCTTAAAACTCGCAGTACATTTATGCTATTCACGCTCTCTGGAAAGCTGTTACCAGTTTTTTCTAAATCTTTTTTATTGTTATTTTTTATATGCAAACATTACTATAGCAAATAAACATTTTGTGTGATTCAAGAAGAAAACCTGTTTCAGACTGCATTGAAAGTTTGCATACGTGTAGGTTAGTGAAGGCAAAGAGGACAGTGTGGATGTCTCCTGTCTCGTCTTTACTTTTTTTTTGGTTCAGTCTCTCCTCCAGGCTGCAGCAGGGCCCTGAGCACCACAGCACAGCTCCCAGAATAGCCCCAAATATTCTTAGCTACAAGCTGGATGTGGCTTCCCAGTGTCACAGAACTTTTAGAAACATTTTCTTCCTCTTAATATCAACCTTTTCCTCTTATATACATCTCTTCTTTTTGCCTCAGATAGGTTTTTATTGCCCCTGCATCTCATATCCAAAATGCCAAATCAGGCTCCAACATTGCAATGAATTATTCCCATCAGTCCCATATTCTAGACTCAGGAATTCAGATTGCTGTCATAGTCAGTAGCTCTAAAATAATCTAACACAGTTTATGAGTTCATTTTGATTACCTTACACCCAACTTGAGATACTGAAAAGCATATCTTCAATCTAGAAAAGTGTACTAAGTGTACAAGTTACAGGAGGACTCCTAATCTGAGTTTAGGCAGCCACTTGCTCTCATGCATCTGTGGTATCAAATGCTTCTTTCATTGAAAAGACCTTTTCACTTATGTTGTATTCCTATTCTCTTAACAGCTCCCCTACCCCCCAAAGAAAAGTAAAATCCTCATTTAATTACATCCCTAGCCCTAAAAGCTCCTTGCTGCTTTGTGGGAATAAAAATTTCCTGGACATTAAATAGGAACATCATTCCAAAATAAAAATAATGTCAGGGACAAAAATTCATTCATGAAGAAAACTAGAACTTCATTTAGAATTTTAAAGACTTCATTAACAAAATTGTCTCTGCATATCTACCAATGTTAAATTAAGATCAAGACTTTGAAAAGTTTGTCACACAAATGAGCACATCAAAGCTTTTCCAAAAGGAAGAATCTGAGATTTGTAAAGGTGTCAGAGAGCAGAAGTGAGAAGAAAAAAAGGCTAATGAAGTAAGTGCAATGCCTGAAGAAATGGCTAGAATAGGTTTTACTTTATATTATCACCCTCTGGCCTAGCAGGACTGAAAATGAGGTTGAATTCACTTCATAACATTAGATATTTTATAACACAGAGGTGCAGATTTCTGTAAAAAACTGTTTTTCCCTGTTTAACCTCCTCCTCTTCGCTCTATACCTGAAAGGTCTCTTTGCTGTTATTTCAGAATTACTTGCCACACGAGGAAACAGAGGAGAAAATACTGCATACATTCCCATAAACTTGCTGAAAAGATGCCGTAGTCCTGGCCCAGCTCCAGCTGCTCCCTGTAGCCCCTGCACCTCCGCAGTCGCAGATATACCCACACGGGTAGTTGCTCCCAAGTGTCATTCTCTAAAGCAACCAGCAGGCTATAACCTATAATGGCATATATATGCATATATATGTATATCCTAACGTCCTGGCGCTAAGCAAAAAGGTAAATCAGGAAAGTCTTCAGATATGTTGTTGGCAACAGAGCAGCGTAAGGCATCAGACAGATGTACAGAGATGTATCCCAGAGATCCTCCTCCTCTACCAACTGCAGCGCAGCCCCAGGTCTCCTGTCCACACCAGACAAATCAGACCCCTCTAGAGGTGAGTGAGAGAGAAAGTAGCCATCTTATTATGAGTAATTTCATGTAAATAAGTCTCTATAGAAATCCAGAGAAAATTGGTCAATTTTTTTTTTACCTGTAACCTAAGGATGAAAAAGCAATGAAATACCCTCATGGTGCAATGTCTTTATGCTTCAGGCATGAGCTGTGGCAAACAAGTACCTACTCCAGAATGCAGAAGGATAAAGCCCTGTAGGTGCACCTCTCATCAGCTGCAAAAGCAGGTGCATGAAGTCCAGTACAAAATGTCTACTTATTTTTCATAATAAAGAATTTTTCAGAAGGAAGCAGAGTTAGCAACTGAACCCAACTATAAACATCTGAGCTGCATAGTCATCCTTATACCTCCTCTGTGAGCTCATAAACAAATGCATATAAACTATTAGTACAGTATACAATGGTTCCCTTAATTTGTCAAAATATTATTTTTTGTACCCAGAACGATTTATAATTAATGTCTGTTTTCATCTCATGTGACACATGCTGAGTTCGTGGTCTGCGTGCTAATTCTTTTGGAGCAGCAAAGTTTGATCTCCACAAGGAAAGAACTATGTCGACTGTGAGTATTGGGATTAATCCCTTTAATTTACCAGAACCTAGTCTCAATCCTGTGTCAGGGTATTCATTGCTGTGTTAGCCCCCAACACAACCTGAATTTTAAACGTCCTTGTTGGGAGAATATTTGAAGAAGATGTTTAGATGTTTATTCTGTTGAGTGTAAGGCTTTCCAAAATATGTTTTCTGACGCATGACTATTTGAAAACACTGCTCTTAAGATTAAAAGCTAAATCAACAAAACAATACATTTAATTTAGCACAGCCCATCTGGGGACACTACTGGAGATGCATGTAAAAGTGCTCATTTCTAGACGTTGATTGTACCTATGTCTGACTGCCACAGTGAGTGCATCGCTCTCAGGAAAATTGCCATGATCAGACTGTGAGTTCCTTTCAGCAAAGGCTCAGGGGCTGCAAACCCCCAGGTGCCAGGGAGGAAACCTGCAGGCGCCGAGGGAACCTTTGGCCGTATATCCTGCTTTGCAGGCTCAGTGCCACCACTCCAATTTCCTTGCTGTCTTGAATTTATCAACCTGTGGCCCAGGGAGGAAAGTCCATGCACCCCTGGAGACAAGTTTTCATGGCCCAAATACAGTTCTTCAGGCCCTGGAACCTCAGCACAGAGGAGCAGAGGTGGTGATGCTTGCTTTCTATGTCCATTTAATGTGGGAAAAGAAATACTGTACAGGATGAAGATGAACCCTTGGACGCAGATGGGAATCCATCATCATATAGTCAAGTGTGGTGTCAGTGCAGCCGCTTCCCCACTGCTGTCTCCCATCATGAGGGTTTCACACAGACTCATACTTGTTTTCAGGGGCATGTAGACAGGTAAGATATCCCTGGGCTCATCTTCCCTCCAGCAGAGCATAGACAAGACTCCAATTACTGTAAAGTAGTAGTTTTTTTTTTTTTTTTTTTTAAACCTTAATGCTTGGTAAAGCATAAAACAAACAGAAACATTATCAGAAGCAAAAATACAATCACAGACCAGCTTTGTTACCAGTTGGAAATTACGTGATAAGCTGCCTGCAAGCTCATTACCACCCAGCTTCCAAAATAAATTGGATATTTTCAAAACCAGAAAGATGAATAATCAAGGAAATTCTATAATGTCATTTACTCAGGAAATAGCATTATAAAACAATCTTTGCTGCTGTTGCAGATTGACTTTAGCCATGGAATTTATTAACCATTGATAAATGTCAATCATGTTTTTTTTCCCCAAAGAAAGCAAATCTCATTGTGCTAACCCTATGCCCCTTAGCTGGCTCACTAACATTGTGCTTAATGTTATGGATGAAAAGAATAATGGAATTCAAAACAGAGTATTGCTTCTAAGCCTTAATAAAAGGAAAGCCACAAAGTAGAAACCCAGGTAATTACTTCCACTCAGAAGAAAATTACTCAGGCAGTTCCCCACTTTAAAGCATTCCTGGGGGGGAAAAAAAAAAAAAAAAGCACTAGGGCTTGTTTTTATATTTGGGCTGTTTTGCGAGTGCATTACTAAATAAATAACCTTTGCAAACAAGAAAACAAGACCCATGCACTCCTTAAAACTGTCTGCAATGGACTCGCTCAGCTACCACTTGTTACATTTAACTGTATTTTACTGTATTTTTATCAATATCTCAATCTTTAATTTAAAATTATATCTTTCACTGGTGGTCCCAGAAAGTTCTTCATTTATATGAAACTTATTCTTAGTTTGTGGAGTGCCTTTGAGATTAACAGTATCAAAGAAATATTTGTCTCAGTATCCTGAGCAGAATATTCTCAGTAATAAATTCTAGATAGCAATAAGAGTAAGTAAATGATTTGTTTGCAAAATGTGTGATATCACAGTCATCGATAAGTAATAGGCTAATAAAACTAATTGTGAAAAGGCACAGGAATGTCTCCTTCTCTATTTATTGAAGTTGGGGATTATATCAATAGATTTATTTGAATACTGACTTTGGGGGCAAATCTCCATAACTAGGCAATTACTGTGACCGCTTCCCAAAAGTGTAAAGTATGTTCTTTTCCTGCCTCAGGAAAAGACAACCCAACGCAACACTGATTTGAGAGCATTCAATATGTACTGGCTGCAGGTCACCAATATACAAATTGCCAATACACAGATGAGGTGCAGCACTAAAAAAATCCAAATGTCAGATTTCCATACCTCAGGGTAAGGTGTTACTGAGCCAGACTGGGACAAATCTGGTGATTAAGCACAGGGAGGGAGTGATCATGGTGTTCTGTTTCTACAGAGCATTTACCACTAACCTCTACACATTATTGCAAAAGTTGACTTTACTGTTATAAGGTGTACAGTGGAAGACTAATGTCCGGGTATTGCTCCATGACTGACTGCTACCAAGAGGAGCAGTGGGTTTATTTGTTAGAAGACAGCTACGTGTGGGGACACACTGGAGTCAGAATAATGTGCAGGCTCTCAGCACTTCTTTAGAGTCACGCACTTCAAATAATCACATTTCTCCCTCCTGCCAGGGCACTGCCAGAGCCACAGCTGGGAGGTATCTGGTGGCACTTCACAAGCAAGCCAGGGCCATCTTCAGCTGCATAACTCTGACACCTGATCTCTTTGGGAGAAAGTTCTCTAATTTCCCCCTTTTAACCTTTCTGCTTTATTCCTTAGGCCATTTTGCTCTTTCTCCAGCCTCCTCTGACCTACCTAGCAAGATGAATCAGATGCCCCACTAGATATATCTTACAATGATATAAAGCCACCCCAAAAATGGTTGAGCTACTTGTGTGTCTAGGGAAATCCTCAGCTAGCCCAGAGCCTCTAAAACAGCTCTGACTCTAACCACCTCTTGTATGCCCCTACAGGTCTCATGCTTAAGGCTCTGTGATCTCCAAGAGAGCCTCTTGTTTTGGGTAGTTGGTTCAAACTACAGCTGCCATCAGATGTGCAAGAGTTGCTGAGCGGTTTGGGATCAAAAGCTCCCAAAACTGTTTATAGCATCAGCAGCTACTGCTGAGAATCTGAGTGATAGCACCCACATATTTACAGTTTAATGAAGAAATAGATCCTCTCTCCTCTCAGCAAACTGAAGACTGCAAGAACTTTGCAGAACATGTCAAGTTCCACTGATGGAGACAGGTCACATACAGATGAAGTAAGCGATAAAGCAGATAGCTGCAAAATGTATGTGAGGGCCCCATACACCCACATCTGAAATGTCACCCTGCATATGAAGTAGTTTATAATTTCCCATAATGCTCAAGGAAGTCAAAATGCATGGAAACGTGATTTATTTTAAAACACAACAACCAAAGGAGCTCTCACAGAAGGGAAAATGTTCAGATTTTTAAGCAAATCTGCTCAAGTATTTGTGCTATTTTCAGGATCCTATGTGTGCACAGTGGAAAATTAAATCATTTCCAAAGTTACTTTGCATGGCACCATATGTAAACCAGAGCAGTTCAGATGCCTTAACACAATCTGCTCTTTAGTGCTCTGTGTTAGCTTTTGTCTCTACTATTAATTTGACAGGCTGGCACATGAATGCCACCCTTGATCTCAGAATTCATTCTGTTCCTACCTCCTTGCTACTATTTGTCCTCCTACTACAGTTTCTTTCACCATCACACTGTCAACATGCAACTCCACTCAACAGTTGAGGCTAAAATCTTTTGAATTACGGGAGAAGTAGAAGGAGGGAAGGGCAAATGGTGGTTCACACTCGGAGCTTCTCTCTCTGAAATCAGTGGAAGTTTTGCCATTGATTTCTATGGGACCAAAGCAATCTCCTTGCAGCTACATCAGATCCCATTTCTATACATGGAGAGATGACACCAGTTCATTCCTGCTAACTACTTGTTTGTACTTCTCAAAACAAAGGCATGTGCTCCATACAGGTACATTGCAGCTAGGAAGTCTGTGTTACTAGCGATTTAATACTGGCATTTTCTCATGCCAAGTATTTAGTAATCAGTCATCAGGTATTCCTCCTCTGTGTATTAGCACACTGCTTTACAGTACCATTATTTCTACATACACAGTTTTCAAATTTCTACTAATGTAACATAGGGCATGCCAAAATTTTTTGCTACACCTACTTCAGCAACGACTGAAGTACCAGTTTCATAAGACAAGGAGCATTTGCATGTGAATAGTGCTGCGCTCCCAGACACAGCCTGCTAGCACTTGTCAACTGCTGGCTGAAAGAACCGTCCTTTTTGCAGTTGCATATGTGCTGAAGGCTGAAACTATTTTTAATCGTCAGTGCTGCTGCATTATAGAGCATCAAACACATAATAGCAAATCCTAGACACAAAAGCAATGATTTTTCAGCTGACCACCCATACTATCACAATAATTTTCAATGCATGTGGGGGCTCAAGAAGGAGGGCATCAGCTGCAGATTTATACGAGGAAAGGGCAGAGCGTTTCACCCACCCATCAGCACTACCCAGGGGAGCAGATCAGCTTCCATGGCTTGTAACCCAGTTCCAGCTGTACAGGCCCTTCCTCCCCATTCAGATCAGGGTCAGTGCCAAAAGACCTTTTGGACCCAATACAGAGCCAGGCCAGCTGCAACCTCCTAAACGTCTGTATAGCCCCTCCAAGGTTTTTCCTACAAAGGGATCTGAGCCAGTGAATGTTAACATAGCTGCATTCTCAAAATCCTCTGCAAGCAACTGAGATTTATTTCACAGTTACAGAGAAGGAAACAACAGTACAGGAAAAAAAAATTAAACATCTTGCACAGCAATGCACAGTGCTGGTCTCAGAAGCAAGAACACAACCCAGATCACAGCTCTCAGCTTTGTGCCTTGATCACCAGAACCTGCTCAATCCTATGCAGTTAGGGACAAACTGCAAAGGTGACATAGCATGATCCAAACCAACACACCCCAAAACACAACACAAATACAATGTTGACAGATAATGAAATGACCAGTGAGGCACACAGTGATAGTGCAACAGACCCTAAGAAAAAAAGCATTTCCAGTACTTCCTCTGAACTCAGGCTGAAGTAGTTGCCAAGCCACTCTCCATCATATCTGAAAAGTCACGGCGGTCACGCGAAGTCCCTGGTGACTGGAAAAAGAGAAACATCACTCCCATTTTNAATGTTGACAGATAATGAAATGACCAGTGAGGCACACAGTGATAGTGCAACAGACCCTAAGAAAAAAAGCATTTCCAGTACTTCCTCTGAACTCAGGCTGAAGTAGTTGCCAAGCCACTCTCCATCATATCTGAAAAGTCACGGCGGTCACGCGAAGTCCCTGGTGACTGGAAAAAGAGAAACATCACTCCCATTTTTAAAAAGGGTAGAAATGAAGACCTGGGGAACCACAGACCTGTGAGCCTCACACCTATGCCTGGGAGGATCATGGAACAGATCCTCCTGGAGGCAATTTCAAGGCGCATGCAAGACAAGGAGGTGATCCGAGACAGCCAGCATGGCTTCACAAAGGGCAAATTGTGCCTGACCAATGTGGTGGCCTTCTATGATGGAGTGACTGCATCCGTTGATGAGGGAAGACCAACCAATGTCATCTACCTGGACTTCTGTAAGGCCTTTGAAACGGTCCCACATGACATCCTTATCTCTAAATTGGAGAGAGATGGATTTAAAGGGTGGACTAGTCAGTGGATAAGGAATTGGCTGGATAGATGCAGCCAGAGTTGCAGTCAATGGCTCTACATCCAGGTGGAGGCTGGTGACGAGTGGTGTCCCTCAGAGGTCCGTCTTGGGACCTGTGCTGTTTAATATCTTTATCAATGACATAGACAGTGGGATCAAGTGCACCCTCAGCAGGTTTGCAGACAACACCAAGCTGAGCGGTGCAGTTGATACACCAGAAGGAAGAGATGCCATCCAAAGGTATGTTAAAGCCTCCTCATTCACACGGACAAAGTCAACGCACAATTTCAGATCATGCAATCACCTCTCAGCCTGCACAGGAACTTATCACCAGCAAAGGTCCATTGAAGTAAGTAAATACCTGGTAGCACTACAGTGTTTTGCGGCTGCCAGGCAGTCACTCTGTCGGAGCTGTGGATTAACTCATGGAAGCAGCACTTCGGAAAGCAGCATCTTCCTAAGAAGGAAATGTTTAGGCTGAGGTGGTTCTGTGGTTAAGGCATCATGCAGTGTATTAGGAAACATACAACCTTTACCTGTTTCTGCCTCAGATTCCTCTGTGATTTTAAAAGACACACAAATTAATTCAAAATATAATTACCTATTTCTGTCACAAATAACCTCTGAGTTACTGTAATTGGAAAACCATAAAAGAACTAGAATAATGTTTCACCTGCTTTCCCACGTACACATGTACACAAGTGTTTTCAATTTTCCCTAAGTGGCTTTGCAGTTATCCTGAATCAGTGCCAACTGCTGCACTAGCATGTAAAGTACATGTGCTTGACATGCACAGGAAAAAGATCTCAAGTTGTCAACTTCCCCTAATACCGAAAAAAAAAAGTGCATGAAAATTTGAAAGAATATTTTGTTTGTAAGAAATAAACAGAATTGGTCAAAGAGATTGATTGGGATAGAATTATTTTAACTACTTTAAATTCTCTATTTCTTCCATTGCCCTAAGTGTTCAGTTGATTCCCCCCCCCCCCCCCCCCCCCCCCTTTTTTAGATGTTATCTCATACTCTCACATAATCACAGGTATCCTTAAGTAGGACTTTCATGAAAGCATCAGGTTAAATACAAACACTGTCTCTTGTTCTGAAACACTAATTGCCAGAAGCTGGGAGACACTCCCCAAAGAAGATCTACACTCTTGCCCTGTCCTTATACAAGACTTCACATATTTTTGCTATGTGTGCCTTTCACATCTCATCAAGCTGACAGAAGAACAATGCCTGATGCAAGACATCAGTATGAAGCAGCATGACAAGCACAGTGCCAGCAAAACCAGCAGAATGACGCTCTCAAAAGAGCCATTTCCCTTTGTCACATTCCTAGATCAGCCTTCATGTAACTGAAGCACGCAACCCACACACCATTATAGAAAAGAAGGATGCTTCAGTAAATATGACTGATCTGGAAATCAGAAGCCTTCATGTCCATCATTGACTTACTATATGATGATGGATTTTGCCATAAACTCACTTGGGATTGAGCTTCTCACACTACATGGCAAAACAGAGCTTTCCTATATATCAGCTCCCACCAGGATTCACTGTCTTCCTGTCCTCAGTGCAAAACCAGCTCTCACATGCCAACCCCTACAGTCTGACCACCTCTCTATTCTGGAGTTTAGGAGCTGGGAAGTTAAGATGTCCCAGTATCCCAAGTTATGAATCACCATACTCTCAAGTGAGGAGTGCCCTGCAGTTACAGTTTTCCATTGACTGTATCAATAGACAATAAAATTCTATCACTTCAAATATCCTTTTTTCAAAGGTGCAAAGAGAAAATGAGAAAACATTACTGACACAAAACACACAAAAAAAGTTCCCCTCCAGTGCTAAAGCAACTGTCTTACATCTCTGGCTCTCCTCGGTTAAGTGAGAACTACTGCTACTGAGGTAAAACAGGGTTTCTTTGTTAAGGTGCCAGTGCTCTCAGCTCAGTCATCAAACATCTCTTGCCCGCTTAGCAGTGCTTCGTCTCACCTGTGACTGTTACTGCAGCGCACACCCTGGTTCTGCACACAGCCTGCCTGCCTTCATTCCAGCACATGGATTTACATATTGCTTGCTAATTAATACATTCTCTGCTCCAAACTGCTTGTTCTAGTGCAGCCTTCCAAAGACAACAGATAAAATTTATGCATCATATAAAAATATTAAATGTAAAGTCATTCATATTAGAATATTAGAGTCTCCACTAATGTTTTTCTGTAAGCATGTCATAAAACCCATCGATCATCTGGTGAAATTGGAAAGTGGAGACCTTGTGTGACAACATCCCCTTTCCAAGTCTTGGCTGTACAGACTCTCTCCTGGGAACCTTTCACATGTGCACTGAAGCCCAGCAGCTTAACATGTGGCAGCCCACCAAGGCTGAGTAATGGTAGCCGCGTGAATGTGCGAATTTGGCCTGCGGTGAAGATGAAAGAGAGTTAAAGTTACATTTAGAAATGGCAGCATTTACCCGAGGCTAAGGAGTCATATACAATTACCAGAGCTCAGGTGATGCATGGTGAACTGTAAAACTAATCATGAATCTGAAACTTTATCTATTTACATTGCAGTGATAATAGCCTGCTGTCCAAAATCCCCTAGAATCAATGAAACTCTCTCTGTGTTCTGTGCCTTATGCTTCTTGCTACAGCCACATTATTTACTTTGATTAATGATCACTTTGTGTACTATTAGCTGAGCAAAGCGTGACTTCAAACATCTGAAATAAGAGCAGGGAGATATTAAAGCCTGTAGCACAATCAAATGGCCTTGCAGCTCTAGTCTAGCCCCTCCTTTCCAGCTCTTGTTAAACCAGCTTTGATCTACAGCATGTATTTGCTAAGAATCTTCCAAAGACCCCATCTTACTAATTAAATAAATGATAATATTTAGAGCTCCACCGGGTTAAGAATATTCTTCCCTAGCTTTTCAATTTCCCGAAGACTACAAAGATAGCAGCCCTGGAGAAGTCAGCCGAAATGCACAAGTAGTTTACTGAACAGGCTACCATAGATAAATCGTCACATAATGCTTGGAGAGCTTCAAAAGAAAATGAAGGGCTAAATATTCCCACAGTAACCAGAAGAAATGTCCTAAAAATGGAAAAAAAATGGGTAGGAAATTCCAGCATCGCCTAAACATGGTTAGTTTAAATCAGAAACATAGAGGCTTGGTATGACAATGATTCATGTAACCTTCATGGCCAGCGACCCATGGTCCTGGGGATTACATGGCTGAGAGTCATAAACAGTTCAACTAAATTAAATACTCCCAGTGAGCTTGTTTTCCCCTCCGAATTTATTTATGTGCAATATGCAATTTTTATTCCCTTCATCCTCCCCCAAAATATAAAGTAGCAGAAAGCATCTTTCTGTAAAAGAATTCTAATCAGAAAGTTTGCTCACAAAAATAATGAAGCTTTTAAGAATATTTCTCCCTACAACCACCAGATGACATAAATGCAGTGAATATTTAGGAAATATGTCAGACAGATCAGCAACCAGGTCTTTTATTGGGGGAGGGGGGGAAATCAGGTAATGAAAACTTTGCCTTCAGTCAGAACCAGGATTAGACTTGCAGTTGTGCTTGGCTAAGCATGAGCCATCGCCTTCCCTATAAACACACCAGATGACTTGTCCTACACTTAACTTTGTCCAGTAGAGCTTTCTCATGGCTTGGAGTTTTAGGCAAGTTCCCCAACTATTTCTCACCAAAAAAATCACAGATATAACAGATTAACTGTTTTGCTACCAAAGGAAAGAGAGGTGTAAATTGGAATTCAAGCTTTTTTAACCTTTATCAAGGAAATATGCCAGTATCATGCTGCAAATCTCAGCAGCTTACTGGCTCCTATCATTAGCAGCATATGAAGTGCCAAGGAACAGCAAAGGGAAAGAAATAATAAAGCTATTTGCAGAAGTTTTAGTTGCTCTTTAAAACCCAGGAGCATACCTGTATATGCTTCAAGATCTGATCTTGTATCTGTCCAAGCTGCAGTGATGTGTTTTACGGAGCAGACCTATAGCAGCACTCACTGCTGCCTCTCTGCTCACCTTTCCCTGGACATTCAGAGCCCTGCAGATAGTCAGGGAAATGAGGTAGCTAAGAATTGTCCATAGGCTACTGTAGGTGCAGACACAGGTAAGCAAAGAACCACGTGCAACATGTGCATCACTTAGTTGCTGCTACGATGAAGAGCCAAGAGTCTCACAATAATTTTCAAGTCTCAGTGCTTCTTTGCTGCAGTTTCTGGAGCCTGAAAGGCCACAGCTGTGAGCAGGTGCTTTCCAAAATCACCTTTGAGGATGAAACTCGGAGACTGCGTCTGTGATTTATAGCTGGTCTGAATCAGCTTGAAAAGTCTCTATATAAAAAAAACAACAACTTGGCATTTTGGAGATGGAATTCAGCTCTTAAGACACCAGGATGATTTGTGAAGGTCTACAACAGTACAAAGCCTACAGACTTGTATTTGTTCAATACCACTAAACCTGCACTATGGATTTGCAGAAGTCTGGTGCACATGTACAGAATGGGCTGAAAATAACAGTTCAGACAAAAATAACCCTACAAGTAAAACTGTCAGAATACATGGGATCAAAAATCTTTCAGTCTTTAGAAACCAAGCATTTTGTTAAGGTGAGAAACTCCCAAAGTTCTATTTTAAGCTTCAAGAAAAGCAAGTCCTGGAATACTTGAGAAATAAATACCATCCTGTGATTCACAAGGGAAGTATTCCCATTTTTTCCCCTGTAATTCACCAGAAGGAAAGCATTTAGAATATTTTCTTCCAAAATAGCGCTCACTTGGTTATATAGATCAGAGGTCTGCCTACAGAAATTATAATGAAACTGAAGAACTATTTCAGTACAATCTCAGCTCTAATAAATTATGTGGTTATTTTAAATAGATGTTATGCATCAAACTGTATTCTGAATTGTATTTTAGTATAACACTATACCTAGAAAATGGCACCCACTTATATATTAAACTTGCAATTTAAAGTCAATACATGAAAAAATATTGCAAGGCTTTCTCATTCTTGTACAAAGCAAAGTGCAGATGATGAAGTTCCTAGGAAGCAGTGTGGTGGTAAGAAGGCTAAGGACCAGGGACTTTTTGCTCATTTACTAATTTTGAGTTTGGGCTTAATCTGTTTTGTTTGTTTATTTATTTATTTTGCAGCACTTGAGTGCCCTCATGTATAGATTCTCCAGGAGCTGTTCCCATCCCAAGGCAGAGCTCTGGCCCTTGGGAGCAGGCTGCACATTGGTGCCTTCACTTCTCCACCTTGCAAACAGGAACAATGTTAAAGGAGAGAGAATGCTAATGTTTTTTTTTTTTTTTTTTCCCCAAGAACGTATTGTGTGTAATTCTAGACACTAGAAGAACTTCTCCATGCACAAGATCAAATCTGAATGATTGCCTTTAAACCACACTTCTAGAAAACCACTATTTTAAAGATTAAAGTAGTAGAGTGGTTCAAGCTGTGAAAGACTGCAAGTGAACTAGAAGTCAGCTGTGAACAGGACAGAATTGAAAGCTAACAATTTCCAAACACAAAAAAAAAAAGAAAATAAAAAGCTAAAAAGCATTCATTGAAATGAGAAGAGCGTGTTTTTGGTAAGCTTCACAAGCCATCATGCGTCATGGAGATGATATTCACATCCAAAGCGTGGGGTGGGGTGGGGGTTGCTTTGTTTTGTTTTGAAAATTGTCATACTTCTTGGTAGAATTCTCACCATACAGGACTCAAAGCTTTGATGCTTTTACTTGACATAAGTTCAGTACTGCCTACTGGCTTATTTCTCCACAGAATGGTCTTACGAGATCTACTGTAGCCTGTTCTGCACTTATTCTATACCTCATAACATTCATGGTCTGCATAAGGCTCTTCAAAACTTCATGAAAATGTGTTGAAAAACAATAATTTAAGACAATTTTTCTTTTTTCTTCTTCTTCTTTTTTTTTTTAAAAGAATTTGTGCAATACCAGAGGAAATGTAAGGCACAGATGTTTAAGCAGCAATTAGCAATTAGTATTTTATTACTGAATTTAGCTTTTTTTCTGCTTTCAAACTAGGTAGGTGTATTGGAAAAAAGGAGTCAAATCCAGTATTACCCATCAATTTTTTTTTTTTTCTGCAAAACATTTTTCCTAACAGGACTGCATTTGCAAACCTGAGGTGGAAACACACAGCATTCAAACTTTCAAGCATGCTCTCCTGTTACGCAATCATTAGTAATCAGCACAATACAGCACCCCTTCCAAACAATAATCAAATATATATGCTGAATTTCACATGCAAAAAGTATGAATATTTGAAATTGTTCTTCCTTAAATGTTCCTGTTACAAAAATACTCGCACATCTCTAGGCATCAAATTAAAATAGCTTTTCCTTTAATATTCCAAATTGAATTGCAGTACTTTAGACATGAAAACACCTTTAATGCTTCTTATGTATGTACTTTCAAAATATGTATCAAAAGCCTATGCTTGCTGAGTTGCAAGAGAGTAATAAAGAGTTTTCAAAATGCATAATTATAATTACCCCGCTGATGATTCACTTATTCTAGTAAAAATTAGTGGAAAAAAAGCTCTGCTTTGCTAAAAGGATTTCACCTTGGACAAACACTGGACAGTTTAGTTTTACTCAACTTCTCTGTGTCAGGGCTCCTGCCAATGGCTCTGGCACAGCTCACCTGCTGCCTCCGGATAGGGAAACACGTGCATCCCTTGCCCATAGCTCCTGGCAGCTAAGGAAATCCCTATGTAGCTGTGAAAAAGAAAGCCCAAACTTTAACCAGACCATCAGATTTGTGGTTTGGATTCATATGACCAGCTGCACAGTCCTTTGGAACTGATCAGGGAACAGACAGATGGACAAGAGGCCTTCATAGGTCCTTCTAGTGACAGATAATTTGTACTTGATGCATCCATTTTTCTTTCTACTGACACCCTCTGAACCATCTTTCTGTCAGCTGCAGTCACTGGATACATTTTATTCAAGACCTGTGGACTAGTGTTTCTTAAATAAAGTTTTCTAAGCAATTCTAAATCATGGGAGTTTTTTTGAAAAATATGGTTCAATCTGATTCAAACAAAAACTGAAACATAAAGAAAGAAAACAGTGAAAAAAAAAAGAAAGGAAAAAAAGGAAAAAGAAAGAGATCAACCAACCAACAACAACAACAACAAAAAAAAAAAAAAACAAAAACACTACAAACCACTGTCCTGCTTTTTGGCCTAATTTTTGCTTATCTTCCAATCTAGTATCTAAGGTAAATTCTTACTTGATGCACATTTAAATCATCCCAATTTTAAGAGACCTGCTATTGTGAATATGCAGTAATGCTCAGTTGTTTGAGAGGCACCTGGGACTCTATACGCGTTTCCTGGACTATGTTCAAGCCATGTCTAAACGTTTAGCTTTGTCCATTGCACTGTTCCTCTCCCCGAACATAAGAACATAAAACCAGTCAGAAATACCTGCTCTCTATTTAGGCATGTAGTTAGCAACCTCAGCAGGATTGCAATGTTTCCACATACGAATGAGATCTCAATTCCAAGCTGATAAGAAAGTGACCTTCATGATGCGTTATGGCTATATGAAAGCAATCATTCTGAACATGTGGAAACACAATCTTCTCTCTCCCAAGGTTAACACTCGAACTGGATGAGTTGCATGGATTCATATTCAGAGCTTTGCTCCAACATGTGAACCTCCACTTTGTAGGTTAAGCTTAATATTATATATGCAGAATTAAATCCATGACATCGTCCACAGTTATGCATGTGTAAATGTTAACCCTCAAAATTTATTTGCAAGCTTGAAAATAGCCTTATAATTACAATGGTTTCAATCAGGTTTCAAAAAAAGTCATGAGCATGTTTTTGCCTACTGACACGAGAATATCATTTCTCCCCCCAAAAATCAATTTGCTTTTGTCATGTCCCTTGTCACAGTGCTGTTTCATAAAGGAGCACCAGAAATCAGCTCAGACAAATTCTCTAGAACTTACTTACTTTGTCTCCAAAGGGGGGGGGGGGGGGGGGAGGAGGAGGGAAAANGAAAGGACTGGAAAAGGAAAATAAGCCTCCCACCCTTTCACCAAGCAGTAAGTAAATCAGAACTCCAGGCCTTCATCGCTTGCTGTTATGCTGCAAAGAATTTAATCTTGCCCCATGCATTTCCTATTCCTGAGGCCACAGTGCTGTAACATGCACGGCATGTGTGGACCTGAGAATGGAGGGCATCCTACTGCAGACTCCCCATCCTGCAAAATAAATCACTTCAGCTTTCTAAAATAGAGGCATCTGTTATTTCATGCCACTTATCAAGGAACTAGAAACTTCTTCACTAGTGCTTCAAGATCACCTCAGCTATTGTAAACATTTAATTTTGTGTGATCTGACATGACTTCGTACTTCTGCTCTGATTTGCTATGATGGATTTATAAGGGTGGCTGATAAAGCATTAATATATTTATCTGTTTTTATGCAAACAGAAACAGTGAATTTGCTTTTTCATGCACTGGAATGAAATTCAATGTGATCATAAGAATATGTTAACATAGTAAAAGATCCAATGAATAATTCAAGCTCTTAAGAGTAAAACACTGAAGGAGACATTTTCAGATGACTGTGTTGACAGCTCTGATGTCCAATATGTTTGATGCAATGGAGAATGAGTTGGAAAGCCCATGAATGTCATTTTTCTAGTTTGTTTACTTCTCATCAATAATAAATGGCATCATGTATTCATTTTAGATTCCCTACTGGAAAGACTGGAACATTTATGCTAGAAATCAAAAGTGCATCACAATGTCGTCAATACCAAGATGTAGGAATGAGTCAGTTGCATGGTTCTGTGCAAGACGGAATTTAGAAGAGTTAAGAAAAAAAAAAAAAACAAAACACAATATTTACAATAAGGAGAATGCATGCATGAGTTACGCCATATGTGCTGTCAAGTTCAGGTTGTGAAGGGTTATGCTTTCTTCAATACCTTTAGGTACATGCTAGCCTCTGGCTAGGCTGTCAGAAAGTCAGTCTGGAAACAAGAGTTTAACTCCTGTGTTTGTTTTCAAGCAGCCTTTTTTTTTTTTTTCCCCCACCAGGCTAAGATTTCTTACAGTCAAAAGCAATTTGGCTGGATCTCAAAGAGTTTAAGTGTTGGACTACTGACCGTGATTTTGCAAATAGAGACCAAGCAAACTCATCACAAATATGCTACAACAAACGATTAGAGTTAAGCTTCCTTATATGCCAGACAAACCATTAAAAGTGTCCCTTGCTCCCTCAAGGTGCTCAATAGTCAAGATCATCATATCACATTAAATCATAATCATTTTAAATAATCTGTGATTTATGTAATCACACACAGGTCTATTGAGCACAATTAACTTATACTGATATATCCCTCAGGAAAAAAAAATCATTATTACACTTCTAATTAGTAAATAACAGATTTCTCTAATTGCTAGAGAAACAGAGCTAACCCATCATAGCAACAACTCTGCAGGTCGGCTGGCCACACAGTACAGGGGAAAACAGGCAGCTCAGCAAACACCTCCCTGAAACATAAGTCTTTTCATGAAGTGGACATGCTATACCTCCCTTTATCACACACCTCAAAGTTGTTACTTAAGTGGTGGCATCTCACAAGATGCTTAAAGCTCAGACCTGCCAACTCCCTTAATTTACCAAGACTGCTGGCCTTTCTCTGAGATATGCAAAGCAAAACAGAGATATAAATTGAGACAGGCATTGCTCAAGTGCCTCAAGTGTCCATCTACAGCTGCAAAGGCAATATAAAACCATTCTTCACAAACATCCAGTAAGAGGTTTCCCCTGGACTGCTGCAAGCAATCACTTTTTAAGGAGAGAAAAAACCAAAAAACCAGCACCTTGCCCCCTTCCTAGCATTGTGAACTTCTCACAATCAACCCATGCTCATACTGGTAACTCCTGACACACATGACCCTCTTTCTATTTACAAATGCCAGTGCTGAGCCAAAGCTAGATGGTGACATAGCAGCTAGTTTGCAGTTTCAGTTATCCTTCAGCTTTAAGTCAAATGCATGTACCCAAAATATATGTCCCGGGTCCCAAAGCTAAAGTACAGTACAATGGTTTCTAGATTTGTGCAAGATGGAAGTAACTACAGACTGGATTTTCAAAGGCATTTTGCCAACCAGTGCAATATTAAAAGACAGATATCAGCATCTGAAAGCCCTGGCAGCATCTGAAGATCTGGCCTGGTGGTTGTCCACACCAAAACACAATGAGAAAAACTTTCAAACTTAGCCTCTTAGACATAAGGCTGTCTTTCTAACATTGTAAAGTTAAACTATATTATGGCTGTAGTATAAAACTAACTAATTTCATGTTTTGACCATAAAAATCATAACTCTGACAAAGACATAAGATTTAAAATTACCTTTTGTATAATTTCAATAGGAGCTTATTATCCAAATGTCAGATGCAATCAATAATATTACCTTTTGGTATATCCCAGTGTACATGATTTATTTGTGGTAATGTTCCATAATTACAGCTGATGTAAAATGACTAATCAAGTTCACATTTCAACACTAATTCATCACAGTTAACAATTCTATTCACAACTTCCCCCCATTTGCTATTTAACACGTTTTTAAAAGCAGTTGAATGATCCCTAAATAAGTCAGTGAAGCACTGTCCTTCAGGTAGATTTGTATTTACGTATATACATGTACACACACACACACAGAGCTGACCAACACTTTCTGTTTGCCCATTAAAATATTTTACAAACTCCAAACAGTGGCCAATTTTCAATGCAATTCACAGCAGCCTAAATGATAGAATATTTGACAAGTGACAGAAATTAAGCCAGTTTCTACTTCCTTTCAGCTTGTGTCATTTATTTTATTGGATTACAGTTATTAGAAGCTGGGGGAGGAAAGTGGGCAGGAAAAGGGGGGATTAGGTTTGGTTGTTCAGTCGACAATGTAACTCACTCATTTTGGCACATACTGATATACCTATTTTTATACTACCCATCGCTCTGCTCTCCCCAAGATGTGCCTTCACCCACACACCACTTGTGCACTGTACAAGTCACATCAGTTATGTAATGGCAGCATTTCATCTTGGAGATGTCGGTTTGTGCCACAGCATATGAAAGTTGGATCAAACTCGAAGAAAGGAACCAGCAGAGAGACGGCCACGGGGAACAAGGAAGGGGCTTGCTGCAGCCCCCGGATGGAAAGGTACTGACAGCTTTGAAGTCCCTCAACAAGAGCGAAGAGGAAAAAAATAAGCACAGCTGATGCAACCTATTTCATGAAGGAAAATGAAGGTAGCGCACAAAATTTCTTGGCTCTGAATCTGAACTGTTATTAAAGAAAATCAATCACCCTCCTTCTTATTTTTCTTTTAGGGGTGCCTTCCTCCTAACAAGAAGGGACAAAACCTATGATCCTAGCACAAAATCAAAAACAGTCAGATTGGCATGCCAGAATTTACAAAAATATCTCTTTTGCATCATTCAAAATGGGCAGCAGAGTTCTTCAATGTTTTTTTTTTTTTTTCCTAAGTTCTTCCATGACAATACCATATATTGCTATCAGTAATATATTTCTATAATTCTGTGATTTGGCACTACTGACTTTGCTCCCTGTATGTAAAAATAAAATTTAAAATTAAAGGTATTTTGTCCCTTTCCCTATCATTCAAAAACTTAATTGTAAAACAGGTATTTCAAGCTTCAGGCAGTCATATTGCTTGATCCCTCATATTATTAAAGAACCAATTTAGGAGAGAAACTAAAACTAAAATCAAGCCAGCTTTTTTTTTTCCCCCCAAAACATATGCTGTTATCGCTCATGTGAAAATCCAAAATAGTAAGTTAAGACTAGTACAACAAATCATTCTAAATGGTACAACTATGTTCTTGAGTGTACATATATTTCATATAACCACTTAAAATTGATGGTGTATTTTTTCCTTCTTGTACATTGGTTAACAATTACAAATACTTCTCTATTTCAAAGTTTGCATAAATACCATTTTGGAGATTTTAAGCAGATCATAAAGAATAAAAGATAAAAGATTAAAATTATGTATATTTGCCTTTATGTATTACTGATTAGTAGAAAGGAAAAAAAAACTGTACATCAGTATAGAAAATATGTTAACCATCAAACTTCCATTTCTCATAAAAGAGCAAAGAGACTGGTGTCACTGAAAAAACTAGGACTTTGAAGGCTGTAAGGTGGCTGTTGCACTACCCCTCTAGGACAAACACTAACCTGTTGCCTTGCTTAGTGACAACTAAGTAGCTAGACACTAACTTACCAACTTTTCTTCAAAAGTCAAGTCCATGACATGACTTTAAAAAAATTTGTATAAAGCAGATGAGATGCATGATCATGTTGTCCGCAATTATTTTGCAAATTACCATCAACCAGATTCAACACTGAATACATTTCAGAGAAAGGTCAGTTAAAGATGCTAAAATATCATTATTAAATGATATAATAATCTAGATGACAAGCACAACAGATTTCTAGATATCCTGCAAGGAAACCAGCACACTTTTCTGTGCTATGTAGAGATATAAATGCATACAAATAACTAATAATAGTAAAGCAGAGTCATTGAGTAATTCAAAAGATATAGTGGCTCTCCTTCCTACAGAGATTAAAATTATATAACAAAAATAAGATAGTAACGAGCTAATTCCATCATCGTCATTATTATTAGCCTGTACAGTTTATGTAAATGTTAACAAGGGTTGTCAAGACAGTTAGATGATAAAGCATATGCAGGAGACAGATTGGTTCAGTTTAGCATCTGAATTTACATTTTAGCTAAAGAGAACAATTTAAATATGAATTTCATTTGAATTAAAATATACAAAAGGATTTTCATAAAGAGACCTTGTTTCCTATAGACCTATATGAAAAAAGCTGTCATGAAAATAGAGTTATTTTAGCAGATTAATTTTTAAAATGACAGGAGATAGATGATACAAAAGTGAATGGGTCCAGCAAAGTAAACCCCGAACAAATCCACTTTATGCTATGCTTTTCCCAGAGCCACTGACAGACTCCAATACATCTTGCTTTGGTGAATATCCGCGTGGTCCTCCCAGACTCCCTCCACACAGCCAAGTTGCATGTGGCACAGGGCATTGCCTGCTCCTCTGAGCCCTTGGGTGAAGGGACACAATACATGAACACTTCAGGATGTCACAAACTGAGCAAATTGACTTAATGCAATGGAACAACATCTCTCACAAAAAACAACTCCTGATTTACATGGCATGAATTGAACAGGTTCATAATGCTCTGGATGATGCCAGCCTCAGCACAGACGATCTCTTAGGGGGAATCGGTCATCAAACAAGCTGGAAGTTGGGCTCTGCTCTTTTTTTTTTTTTGCCTTATGTGGAGTGTGTTCCTCACGGAGAGCTGAGAGGCACAAAGACGGGGGAGAGCTGGCCAGCGGCACAAGATGCCTTTGGACTTCCAGCCATAGGAGTGAGCATCATCAAAGGTCCCCAGGAGCGAGGGCAGCAACTTGCACATCCATTCACCCAAATGCCTGCAAAATTTGGCAGCTGCAGTTTCTCTTCAGTCCCATTTTTCTGCCCAAATTGGTGCCACCCGTGATGCAGACACACAGGGGGCACAGAGACTCCCATCCCAGCAGCACCAGACCCACACTGAGGACCTCAGCCCTGTGAAAAGTCGCATATGCAATGGCAAACTGACCTACTTTCCTATCCGATGCTACTGTTACTTCTGCAGTGTAAATTAAATGTGAAGGCTTTGGGATCACTGTGATTTATTAATAATGCTAATAGACTATTGGATTGGACATGTGACGGGAACAGGCAAGGTTTCTGTTTGCTTCATGTTTTTATCTTTAATAAAGTTGAATAAAAGGAAATAATATGTGTATTAAAACTTATTCATCAAGAAACAATAGCTTTAATTTTATTTCCCATTTGTAGACCCATATGGACTTTCTGCTAGCAGCAGGAACCACTGAATAAATTTAAACCCCTCTCAAAACAGTGTGCTTTTGTTTACTCACATTTTTCAGATCCATTTAGAAACAACCCATGACCCATCAGGGGCCTGCAGCCTATAAAATGTCTAACTTTTGTAGTTTTTTATTTAATGCCAGTAACAGTTTGATTATGGTAAGGTGAAACAGTGTCTGCTTTTTCCAGTATGAAGCAGTATGAATAGCCTCCACAGCTTTTGTTTCATATCTGTAGAAATCATGATACCTTCTATAAAGTCTAGAATCATTTTTCACCATGTATGCTCTAATTAGATACTAATATTGTTTCCAGAATAGACATCTGCTGTCACCAAAGCAACACTGTACATCTAGAACAATTTAATATATTTTTTGAAAAGGTTTAGAGTTTCAGAAAAATACAAACTTAAGCTCAGTTTTATGAGTGTAGAAAATCAGGCAGCTTTGGGCAAACAGAAATGCTGAAATGTTTTGTCATTTCGTTTGGACACCCTTGGAATAATATTGGTGTACCTCAGCACACAAAGCACATTGCAGATAATGATAAGAAGGTAAGCTGTGAAAGCAGACAAAAGATTACCTCAAAATTAAACTGATGACTTCAGCAGTGCTAATTATGACATGATTGAAAGCCATAATTCAGCCAGTCAGAAGAAAAGATTGATTGGAAGGGAAACAATCCACCAACTGTGACAACACTCAAAATGGATACACCTAAAAAGTTGCAAGGCATTTTCAAGAAACCTTAGAAATCCAATAGACAACTACTTGAGCTACGCTTCAGGCCATGGTATATACAGTGGCACACTATTTACCCAACCAAATCCTGCAACCCTATGCAGTTCCTTAGACAGTATAGCAAAATTCTCAAACACCTTTATTTCTGCACCTCCACAGCACACATCTGTTTTACTCTCCTTGATGACTGGGGGTGCAGACAGGATTTCTGTCTGAGGTTCATCGAGTGCATGTGAATGGGTGCAAAAACACTCACCTGGAAATTTTTAGGAGAAAAAAGGAAGCCAACCTCATCGGCAGTAGCACCACGCTATGTTATACATGATTGCTGCTGCACTGAAGTTCCTGGTTTCTGTAAGGTGGCTACAGCCATTTTCCTGCAATTCAGTGCAAGTCTTCATGGTGTCAGTGTGGATAACATCGAAGCATTAAATCTTTTTTCTTCCTCTATTGCATAAAAAGAAAATTGGGATTATGTATGCTGGCACACACACTATGCATCTACAGGTCATAAAAACAACAAATCCAGTAAATTGCAGGCCCCATTTTTGCCAAGTAAAAATAAAATATATCATCACTTCCAGAAAAAAATAAATCCACTAACTGTTGAAACTAAATGTTGTACTTGTATAAAAAAGGATCTAAATATTGCTCTTTACCACCAGCATGAACTTGAGGAAAAGGAGTGTGAATTTTAATTACTATGTAACTGAGAGATACTTAGCTGCAATTTAAAAGTATTCTTCATGTCTATTTAAAGACTTTAAAAACAGCAAAAGAAACGCTGCATTACAATTTTTTATTGCATCTGGAATTGAAAGCATACCTTTCTTAGTTTCCCTCCTCCAAATATTTACTTGTTTGAAATTCATGATTGTAAATGACTGAATTTTTTAGTAATCACATGAATAATGAAAAATTGCAAACAAATGAAAAATGTCCACTGTGCATTTCAGAGACAAGAAGGGGAAAGTGATCTTAAACAAGAAATGTAACCTACTGATGAGCTATCAGAGTAAAGCACACTCGCATGTGGAGTCCAGGTGGAGCTGAGAGTGCACTGTGGGCACAGAGACCTAGGCAGCAGTGGGAACAAAATTAAATTAAAAATAGCAGCTCGGAGATATCAAGATCAACAAACAAAATTAAAAAATAAAAATAAAAATAGCAATCCACAGAGCATGCAGGGTAAAAGGAAAGACTGTGAAAACCTGATTTAGAAGGGCACCAGAGGCAAGGAGAAACCCTTCTTAGGGTTAGGAAGGCCCTCTGTCACATTATGAGAATCCATTGTCATTGGAGCTTGGCTATGGTTTCATGAAAATACCTGCAGTGATTTTACAGCGTATAAAACATGTGAAAGACCACCACATCTGACAAATACCAAGTCAATGAACTCAAGATATGGGCCTGGAAAAGCATCATCTATATGCATTGCTTGCAACCCTCAGCCATGACAGTTAAGTTTTGCTGACCACTCAGCTACCCTTCTGGACTACAAATGCATAGAAATTGTGAGAAAATAACACAGACTGAATCTGAGATTTGCTTTCCTCCACAAAACAATGCTTTCCTATCCCACAGATTCTTGCTAAGCTTATTATTTAGATGCATTATAATCTCTCTGAAATTTGCATTTACATTTTTGTTTGTGGAACCCAGAAAAAGAACGATATATTAAGAAATCAAAAAACAAATTTGGCAAGTTTAATACCGTGGACTATTAATATAGACACAGATATCTGCAATAACAAGGCAGGAAGAAGGCCCAAGTGGAGGTACTTCACAGTTTCAATTTTCAGTCTCAGAGTCTCCATTTACAGGGCAAACTTTTGGAAAGAAATTTTAAAAAAGAGACAGAAAGGAAGGTTTGCTCATTAGTAATTCCTGCTGAGGTTGCATAAGCCATAGATTTATAATGTTAATGTTTTCTGCTTCCATAGATATGACAAATATATAGCTTGTAATTACAAAAATGAAATATAACTAATGACACAGTCGAGTTTTAGATAATGAGATAGTATCTTAGAAAGCATAATTAGGGAACCAAGGGTGAATCTGAGGCCATTTCTGCTTTTCTAATAACTCTGAGATTTCCATTGGCTGGTATAATTAAAATAAAATAAAATAAAATAAAATAAAATAAAATAAAATAAAATAAAAAAAAATAAAATAAAATAAAATAAAAATAAAATAAAAATAAAATAAAAATAAAAACAAAGACCTGGTAAAAATTCAAGTATGCCTTGAGATTGCTTCATGTCTCTGAAGATCCTTTTCCATTGCACTGAATAAAGAACTACAGTGCAGTGCCAGTAAAAGAAGTGGAACACAGCAGCAAGAGCATTGTCTGTCAAAAGTGGAGAAATGACATAGCAAAACCAAGGGAAAGCAGAGAGGTGAAGACCTGCGACACAGTGCTACCTAGCTCATTTTCCAACTCCATTGAGGTGTAGTGCTCAGCTGAGGCAGAGATGAAATCACACTATATTTAACAGTTAAAATACTGTTTGTGGTACAAGTCCCAAGTGCCTGCTAATTAGTTGTTCAAAAACCATGGCAACAAAGATCAAGTCTTCTTGAAAACTTGTGTTTAAATTGCTTTCAAGTCTGAATTATGATTGTTTTGTACAATAAAGAAAAACAATGGCAGAACAGATACTGAAAATCAAAACCATCTTTCTGGCTGCCTTTGTAAATTTGCAGTTGCATTCTGCTTTGTGGAAGGTCCATCAGGACCACTTCACTCTCTGCATTGCACCATTCCTACAAAGACAGCTCTATTTCTCATAAGTAAAATTTATTTTTCCTCTTGGCTGATGGGATGACTGCATACCAGTAATTTATCTTTGTCTGTAAAAACACTTCCTGACACTGCTTCATGATGTTCTTTAAATGATGCTACTTTCCACTCTTCCATTATATCTTTTGGTTGCACATCAGTGCTGCTCCGTGGGGCTCTCATCCTGCTGTTCTTACTCAGACAAGACTCTAGCAATGCCTCTAACATCCTTGTATGAGCAGGCTCACTGCACACAGGAGATGTTATATTCTTTCATTATCAAAAAAACAAGAGGGAAACAGGTTTCTCCTTCCCACTTAAAGAAATGCATTCAAAAGCTCAAAAAATAATTAAGTGCCTACTTCAAAAGTCCTTCTTCCAGACTCTCAGAGTTCCTTTGGTATGGTGGAAGAATTTGTTATTAATTCTCCTCTATACTAAAAATATTTTTTTTTACTACAAGGAACTGGGCAAAACCATCACCTAAACGAACTATACAGCAACACTTACAAACCTAAAGCTGTCCAGAGCAATGGCTCTCTCCATGCCTGATGCCAAAGTACTGAGCAAGTGTGCCCTGCTGGGTGTGAAACAGGTGTGAAAGCAAAGCTGTACTTCAGAGAGAAACAACACCCCACCCCACCCCCTCAGGCAGAATAAGCCAGTACTGTGTAACATGCAGCGAATATTTTTTCAGGTGTTTGGATATTAGTACCTGAAAGGTACTAATAGGATACCTAATAATAAAAGATACCTAGCCTTAAAGGATAAAGGATACCTAATTAGATATTTTGGAATGTACAGGATGGTCCACTGCAGGTTTCTTTCTTTTCGTTCCTTGCATTCAGCTTTCACCGTTTCCATCTTACTCTACCCCACAAGGTATCAACTTCCCAGACAAAAGCTGGGACCAAAAAAGTCAACAGGGACCAATTTCAGGGACTATAGCTTTGCTGCTTGTGCCAGGCTCCCCCCCAGAGCTCCTCTTAGAGTTTGGACAAATAGTTTCCAAATAGTCAAAAATGTTTTCTTTTGATAAACATTTAATAAAGGTTTAATTAACTCAGGAAAGGGACAGGGGTGGGAGAATTACAAAAATGGGAACGTTTTTGGTGAAACACAACTTATTTTTGAAGAACCTTCCAAAAACAGTCACTTCTTAGGACCGAGTTTTCTGCAGATCAGCTCCTTTGGGACCCATTGAGAAATAACAGATCTAGCAAATATATTATAGTCACTTTGCATGCTGTTAATTTCACTGAATTTTCAAGCACAAATGAGACCACAGGGGGCCAAAAAATAACCTCTTGTGGAAAAAAAAAAAAAGAGAAAGAAAAAACTAGATGGACTTTGGATGAGTTCTTTTCTACATTACTGACATTCCATAAATTTTCTGAACAGAACAGAATTTATGCCGGGGATAAACAAGTGGATAATATGTATTTTCACTGCAGCTTGTCAATTTTATCACTTTGACCACACCACAGTCTAAGCCACTATCAGCATCATCAGCAACTTTTGCAACAAATCTGATTTCTTGCAGCAAGTTATTTGAACCCACAAAGAAGTATCTGCCAGTAACAGCAGAGTCCCAAGTATGACTCAATATCACTTGTAAAGATGTACTTTTGGACATCGGCAACTATGATGCTCAACCTATAAAATAGGTTAATGGCTGGATGTGCTGATTAACATCCCAGTGCAAGTCCTTACATAAAAATAAGCAACCCAAGGCAGCTGGAACACGTACAAAACCGGAGCAAACAAGGCACAGCAACGGCACTGTTCAGCTTATTCATATTTAACAAGTTCAACCCAGTTTTAGTATCCCTTTACACTATGTAGTCATTTTTAACTAGTCTAACAATCCATCATTTACTGCTGCATAGTATTATTTCCCCATATTGTGCCAATATAGCTGTTGCTATCACTTTGCACTTAAAAACATCATTTCTGAAGGACTGAATGAAATACCCCAAGTTAAATTCACATTCAGCTGACAGGAAGCCTGTCACTTCTGCCTTTCCTGACACTAAATGCATCCTTTAATACTTGTATTCAGAGACCCTTCCTGCTGCCCACACACACTTATCTCTAGTGTTTAGGCTCTGCTCTGGCCTCAGCATCCAGTCACTCAGTTCCGATGTGATTTAATTACCTGTCCTTCCCAGTTCCACCCTACCAGCTTTATTTCCTAACAACTTCAAAGCTCTGTACATCCAGCACCCTTCTCTAAAGATTACTCTTTTGGCTTTTCCCAGGAGCACATCCCACCTCAGACTCCCTACACTGACTTTAAGCATTCCTGAGCCCTCTCCTTTTCACTTAGACTCTCAGACCTTTTTGCAAGCTCCCCACTGCTGCAGCACTCCCTAAGCCTCCTCTGCCTTCCATTTCAGGCAGCGACTTATAACTCATGCTTGAACTTTGAAACAGGTATACACACACACACACACACACACACACACACACATATATATATACATATACACACTTAAATGTTAATTTGTCCGCTTCCACAAAGGTACCTACCGATCGGCCACAATTACCCCCACAGGTTCTGAGACACCAATCTCAGAAGTTCACAGCAGCTCACTACTTGGTGGATCACCTGGGAAAAGAATTGCTCATTTTGTTTGAAATTATCAACTCTGCCTCTTCAACAAGAAAACAGCCACTGCTTGAACAGAACAATGAATATTCTAATCATCAGGAAAAACAGTCTGGCTGCAAAGACCTGCAAGGTTTATATAACAGGAACTTCTCAGCTTCAGACAGATGCGTGAACAGGAATTTAAAGAACACTGAAAGCTGATGAAGAATCCTCAACAGCTGAATGACACAAACCGTAAGTGTTACAGGAGAGAGAGATAAAAAAAGAGGAGGCACTTTTGTATTTTGAGGAGAAGACATGAGCTGGCGCAGCACACTACAAGATCAGTACATTTGGAAATCCCAAAGAACACTGCAGAGCAGACATGTCTGTGGAGTCCGTGGAAAGGTACACAGCTGCCTATCTTCTGATGATCTTGAGAGCAAGGAATAACCGGTTTAGAGAGTCAGGAGAGTACATGCCTCCCTGAGATGAGGTGTCACAAAATGGGAATGCCCAACACAGGCAGAGTACTAGGGAAAGTGAGTTGTGATAGCAACACCACATCAAGTCTCACCTTCACTGGGATTTGAGAAAAAATAGTTCTCACTCAGGAAGTGCACAGGGTGGGAGTGGAGACCCAGACATAGCTGCTAGCTATATCCAAGAAGGGAAAGGACCCAACCAGGCTACAGCATCTTTTGTCTTGCATAATCCCTAACCCTACCTCAAAGGAATGGGAATATGGAGCTTCTTACATATTTTGGAGGTTAGAAATGGGGAGCACATCGCACACAAGCTGTGCTGTATAACCATGCAACAAGCTCTTGCTTTTGCTTGCAAGGATGAAGCCCTCAGAAACAAGAAAGGCATTTTTAAAAATAGGAGTAGAAGCCTACAGCATGACAAACAGACCATTTCTTTAAATGCATTGCATTTTGTTGCAGCTCTAAGCATGCCAGAGGCACAATATAAACTTCTCCACAGCTGCATTTTTATGAGCCCCAGGGATGTATCTGCTAGGTGCAAAGATCTAGCAGAAGAGAGGTACAGGGCACATTCCATTAGCTCATGGATACCAGAATGGCAAAGGCTAGAGAAAATGCAAGAGCAGATAAATAAACCCAGCACATATATGAGATACGAAGAAGCAAGTCCAGGCTTTCTCCAGCTTGATCAAAATTATTAACAAAGGACTCCTGCATTTTCCATTCACCTAAAATAGTATTTAAATAACAGTATTTTGAGAGCCACCATTAACAATTGCATGAGGAACTGGGCTGCGATAGCAGGAATTGAGAGCTGGAGCAGTCTTCGCTGCTTGTGATTGCTTGCTCCTAGCACTGGGTTTTCTAGTCTTTAAACACAACTAGAAGAGAACTTGATTTAGTTATTGTCAGTGGGAATTAAGGACACCTGAAAAACAGAAAGGAGAAGAAAAAAATAGTATATTTGAGAGAAAACTGTAGTCCTGTCTTCTATTGCAATAAACTTAGCAAAAGTATGCAGATCAGGAAGCAGCATATTTGCTGATATCTCTTTCTTCATGCACTTACATTGTAAATTTTCCTTCCCATGTCAGCGTGTGATGATTTGGAAGAGAGCTCGGCCCAAAAGAGAGTGACCAAACCCATTCATAACACTCATTATAATGACAACAAGGTCCACAGTGCACGGTTTACATGGAAGGGTGAGGATCACTAACAGGAACAAAAACAGAGGCAAAACTAACCTTTTTAACTCTCATTTTGTCAGTCAGCTGACTGACAAAACAACTATGGCAGTCTGTTGCCAACACTCAGTCCAATTTGGGAAAGCAACTAGCACCCTGTGAGAAACTCCCCAGAGCACCAATTTTGATTACTTTGATTAAAAACAAAAAAATAGCCCAACCACCTATGAACCAAAGCAACCACAACCAATCCCCATGGCTCCAGGGGACTCCTTGAGAAATTTTCCATTCTCAGCACAGTTTATCCCTGACCAGAAAAGTGGGAATATATACATCTGCACACAGCTACATACAGGATAGCGGAGTCAAGGAAAAAGCATTGAACTGTATGCTTCAGAGCCCCCCAAACTGCACCCGCTGCAGATGACTTCCTGGGGCTATAATGGAAAATAGATCCTAAATCTTCTCCCACCCTTCTCCCATGCACTGGCCTACTGTTCCAGCCCTCAGCTCACCACAGCTGTGCAGACAAAGCTTTCATAGGAGCCACACTATTAATCAGAAAAGATCCACCCTACAAATAACATCCCATTGCCTGCCCCTAAAAAATTTTACTTGTAATCCCTCTCAGCAGCATTAACAGCACCCTCACACAAATGCACCCTCTCCTTTGAGGTGTTGACATGCTGTGACAGCCAGGCACGTAACCATTGCTTATATTTAATTCAGGTGCACAGTATCTTTGTTGGATATTTATCCTTTTTAAACAAAACACAAAACATCGGGTTAGGAAATACAACAAAACCATACCACAGAATGCATTTTCAGCAGTGATGTGCTGCCTTTTGCTAGAATTGCCAAGGTCCTCTCTTCTGTCTTCCTCTGTTACACTCTGAGACTATTCATTCCCAACACAATCATTCACATTTCCATTTTTATTTTATTATACTTAGATATGATGCAACCTGTATTTAACAATGCATTACCATTTTCAAGGGCAAATATTTTTCTGTAATCCCAGCTATGTCATTATTCTCTTTCTATTACACATACTTTAAATGTCAAAATCCATCTCCTAGAACTAATCAAATATAAAACAAGCCTAGCAGGAAAAAGTCAGCTTGAAAGGGGTATTCCAGATGAAATAAAAACTTAAATGTCCTTTCTTTAAAATAGACCTTGCTTATTATTTAATTTACTTTCAGGTTGTGGAAAGATCTCCCAGGGACAACGTATGGTAAACCAGATTCATGCCTGTCTCAGCTCTGCTGGAATTACCCACCATCTGGGGCAGCACATATACGGCTAACTGCTGAAGAAGAATTAACCCGAACATTATGAAAGGGGGTGGGAGGAAACACATCATCACCTTCTCTGATTTTAGACTCCCTTTTACTCCCAATAGGCCAGCAGTAAAAGTAAAAGCATGAAAAAAGTGTTAATGAAATGTATGACTATTTTATGAAGATGGAAGGGTGTCAACATGGCATGTTCAAGTGATTTGAGATTACGCTTAAGTTACATTTTCCATAAATTCCTCTACCTATACAGTTTGCCAGAGCTGATTTACTCTTCCAGTAGTGGTTTATTCCCGTCATTAATCTTATATAATGCACAAATTATTGGTTATCTTTTAATGCAGCTGTTACAGTTTATCTGATATTGCAATACACCTAACTAATTTTATATTTGTAGTACAAAAGACTTTTTGTATATTTTTATTTGTAGTCCCAAAGTAAACCTTCTTTTACAATCCATAGGATATATACTACAGGTAGATATAATTCTCTTTCCAGTACTGAGCAATTAACTGGTTTTTTTTTTTCTGTTTGAAAGTTTAACACTAGGAAACCAGTTCAACGCTTAGCTTTTCTTTTTCTGGTATCTTAATCATTTTAGAAAGCCTTTCTCTGTAGGGTGAGAGTTCAGTATCTAACTGAAGTGCACCAACAATCCAGATTCTTTACTGGCTTAGCAAGGACAGTGGCTTGGTTGCATAAAATGAACAATCACTTCCTCTGGGATCCCACAATTTCCAGGCAATTGAACAAAGTAAATTGTTAAATTCTTTCCAGAATCCATCTCCTTCAGCAAATAAGGAAATACATCAAGTCTTAAGACACCTGGAATCAACTTCTAGGCTATGAAATGTTCAGCTGGGACCTTGCTTCCACTCCCAACCTGATCAGCCCATTTAGATTACAAATGGGACGCCCTGTACATCAGTCCCCATACACTGAATAACACTGGTTATTATGATTCTGTCCAATTTGCCTCCTTCTTGATTCAGATAAGAAGCTTGACATAATTTGTATGACCTTGCCAAGGTCTTTGTAATCCCAAAACTCTGATTTTCTCCTATTTTGGACATTCACTGATCAGAAAAATACATAAACTTTTGTAGGATATCATTGATAAGACTACAGCTGTCTTGTCTGTAGAATAGCATTTTGACCTATATTCTCTACTAGGTTTAACACTGACTTGCTTTTTTGGAGCAGCTCTCGTGTCATCTTTGTGTGCCTTCACACAGATGGGCAAGAAAATGATACCCTGCGTAGTGTTATCTAAACCTACGGCAGCTCTGTAGCTATCTGTTCCTAATCTTAATGTGCAGAAGGATATGAGTCAAAAGAGCTGACAGTGATTTCAAGCGGCTGTCTTCTCTTTTCCCTTGTTCTGAAGCAGGATAAAAAGCATATCTAATTCTTCCTTTACCAGAAACCATCTAACCAGTTTGCAACCTGTAGTGAGTTAATCATTGAAGCAGACTTCACAGCTTCCACAAGCAGCCAGCTCTAATGCTTCACAGTCCCTGTAGCTGGAAAGTAATTCCTCAGTCAAATTCATTATTTACCTCTTTTATTTCCTGCAGCAGTCCAGATAATAATTCATGAAAATTTCTTCATATATATTTTTTATTATTATTTTATTTTGCAAAGTCATGGGAGCCCTCTTTAGTCTAAATATACTTCTGACTGTCCCCACCAGCCCCACATTCTGTATTTCTCATCTTTCCACACTTCAGAAACTTCCATTTGTCTGCAGATTTCTAGAATGAGAAGCATAAAACTGTATCTCTTTAGGATAACATCAAAATTCTTGTGGTCATATTATAAGCTTTTTAGTGGTGACGTGAAGCAGTTCCTTTCTACCTACACAGCATTCATACTGTTGTCAATGGATGTAAAAATTAAAAGTTTTTCACTCTAGTCAGTCAAGTCCCTGCTTATTGCAGCCCCATGCTGGGTAGTCAATAAGGCTGTCAGTGGCAGAATTCCCCACTGTGTATGCCTGCTGAGTTTACGGCCAGTTTTAATGCACATGAACTTTTCCATGAAGCTTTACACCTTGCATACTACAATATAGGTCTTTATAGACATTCCCCTAATGTGCAGTGAATTCTCTTACATTACTGTACATTCCTCCCCACTAAAGTTTAAGATACTGATTTGTAAGAGCATCTCTGGTATCACACAAGTATCTATCTATCTATCTATCTATATACGTATATTTTACACGCTCTATTTATTAGGAGTTCTCTCCCTCTTCAACCTCCACACTAGTTCCAAATGCTCATTTGCCATAGCTGTCCTCAAAGACAGGCATATATTACTCAACTGAATACAAGTACAGGCAAACATAAAAAGGCATTCCAAGCTGTAAGCTTCTTAAATATAACTTCGGTAGCTGAGCACGACAGACAATTTTATTTGCTTCCTCGGAGAATATGTTTTAATAGAATAAAATCCTACCATCAAATACACAGATATCCAGGAGAAACAACTGTGCCTTGGCAAGATCTTCTCACCTGAGAATGCAAGGCTCCAATTGCTGTTTGTGTACAAAATTCACACTAAAACAGCTGCCACAGGATCCAAAGGGGAAGCACTAGTAAAAAAGGGCATTCCTAGGACAGGGAAAGATGCAGCTGTTTTTCCTGTATCACTGCAAAAACAGATGAAGTTATTATGCAGTTACTAGATCAGCCAATTTCAGGGGAGAAAAAAAAACTCAACTGACATAGTACACAAATTGACAGCAGGGGGTTGCACACTCAGGAAGATCCCTTCTTATCTCAGGGACTTCAGTAAGCGAGTTTCTGTGAGGCTGCTACAAATATTTATGGAAAGATAACACTTTTTAAATGAGAAAATTATGCACAACCACCTGGCTTTCACACCAAGTCATCCTGAAATTGAGTAATGCACTTGAGCCATTTAAAGATTATATTTGGCAATTTAAAAATATACCCAGATCCCACCACCCATACATCTACAGCAAAATCACATCCATAAATATGTCATGGACAAAACAAAAGCAAAGGACAAGACAAAGGAAGAAAGCATTCAATAAGGATTAGAAAAATAAGCAAGACATGCATACGACTGTTCATGGCTACCTGTCATTAGGTGGCACTAACTTAACTTCTCTTTCACGTCATCCTCTCCTTCCTAAACCTGTACTTAAAAAAATGCTGCTTGTTTTGTCAACTTCAGAAAAAAAACAACAACAACAACAAAAAACCAACAACACCACAGCACTGACATTCCGGTGGAAACAGGACCCTCCTGTGAAGCAACTCAGCTTTTAGCTAGCTGCTCTCCAGGCACACTGGGTGGGGGTGGCAGAGGCCAGATTTTTGCAGAACCATCAGGTAGCCTCTCACGGAAGTATCAGTCCTTCTGCTGCACTGATTTAGGCTCCCTCACTGCTCACCAGAGGGTGCAATGCATGCTCAGAGTTTCAAATGCCAGAGAGAAAATGGAGAAATGGATGAGAGACTTGTTGATGAACATAAATTAAAGAAAAGGCCCTTAATCTGCCAACTCGGTATCTTAGAACAAGGCAGGGTAAAAGGTGGCACATCAAGAAATATAATTACTTACCTTCCAGCTGAAATAAATTATAAGCTCCTAAGCCTAGCAGACAGTTCTGAAGCCTGCAGGAAAAGCAGGTAAATGAAAGGTAGCTGCTCTGAGGGCTACATAGTTGTTAAATCTCTCCTCATTCTTTTCTACACTTCTCTAAAATGCAAGAGGGACTATAAGTTCATTTTCTTGAAAATCTTGGCCCATAAAGTATATGAAGCCCAGCAAAAAGAGTGATCTGACACCAGTCCTACATCTCTCTGGAAATATTTTCCCTTCAACTGAAGCGTGTGATTTACAATTTTGGGAGAGCACTAAATGGAAATGCTCTTTCCTTCGCTGCAGCTGTGAGTCACCATCCAGACACCACAGTAAACTCAGCTACGCATTGAGCAGAGGTAGCTCATCACCCTCAGCCTTATCTATGGGCAGTGGTGAGGAGCAGGCCACCTCTCAGCATCTCTAAATCAAGGCTGATTCAGACCATGAGCAATGAAGGAAACTGCCTCGACCTCCACAGATTACAGGGAATCTAGAAAGAGCTTTGCCTCCCAGTTTGAGCATCCCTGCTAGTGGATTAGTATGGGATAATTATCTTACCTGGACCTCAGCACTGGGGCTTGTGGATTTACGATGGCTGGAGGACTGCAGTCCCCATACTTACCTCCTAGCAATGTAGCTGACTGATTTGTTGCTTCACTGACTTGTGTTTCAATTTACCTTTTTCACTTCAATTTCTGAAAAATCCTTGATATGTCATCTATTTCCCAACAGAACTGAGAAACAGAAAAGTGGAAATCAAATGGTGTTAAGTGAGATGCAAAAATGAAATGGTTGAAGAAATGACATAACCCTGGGAAAATTAATTACAAAACTGTCATCCAAAATGTCATCAGGAATGGAGTCACACATATCCCAAGGCCTTTGATAAAGAAGGTCTAATACCAAATCAGAAGAGGGAGGAGAAAGCGACTTACAACATTTCACACAAGCTGGAAGCTAATCAAAATTCAGCCATGAAGATGACATTTCCTTTAAATGTGCTCCCCTTTAGCTTGTCAAAATGGTGACAGTTTTAAATAGATTGTACTTCACAGTTTAATTACTAATGGATTTTGTTTTGTTCTTTGGTCGTCTTCAATTTAGTGTGGGCATTGAATTTATTTTGCTTTAAAAATTAACATAATAAAGCAAACACCCATTCTTTTTCCTTTTAAGAGTTACTTTTACAAGAAATTAGAAATATTTTTTTAAAACTTTTTTAAAAGCCTAAAATTGCTGTGTGCAGCAGAACATCTAAATAAACAATATGAGTGAACATTTCACCATTTATTTTACACATACATAAATTAGATTTATTATTACAACAGATTCCTGGGCTTGGAGCCACAAGGCCTCAGACTCCTTTCTCCTCCACATGCTCTGAGCTCGAGACCCCAGGATTTCTGCACTGTTAGCCAAAACCTCAAGGAGCCACTTAAAGGAAAGCAAACCAGCCTTGCCATTCTAAAGAAGAAAGTGGCAGTCTGAGCTCTATCTCACACCAGGCTATCACTGATGACAGAAGGGTGGCAAACACCTGAACTTCTGAAGGGGAGCCCTAGTAAGAGATCTGTAGACTCTGAGAAGAAAACAGAAAATAGTGGAAATGCCAGGGAATATGTACTGTTTAAACCTGCAAAGAGTAAGATTATACAAGTCATGCTCTGAGAAATGGTCTTGTCCTGTAATAAATCCAATTTTTGGAAAACATTTGTCTTCATGAGAAGAGAGTGAATTTACTCTATCAAGTTACACATTCTCCAGGAATCAGGTGACTGAAATAAAGGACAACAGAAAGTTGTTACCTGCCTTGTGCTTAGCTGGTTCATACTGAAGCTGTATGTATGCTCATAAGCACCAGTCTACTGCTCCTAAAACATCCCTGCATGCCTCACAGGTTACTGGTAGCAGCACAGAGATCATGTAAGTACCAGCAATGGGAACATCCCATTAGGGACAGAGAAGGTAAAATGTCCATTCCAGTCTTACAAGCCTCTCTGCCATCCCCAGCACACCGACCAAAGGAACACCTTAATCATAGGTGACTGTTAACAAGGATAGCCCCTTTTTTCCCCAGAGCTGTCAGACATAGAATTGCTGGACGAGGGCTGACCCACGCGGGTGCTGCCTTGTGCGCTCCATCCAGCATTTACACCGCGGCTCTTCTGTCTGTGCAGCAGTAAATACCAGGTAAGGTGCTACAGACACTGAACTTGCCTGGCACTGTGTGCTGGCCCTGTGGCTGCCTAACAAAGTAAAACAGCCACGCAGTTATGATGCTGTTATTAAGTAAACATTATTGGATAAATATCAATGGCAAGTGAAAAAAAATATCTAATTCTAATATCTTAAAATGCCAGAAGAGAAAATTAATGTCGTTGCTGGCTTGGAAGAAGGTGAAGGTTTTGGTTTGTACCTACTAAAATTACAGCAGGGCTTTCAAAGTATATACCTTGAAAGAGAGAATAGTAATACATAGATACCATTTATTAGTAGCAGCCTCTAAGGACATAAAAGAAATAAAAGGCAGTGACCTAAGGAGAGCAAAGACATGTATTATCAGAGGTACCACCCAACCGTCTGGCTGACAGAAAGGTCATTTCCAGGTCTAGCTTAGGTCCCTCTTCTGGACCAAAACAGAGACTACAGCAAAGAGTTTGAAAACTGATAGTAATGACTCGTTGCTATGGTTATGGAAAAGAAAGAGCTAACTTTTCTCAGAAGCATACTCAAACAAGAAGGCAAGCTACCATGATTACAAGCAATACCGAAATGTGCAGTTTTAGATTTCAAAAATGTTTTTCAGTGTCTAAATCACACACCTTTCCCCACCCACCCTGTAAAATTAGAGGCTCCTGGCTGCCACGGCAGCAGCATGAGAAGTAACAGGAACCTTATGAGACAGTCCCTGAACACGTGCAGTGTCGAGTGTCTAAATCTCAGCCTGCTTTGCTTTCATTCTTTCCACATGCATTCATTCTTATTCATTTTGGCTTTTAAGTAGAATAACATCCTGATTCAAGGCTTCATGCCCCAGTCCCTAAGTCAATTCTTAGTCACAGTCTCAGGAGAGCTGGATGACCACCTCCCCCCCTCATAATCTTTCAAATAAAAGATTGCCTTTTGTAGAAAACACATTGATGAAATCCTGGCTATTGTTCATGCTTGCAATAAGCTTGGAAGTTTTGACAGGGATTTTCATACTGTCTGAACCACATCACCCAGGACATCAGCCCCAGTGGGCAAGCACCAAACCCAGCAGCGATATGGGAAACGCCGCAGAACACACTTACTCTACCTTCAATACAAGATGTGCTTGCTTCAAGGTTTGCACTAGGCAAAGCCCCATCCTGGGCCAGTCCACGAGCCACTCGGGAGAAAAGAAGTCTCCCTGTGAATTCTTTTTGTTGACTCGGTAGAACTGCATTCAGTTCAAGTCTTAGCATGATTTCTGTCACAGACTGCAGTTAGGTTCACAGGCTCGTTGTGCCTCTGAAATCTGCCTATCCCCTGCCTGAAACAGCCCTGAGTGGTGGAATACACAAGCCTAGCAAAGCTATGACCTCTGAAGTCAGTTTGGGTTTTGCCATTGACTGAAAGCCAGGACGTCACCTGCAATCACTCTTGCAGTCTAGGCTAGTGTAAGGTTTGGAGTAATCCAAGTTAATGTCTGCACCAAGATCTCCGTAGTAAACCTTGTTCTGCAGGACAGATTATGCTGCCACTCTGCAGTGACCTCCGTCCAGCACATTGCTCCTGCTCACACAGCAGTACCACATCAGAGTCTGCAAAGGGTTAAACACAGCTGCAGTCCTAGAGCTCACTGTCACAACATCTCCCTCCCTCTGAAGGGGGCCCGCAGGGAGAAAGGCAACGCTGTGCCATCTTGTCCCAAAACACACCAGAGCCAGTACCGGAAATACTTACTGTCACATAGCAAACTCATTGAACAACCTGCGACCAAGTACAGCAAATGTTACCTTTCCAGAAGTGCGGGGGTTCCAGCCACAAATGACAACTGGCAAATTAATAATTTAGATTACTCAGGGAAAAAGCTACATAACCTTGAAGACAGTTCTGAAATTTCTGATTTCCAAACACTAAAAATTATAGCTTATGCTATTAAACTATAAAGCAAGCTCAGTGTTATACACCAAGACAATAAATATACAGAGCTCGACATAGTGCACTGAATGATAACAAACTTTTTTTTTTTTTCTGTCCTGAAGACCAACCTCTTTGTCCTAGAGGAAAGCACTTGTGAGCAGATTACTTTTTATGAAAAGAGAGGAATAACATTTCCGTATGGAAGGCTTGTCTTTTTTTTTCTATGAACTGACATATGAATTTCAGACATAACAGTAAATTAGGCATTTTCATGAACGTTCACAGCAGCATGCTTGATACTGAAGTGTTCAAATTTAGAAGAGACCCACAAACTACAAATGCTAGATATTGCGGATAGAGTACTGTAGCCCCCACTGACTTACAGGCAGCTTGCTGCCTTAAGACCACCCAACACTGTTCTATGCTATGTATTCCCATAAGTTACTATGCTTCCTGTAAGTTTTTCTTTAGATTGGGAAAAATCATTTCATTATCCATAACACTATCTGTCCTAAGCTGTTCAGCATCCCAGAATAACTGAAGATCTTAAGAGAATTTAAAGGGAAATCACTGCCTGGGTCTTAGTTTTGGCCACTGTCACATTAGCAGAAGAGCCAGCCAATGCAAAATCCCCAAAATACAGTGAAGTAAAGAAAGCCTCACAGAGCATACATGTCCTTTTCAAGGTAACTTCCACAAGGTACCAGGAACACAGGAGCCCCAGGGTCTGGTCTTCCCCCAAGATCATTTCCACCAGAAAGGGTTTGTCCCCTGAAGAGAAGGAACAGACACAGGCAAATTCCAAGAGGCAGCAGTCCTGGGGCATCCAGGGAGAGACACAGACACCATGATCGTGGGCTGAATTCGTAGGGAGACTCCACTTTGCTGCAGGAAGCACTGAATGCAAGCTACCATGTGCAGAGGACAACAGTGCCAGTCTCTCACCACCAAAAGTGACATCCCATGGAGGGCAAGGACAGCAGGATGAACACTGCAGCTCATTGTCATGATCTGAGTGGAGAATAAGCAGCCCCTAGCCAGGATAACTGCCCAGTGCAAAGGGCAGTGTGTGGCTCTCAAGACAATATTAAACACCCTTTATCAGAAATGGCTGAGTGGGATCTTCTTCTTCTGTGGAAGGCATGAAAAAAATCAGATAGTGTATATCGTGAGCAAGGAAGCCAAGGAGGAATCTGCTTTCCTCTCTTCAACTGCAGTTTCAGTAACCTTACAGAGTGCGAAGAATAGCCCAAGTATCTACTAATGATGAATAAAAGCAGAAGAACACACTTTTAACCATCAGCACAGGAATAGATTTGGAAAAGTAGTAGCTGGGGCAAAAAAAATAATACATGATGAAAACTGATCATGTGTGGAAGACTCGTTTCCCCCCACTAGCAGGGAACAAATTCATCAATGCAGAAAGCTACATCCTCTCCTAACTTTCTACCTACTTTTTTTTTTTTTTTTCCCAGGCTGTGACAATGAGCAAAAAACATTGCTTATGAAAGTCACTCAAGTTCACCACTCTGGGCAAATGCGCTTCTGTTTTAAATCAAGAAGTTTTATTTATTTTACCTGTTCCTGCCTTCCACTTCTCCCTGCCTCCTCTTCACTATAGCAAACCCCAATTTTCATTTCCCTTTCTTAACCCTATAGCAATGTTTCCGTGGCTACATAAAAATGAGTGCAAACAGAACAATTCATATCATACCTGTTCCAATAATAAAAGATCAGGCTTCACATATCCTGAACATATCCATAGCAGTGCTGTAAACCTTCCCTTCACACCTCCCACCTACTGAAGGCTAAAACACACATTTTCTGACAGAGATCATCATCTCTTGTCTACCATCATTCATTAGCTAATTTCAAAGCAACTTACAAAAAAGGTCCACATCATCAAGATAATGATGGCTCAGAGAAAGGGATTTGTCTGTCAGGAGGTAAAATATGGGTAATTTCAAGAACGCAAGCCTGCATACCTTCGCAAATTTTTGCTTGCACGTGTCTAGCAAATCTGATTTTTAGTTTTAGTACACAGAGACCCTTTGCCTCTTCTGGGATTTTGTTTTCAGCTACAATCCTTAATTTCATGAGATGATTGTAGTGGTAAGCTACACCGATAACAAGTTATCATAATCATTTCAAAATATTCAAATCTGTTTGTATGAGAGGAAATCAAGCCACAGCAGCTTTTCACAGATTACCAAACTATACCAGTTTAATACTTATGTACATTCACAGGTATCTATGGTAACAGCAAATTATATTGCATTGCCACAGTACTCATGCTTGTTCCTTCCTTGTCTTTAGGTGATCTGCTAGCTGGGACTGGAGACCTGTGAGGCATCCAGTCAATACCTCTCCCAAACTGCAATCTAATCTTAGCTCACACCACGCTTTCCAGAGCTGAGCTCTGGAGTGGAAGTTTTGCTGTCACACTTTCTGAAGAGATTTCCAAAAGTTCCATGCCCTGTGGTCAGCACCTTCATTTTTGTTGGTATTTTCACCATACAGTTTTTCCTTCCTCTACCCTTAACTTTTCCCCTCTCTCTCTCCTTGGTATTTAAGGCAACTCCCTTGGCTCTGCCATCATCAGCTCGTACACACGCATCTAACTCCCACATAAAGGCCTCTGTCCTGGAGACATCACAGCTCCTCCCTAACTCCCATCTCTTCCCTAACGCTTTTCTAATGTTGCTCCCCCAAAATGAAACTGCTATTCCAGGGCTCCTCCTGCTATCACAAAGAGCAGAGTCTTGCTGTTTCTTTCTTCTAGGGTTCAGCACTGACATATTATTATAGTTGTCATTTCTGCAGCCTCATCATGTTACAGAGTCGTGTCTATTTGTTAGGCCTTTATTACCCCTACATCTCCCAGAGCTTTACTAGCCTCCCCCTCTCAGGTCTGATTTATTTATCTTGGATTACAAGCCCTAAATTCATTAGCTTGTCCTTTCACAGAATGAATCTCAAAGTAGTTTTTTGGCTGCACTTGGAATTTCTCTAGATACTTTTGAATTTTTCCTTGGCATTTAGAGAGGGATCCAATTTACTATATTCTGCCACTTTTGATTCAGTACAGCTTGTTCACTCTTTCAGATCATCAAGGGAAATATCACCATCAGAAAAAAAAGAGAGATGACAAGTTACTGGAACTCCCTTCAAATCATCCTATGAGTAAACAAGACATCCTCTTTTTTCATGAGGCTGAAGGTGCTGAAGCATTTCATGGGTACTGAAGCCAGAGGAGACCACCGCTAGTGTTAGCTATGGTGGTGCTCACAGACTCCCTCGCAGATGATCAGACATTCTCCCAGGGAATTCAGACATGATTTTGCATTTAATTGCCCTGATCCAGAAGAGGAACAAGAGAAAAACAAAATGTAGGCAGTGCCCCAACACCAGCCGCTCCTGCCAGGAGAGCACAAGTAACTTGAGCTCAGAACTTTTAACTTACAGAAGTGTAACTCAGGATTGAATACAATATATTGAATACGTTTCAATTCTAGTGATCAGAGCAAGGTCCTGTAAGTCACAAGAGGGTAGTTTCTTAAATACTCAGGAGCAGAAATAAGTCAATTGTTCCATAAATCTTACTGATGTTTAAAACTACTTGGAAGCAATTGAAAAATCTCTAAGGCTTGTCATTTAGTCACTTATAACTTCCCGCATTGGGAAACACACACTGTGCATGAAGTGTTTGTTATGCAGTAGTTATTACCTGCTGTGCATTTTGAAATGTCACTCCAGAACCTGGGAGAAACCAAGCATTTTCAGAGATAACTTGAAATAGTCCAAGATGTAAAATATCTTGGAATTATAAACAATATATAATTTAAAACCAAAGCCAAGAAACCTTCCAAGATAACTCACAGAACAGAACACAGCTTTGTGAAGATTAGAATGACAAGAAAATAAATGATTTTAAGTGTTAAACCCAGGCAGGAAGAAACACACACAAAAATCTTAAAATAATCTAGGATAATTCACAGTAGCTCAAGAAAAAATTACAAAATGTACATTGTTCACTTGGTCAGAATGCTGATTAACAGATTATGAGACTATCAAAATATTACCAGGCTGGAAATGCAGCTCTCCCAACCCATTCCAGAGACCATTAGGTTCATGAAAACTAAGTGTGAAAGAACTATATGTTCTCTCCTCAAAAATGGAGAAGAGACGAAACAAAACAACAAATGGTGTTGGTGATAACCCAAATAATTAGGAAAACACAGCAAGGCAATAGCTAACCACCTCTGTCACCAGACCAGCTATCAGAAATAGCAGAGTACATGCTTCATCTTTCATCATTTGCAAGGATAATCAAAGAAAAGTCAGGCTTTTCCAGATTTATCACAGAGTGTTTTGGATTCCAGGTCTAGTAAATTATTCTTTCACTCAGACAATCCCATATGATAACCACTGCATAGTGCTGATGTTTACTTTATTTCTCCTTATTACTGGCCATCTTAAAATCATTATGCTTTCCTCAGAGTTATTTATGCAACCCATTATTTTCCCACCAGTCTCAGTAGAATCACAATTCCTCAAAAGCTCGTTTACCTAATAGGAGAAAATGTTATCTATTGACTCGTTGTACCAAGCTTGGCAGTATGTAAGATAGAAAAGATATGGTTCTCAGTCCTCTGCCTTAAGCATACATTCCACCAACAAGAAGTTACAGAAGTAAAATAGCCTTTCAGTAAATATAGATAAGAGAATGCAACTGCCATGCTTTTCATGAGTTTGGAGAGTCTAGACTGTCAAGTGCCAGTAGGGTGTAAGGTGAAAATCCTCTCTGTCTATACACAGAAAATCCAGCTTCTGTGTATTCAGTTCATTGGCTGCTCAGGTACAAGCCCTGCGGCACATTGCATAACTGAGACATTAAGAGGGGAAAAAAGAACATACATAGCAAAGACCAGACAGAAGAATAGCGAAGAAAAGTTATTTCACTGCAGGTTTTTTAGTTCAGCTTTTCTTCCAAAGCAGTCTACAAGTAACATTTATCTTTAAAGTTGCATTGCTGTTCTTTGAAGATATTCCTAAAACTCAGCAGTCCCAGAATTTGGCAAAAACAAAGCAAAAAAAAAAAAAATCCCTAACAACAGTTTGAAAATATGGCCTTGCTCCCACTGTGTTCAACAGCCTTCTCTTACATACCTATACTCTGCCTAACCCTTTTGACTTCTATCTTCAAAAATTTCATAAAATCCAGGATTAGAAGGTTCTGCAAGAAAATGTGGGTGCCAACCATTTTCAGCTATCACACCCTGACCCAGCTTTTCTGGAGTGACACACAACACCTCCTCGTGCAGCTCTTTCATATATATGTCTTTTATCCCACTGAGTGCTCAGGGTCAGCCTGTAGGGAGGCTCAAAGGATCAATCGCCCAGGAAGAAGTAAAATAAACCCAGCTTATATTTACTGGGGCACCTCAAAAATGATTTAAAGGATGTTTTAAATTCTTACAAGAAGCAGTTGCTTCAATTCCCATGTTGCTAGAAACAGAAAAAAAGTGTCTAAACTGATGAATGTAATGTCTCGGGTCTGACGGATTGCAGATCTCATGACTGCAGAGATCAGCCAGTTTATCAACCAAATACTGCTACTCTGCAACAGTTCCTCCTAGAAATCTTTCAGAACCTTACAGACAGCTGTGAGTAGGAACACAGCACCTTGCTTAGTTTGTTTTTTGCTAACTACTCCTCTTTGAAATGATTATTTCTGAAGATCTTGAAGATTTTTAAGAGGAAGAAGTGAACTACATCCAGATGTACAGCAGTTTGAAGTCTTGCACTACGCCGTGAGCTTGAAAGCTTCAAAGTGCAACATACTTCTTTTCCCCTTCCCTCCATCTCACCTGATTGCAATATTTTTTCAGTATCTGAAATAAGACTGTCTTCCTCACATCCTGAAGGAAAAAACAATGGTAGCATTTCTTCCTTCAGTTTTAAAAATCTGTGGTCATCTAAATTAACATATGACACGGAAATATCATTTACCGAACCATTTGAAAACTTCATTCAAAGCATACAGAAATGTGGTGGCAAATTCCTACACATCTTTCCATCCAAAAACATACTCATCTCTATTATTTCTGATAATGGAAGACACAGACTTTTCCCAGCCAGAACACTGACATATTATATTTACTGAGCACAGAATCAAGTAAATCTCAGTAATGTGGAATATTTAGTTCTAGTCGGCTGAAAAGTCACTTTGCATACCACCCTTTCCAGACACTGCAAACATGAGCTGGCTGAAGGGTCTGTAATCATCCCCCATGGATCAACTCTTGCTTTGTTTCTCGGGGACTGACAGCCAGTGCCATCTTAAAACTCTCTTCTGTGTCCACAGAATCACAGAATCATTTAGATTGGAAAAGACCTCCAAGATCATTCAAGTCCAATCTATATAGGTGCTGTTTTGCTTTCAGTTCTCTAACCTTCATTTTACTTTATAGTGCTAGGCAGGACAGACATTCAAGAACTGAAGTGAAAATACAAGAGATGGCTCTTGTCTGGAATTTCTATAATTTTCCCCAGTCTATCAGCTTATCTGCTCCTTGTCCATTTTTCACAGATACCAGAATAGCCAGGGCAGGAAAGTCTCTGCACCTGCTTGTTCCTTACATCTGCTTTTCAAACACAAGTTTCTGTGTAAAGGTTGTTTTCAAAATGTAAGCTTATCCATCTGCTAATGGTCAGCCCATTAGAAGGGGGTTGTGCCACAGGGCTCTCCAGGACTGCTGCTTCAGGGTCAAGAAGATATTCTTCCAGAATGACCAAGCTAGCCAAGGAAGCAAGATACAAATTTGATGAGGACAAATGAACATAAATTTGTTCCTGCTCAAGGAAAGCACAAATGAGAGCAGAAAAGTCCTGGTGTTGCAAGACAATCTATCCCTCAGAGGTAAAAAGTAATTAGGCAAATTGCACATCTTTTAGCCAATGCTAAGGGTTAACCTGCAAATGGCTAAAGGTCAGGGAACCTCAAAGTGAGTGGAGTCCTGAATATCCAGGAGACCTGGTCTTCCCTTGAGGCATTTTCTAGTGATATTCTAAGGGAATACTGGATATATATGTGCACATACATATGCATACTTGTATATGTGTATTAAAACATATCTCACATTTAAATATATATATGTGTGCGCACATGTGCATATAAAAACATCCATAAAGGTCGCTGCCTGGATATTTAAATTCAACGTTGAGTTCAATATAATCCTTTATCTACAGGGGAGCCGAAATACAAAACATTTAAACCAAGTTGTGTTTAACCATTCAGCTGTTACATTCCCCCAGAGGCAGCAGTATATGATATATTTTTTGCTATTACAGACTTAATAAATCATATTTGATATCAGTGCTACATTGCAAACCCTCATCGGATTTATTGATTTGTTCTTTTTTCCTTAGGTCAAGTTAAAACTTTCTTGTGCAGATAAATATAGCTTAAGATCTAAAAGATGATCTGAAGCACATTCAATTTGAAGTTTCTTTCTGTGTACTGTGTTGTAGGTTATGCTACCTGATGGCCAAAATTGAGGAGCTAAAATCCATCTTCAGAGATAATTAAAAAAATTCAACTGTGAAATGAAACTATCAGCATGCCACCTTTTAACTAACAAGATTAGAGTTACAAAAGCTGCAAGCTTATACAGTTCTCACCAGTGTAAGTCCCTGCAGAACTGGAAGCTTTATAAAGGATTTCAGTCCAAACACAATATTTGACCATGCCTGAAATTCACAAAATCAACATTTTATGTTATCGAGGCATCATACCAGGAGACACCATCAGACTGTCGAATATGACGAACACTGAAGACTTGTGGGACCAAAGACTTAAAAGGCTCTTACTATGTCTGCAGCATACTCCTGTAACTTTATTTTGGGCACTTCCTCTTGCTCTTAGTAGGTTCAGTGATACAGTGAAACAAAATGCGCAAAAACGTGAGTTTATCCAAATTCCACTTGGGCAAAACATGCTCTACCTAGCTCTTACACGTACAGACACACGGTGCTAAAACAGTGCTGAATCACTTTATTATTTAATCACTAATGCTCTAGCTAGGCTTATCATCTTACTCATAAGCATCCAAATACTTTACTTGTGCATGAAGGTTCACTGCTTCTGTCTCAAAACTTTGCAAATTAAATTTCCATCTTTGATTTAAAAAGTCAAATACAATCCTCCAATACAGTATATTTGTTAGAAGAATCAGACTTCTCTTTCCAACAACCTTCAGCTTGCAGTATCAGCGATACGCCTTCTGGAGCCCCTATAGTGTCTGAATCGACCAGCAATGCTTTTTCTTTCTTACTGCAATGGAAGGCTGTGTTCCTTTGGTTTGTTTGGTACAGAAGAATGAATACTGATGGGCTCTTGGATGTGAACTTACTGTACTGCACTTGCAATTCTGCCAGCTACATTGGATCCATTGCCAAAAAGTTATAACTTGAGACTATTTCAATGAATGCAGCCCCAGCACTCACTCCTGCAGTGGGCTGGGATAAGCAGCCCCGGTGTAATTCCAGTGGGATCCCAGCTACAATGCTGCAAGTCCTGGAAATCACCTCTGGTGCCCTGATGTTTACTGCACAGATTTGAGAAACCCACTAATACAAACCCTTAGGCAGAGCGCAAAGGAGCTAGACAACAAAGGTCAACAGCTAGAAATTATTCTTGAAGGAAAAGCAAAAGCAGGATCACATGGGAAGATTTTATAATCATGTGGAAAATCCCTCTTACACAGTGTTACATAGCAGCAAGGAAAATCTTAAATATTTTGGTGATGCTTCATTTTTTACCTATTTACTACTTAGATAAATATACTAATTATGTTAACACTTTTAAAAGAAAAAAATCAGCCCCTTAATAACCTCAAAGCCTGTAGCAAGTTCAATTTCTAACTCTTTAAAAAGCAGTAAAGCCTTCTCAAACAGCTTTGTAAAACAGGTTGAAACTGTTCCTATCTGCTTGATATTGTCATTCAAACACACACATGCTGACAGTTCAGCCCTGCTTCAGAGTCCATAGGTGCTTATACAGCAGCAAGAGACGCTGGACTGGGCACTAGAAATACTGACAAATTTCCAATTCTACCCCTGATTTTTCATGCGACAGGAATAACAAATTTATTGTTCTCCTCAAAAAACTGTACTTTGAAATGCATTGCTCACTGTAACAGCATAACTGCATTACTTAGTTATCCATGGAATTAAGTGAGGTACTGTTGCAAGAATCTGTATTTGCTAAATACAAGACAAGCCTTCAAACTAACACCTTTCAACTGGCTGTGCACCCTCCATTAACATTCCCGTGTATATTTCAATGGGCTTTTACCAGATAGTTATGAAAGTGTTGAAACTCCCAGCCAAGGGGCAGCTGCGCCACGTGTTCATCCTGCGCAATGGATACAGAGACACGTGCCACTGCTGCGAGAACACCGGCTGCTCACAGTCACCGTCGTATTTTCTTGGTGTCCTAATTCTCCAGGCAAGTCAGCCAAAGATCTCCCGATTTCTTCCTGCATTCACAATTCCCCCCTGTGCCTGCAACATCTGAATTTTCTTCTTGGCAACCGCAAGGCTCTGTGACATTCGCACTTTTATCTTCATTTCAGAGGCATTCGAGCAGCATCGCAGGGAAGTCAGAAGTACAGTGAAGCATAGGGAAAGGCAAGTGCCTCCCTGCCTGCCCCAAGGATGGATTGCCATGGAGATGGCAGCTCCTGGATGATACAGCCAGCTTGTCTAAGCACATTGCTGCTTGGTACTTGTGCCCTCATGACACGCTCCAGCTGACTTACCATTGGGCAGGATGCCATTTGAAGAGACTGGAGCAAGCATAGATGGTTAGAAAATGATCTCCCCATAAATCATTTTTGCTGGTGGCAGCAATGTTTGAATTTCATTTCTTCCTGTTCCTGAACAAATAGGACAGGGTTTAATCTCTGCCAAGTTAACTGAGCTATGAAACCAGAGATGAAGGGGGGGGGCTGGCTCTGCTGTTACTGCCCATTTTCTTGCAGTGGTGGCAAGGCACACCTTGCCTGAGCACTCCTCAGCAGTTTCTTAGCTCCTATGACTTTCCCAAGTTTGCACTCACGACAAAGACAGGTTTTCACCAGACTCAAAGGGAGTTGGCAGCTTAGGCAGAGAATATGTTATAACCCACTTCCTAGCCTGTTTGAGAGCTGATGCACAAGCACACCCCATGGCAGCTTCTACTGCTTTGCTCCATCTCTACCAGGTCAGAAGTAAATGGTGTTCATTTCCTTTGCTTTCTCACCTCCACCCAAACATGTCCTTCTCTCTTCCCTCTCTTCAAGGTCCAAAATGCTTGTGGAGACATCCAAAAACAGACAAGATGATACGCACGAGCAGAGAGTCAACAGGGAATGGTCAATGAGAAGATGCTCTTCTAGAAGGCGACTCGGCAGGAACCTAATTTGGGTTTCTGAATTGCTGTCTGAAGGCCCCTACCCCTCTTCACCACTAAGGCTGAGTTAGTTCAGATGATCACCTTCCTGAAGGTCAAGGCATCATCTTCCTCCCCTCTAAACAACCTCCAAAACAATCCTAGTCTGCTCCCAGCCTTTTCCCTAACCAAAGGCCCTCCCTCATTAGACTGCTTCTCCCAAACACAGTTGCACAGGATCAATAATACTCTGTATAAAGACACAGAACATTATAGCAGAAAGGAAAAATATACTAAATCAAGGGGAAATCACCACCTCCCCCATGCACTGATTCTCATTACAAATTCCCATAAAGACTATGGTTTTCCAGACAACATCTCCTCTCCAAGAGAATTTGAAACATAATGAAGCCTCTTACAACTCAGAAAAACAATTACCATGGGTAATTAAATCATTCATAATAGAAGTAACTCGTTCTTTCATGCACAAGTGTGAGCGTTTAATACCACACCCAGTGATAACGAATAAACTGTTTGATCATTCTGTAATATCGGTCTTAGAATTCAGAGCTGTTATTAAACAGGCTTTTGGGCAGAGGACTTGGTAACTGGTTACATTCATGTGGAAAGCAGGAAGGCACAACTCAATGAGAAGCCTGATACCACAGGCAAGCATCAGCCAACAAAAATAGCAAGAGCACAAACGGAGGCAAAGGGCTGCCCTGAAAATTAAAAGTTTAGTTTTGCTGGAGGAAAATAAATAAATATATGTGTATCCTCATTAATTTAGATGCCATCTGACACACATGAACTTTAATTCTAGGTTGCTAAGTCAGAACTATTAAAAACCAGTTTCTTGTAGCAATTTGGTGACTTACCCTGTTCTAATTTCAGCCCAAGTTGGCAAGGAGAACTGGAGAAAAAAGCAAACAAAATATCTATGCAGCCATGTGATCTTATTTCGTTCTAAATAAAAATTAGTTCCCACACATCAAGTCAGATTCTGAAGTGCCACACTCTTTTTTGGCTCCTAGCAACTGTTACATAGATCTGGTCCAGACACAGAGCAGTATTTTTGTAAGCATTTCCACAAAAATACTCTTTTGTCTCTTCCAGTTCAGAGTTGTATCAATATGAAGAAGAATAAGATTTCTCAGAAACATCCACCTGTTAAAATTTGAAATTTCATTGAAAACATCCCTGACATGGCAAATTTTCTACATCTTCGATCAGCCCCAATAACTGAGCAATAAAAAGGAACAATCGCCCTGCTTCCTCAAGGTACCAAGAAGCCTTCGCCTCTCCAAAATTGACTGAAGACCCAGGCTACCACATCCCTTTATAGGCTCTCCGATACAAGATGCTCCTTTGCACACACAGCTCTCTAGGGACACACCGTTTGTCCTCCATCATTTACACTTATCATACATAATATTCTGAAATCATACTTCTAATCAGACATTTGCTTCCCCTCTGCCCCTGGCCCCACCACTGACATACCCTGGAACAAAACAGAATCAAAAATAGAAAGATTGGGGGAAAAAGAAATGAAGCCAAAAATCAGACGTCCTCAGGCACACATTTTGGTTCTGGTTCTTACCATCCTCAAAGGCCACAGACACTCGATGGTGATGTGACAACTCCGGGGAAACTCCCATCGGCGTTTCACAAAAAGTATCATGACCCTTTGGTAAGCGGGTGAAAGGAGAGGCCAGATCCCTCAGAAAAATGGAAACTGTGGCTCTGAGGGAGAACCATAGGCTTACTCTCAGGCATGAGATGATGAAATGAAGTGCCTAACTTCACCCTAATGATATGAATCATGCATTTGGCCCTCAGACAAACTTCTCATCTTTCTTCTCTATTTAATGTGAAAGTGTTTCCACTGAGAAATCCTGTCGCACAGCAAGGTCAGACTTTTCTGAAATCTTTCACACATTCCAAGTAAACACTTAAACACAGTCTACCTACCTAAACCACATAACCTTTGCGAGGGAAACCATGCAGCACAGCTAAGATTTTTTTTTTTTTTAACATAACTGATACCCCCTGAACAGAAGAGCACAGATGACAAGGTATTATCACTCTCAGGATGAGAGCTCATTACAAAGCCAGACTGACTCTGCACCGATCCGTACTTGAGCAGAGACCTGCAAAGCGAGTCTCCAGGTGGTTTCTGTAAGCAGAATGAGCCTGCCACCAAACTTTTGCTAGCAGAGGGTATTTAGCAGAAGCTAGAAATATCATCATCTGTGAACTTACAAATAATTCAGTTAAAATAATACATGGCCAGGTCTTTCCATAATCTGATAGAAAGAGGATTAACTAGCAATGACATTTCAGAGGTCACACATAAACAAGCCAGGAGTCTCTCAAAAGTGACAATTAGCAGAGATGCACAAAATTCCCACAGGAATGAGAACTGCCTGAAATAAGGGAAGCATGAGCACAGCACGTTTTGTCACACCTACGCTAGCTTTAATGGGGTAACTCTCAGGTAGCAACAGCATCATAGTGATTGAGTAAAATAGTAGCTGCTTAATATCCTAACTTTATGTTACTGCATTGAGCAGAATAGCATGGTTATCTTCATGTGGTGAAGTGTTACTCTGCTATTGTGTTCAAGACATGAACAAGTCTAACATACCACTTTATTTGCCATAGACTTACTACTATCTCTGTCCTGTGAAAACATTCCCTAGTACTGTCAATGCTAAGATTTAACAACACCATTTCTTCCTATAAGCACTCAGGCTGTGACAGGAGCTAAATACATTCAACCCAAAATGCAGGATACATGCCTCTGTGACAGCTTTCTCTCAAAAGTTCATAAGAATTGGTATCTGAAACAGAAAGGAGTAGATGAACATGGAAAAGGAGGGGCAGACAGAAAAAAGGAACGACGTCATTTCATTCTAGGAAATGCAGGAGAGATGGGACTGAGACTACACTGCATGCTGTACATGCAACAGCACTACAGTAAACGCCAAAAAATGTGACAAGATACAAAAATACAGCACATTCCCCTTAATGGCACACTATTTTGGTGGCAAACAAAATCAAAAACTCATTTCTTCCATAAGCTAGACTTGTAATAAAAGTCAGGGTCTTAGATGTGTGGCGCTCCAGGCACCACAAAGCAATATGGAGCACGTTTACCAAGCTGCCACCTGCCTCCTGCCCCTTCACACCCTTTCTTACATCTTTTCCTGGCATAAAGCAGAGGTGAGAGACGCAGTCCCAGCTGATACCTGCAGACTGTTGATGGTGAGCAGGGCTGAGCTGTGCACAAGCAAGAGCTGTGTGTGGGCTCGCAGCTGAACAAACCTCCCTCAGGACGAACTTCAGGCACCCAGACAGTGCAAAAACGAGCCCTGCCAGAGAGCCCTCAGCTCAGCGCCAGACCCACAGAGAAGGCCCCCTTATTCCCACAAACACAGCTCCTCCCTCTAAGTGTGTTTAGAGATGACAAACTGACCAGCTCTCCGAGGGCTGACACTCCCTCAGATTCCTGGATGTACTGGCAGTTTTCACCCACTGGCCTCCCCAGAGGCTCCATGCAGGGAACCAGCACCCAGGTTGCACTCCAGCTCAGCTGATTGAGACAGAAGTGAGGACGGTGCTGCTGGCAGTCCCCATCCCCAACAGGGTCTCAAGGGGCTTCCCCTACACCACCGCTGGGAGAAGCCGCATGGACAAGGCTGCTGGAAGGGCTGGCCTCACCCTGAACGGCTATTACTTTGTCCATCGCTCCCACAATACCAGCTAGAGCCTGAACAAGCTTCTCCCTTCAGATCTTTGTAATCCTAGCCTGCATCTTTTGTCTACAGTTTTCAATATATTCCCTCCTACCCTCCTCACAAAATGATGCATATGGACAAGACCTTTCTTTTTTTTCCCTCCTCTCAAGTTTCCACCTTTCTTTCCTTCTAGTGAAGTACTTGCGGTCCTCTCACCACCTCCAGTACAGAACAGTGCTACAGTTTTAGCATGCAGCACTTAACCTCACTATTTATGCTTTTCTTTTTGTTTGGTCTACTATGTCTAGGGAAAAAAAAAACGCATTTGCATTAATGGATGTGGCATTAACGCAGAGTCAGAAAATTTTAGTATCCTGAATGCCAAATTCTCCCGACAATATCGCTCTTCTGGAAAAAGAAACTACATTAAATAGGAAAAAAAATGCACGTGTGTGCATAGCTTGGTACAGAGTGAGAAACCACAGGAACAGAGCGCTCAGCAGCAGAAAAAGCGTTGGCCTGAGCTATGCAGAGAGGCTGGAACCAGGAGCAGCACCGTGGCTGACGACTGCTGCTCAGGCATGGCCACGTCACTCTTGGGGCACCCGGGCACCCCTGTGCTGCCTTACTCCACCTTTGCTGTAAAGTTTGCTAGCACCCTGCACGAAGCACTCTGCTATACAGTTATTTTAACCTGACACTGCTGTGAGCTAATTAGCCCTGCTGAAAGACAAGATAGTCAGGATTAATAATTAGCATTTCACCACTGAGGAAAGCACTGTGTTTTTGCAGTCGCCTCAGTTGAAGCCTTCTGACCACAATTCCACAGCCGCCTTCATTTATGAATATGCTAAGCACCACTCTGGCTTGGGACAGGCTGCGACTGTGGGAGGTGTAAAAGTCAGCCCAACTTGGTTACAGAAAGGCTGCTGCAGAAATCCCAGGCAGCACCCAGAGCCCTGCCAGGGTTGGTATGAGCACTAACAGGACAGCAGCGAACCAACCATCACTGCCAGGACCGCAGTTGCTCCAAGCTGCGGGAGGCTATTAGCACAGACAGACAGTGCTCCCACAGGGAGACTAATATTATTCTCCTTTAACACCTTCTCACACACAACTCTAATGCTTTATAATGGACATAAGGCACTATATACTTGATTTTCAGCAGCCCTATCAAGGTAGCCCTCCTATGGTTTATATCCTGCAGGCATTCTTCCCTCCCAGGGACTGGCAGTTTGCAGCAGACTGTGTGTCATCTTCCAGGAGTGCAGGACGCAGAGAAAGGTGAGAAGCAGAAAGGTGCTGAGCCAGACCCATCTCCTCTGCGCTCTGTGCATACACCCTCATGGGTGGTGTGAGTGGATGGAGGGGTGGCTTGAGAGGGATAAAGGTGGAGCATATTCACTCTACCATCACTTAGCATGCTCAACAGCAAGGCAAAACAAGTTTAATCTGCTATACTCGAGGCATATGTTGTCTCAGATCCATAAAAACAATAGCAGCAATACTTTACATACAGGAAGAACAGAAGAACTAAAATTGAGCAGTTCAGCAATTTCTGTGTAGACATCTCAAAAAATAACAATTTATACTGCAGAGAATACTACATTGTTATCGTGTTTTCTGCATACTTTTTCATACAGAAATTGAGTACAGCATTTCCAGCAAAATACATGGGTTTTAGTATCTTTTCCATACAGAAAGCACCAAGATAATGGGCACCTTTGAAATATGACAAAGGAATGGGACAAGACACTGACTGGTTAGCGTAATATCTGAAATGTCAAGTATTCTCTTAAAGAAAGGGATGAAGTTATTAGACATTATAATTATTCCATTAAGATAAAAATGCTAAAAAGATTGTATTTATTTAGGGCAGGAGCTTCAAGAACACCTGTGTCATTGGACAACACTACAATTACAAGCATTTATGGTCCTTGCAAAGCCTTCCCTCTCCTGCCCTTTTCCTTTTCTGCAGTGAACTACAAACCATTAAGAAGAGAATACTTGTCATCCAAATGTGTTTACTGACCATTCCTGTACACAGAAACAGTGGTAACACCACCCTTGCAGAGCCCAGATGCAGACGGGAGCTGCTGGGCAGCGTGGAACGGGGCTGCCCAGGAGATGGGGCAGGTGCCTGGTGTTCTCTCTATTTCTAACCAAGATAGCATGGTGAATCACTGTGTCATCTTCAAACTTCAACTGACTAAACTTCAACTAAGAGAAACTCTGTTCTAATCCCACTAAGTTTTAGTATTGACTTTAAAGAGCAAAGAGTTAAGTTCTTACTGCAGCTCTGAGCGTACAGGTTAATTACAGGCAGCTCTTCTTTCCATCTATTTTCACTTTTATTATTCATACAAAAATCGATTCTCTGTACATATTATAACCATGCTACCTCTGAATTCCCTGAACCAGGTGTGGACAGCGACAGCAAGGGAGGTTTAAACAAGATCATTTGTGCAAGTGCTGTGAGAAGTCAGAATAGCCGTACCATAATGAAAACGTGTTGGAATGAATTCATTGCCATCTGTCTTTATTTTGCTTACCAGCTCAATCAGACACCACAAATATACTCAAACATGAGAAAAATATTTAAATTATTTGTGTTACATCCTTTTTCAACATGCAACTCTCCATGTCATTGTTTTTTAATCAGTATTGAGTGCCCATCAATAACAGTGAATTCATTCTTGCACAGCCTTTGGAATATATCTGCCTAACTTCAAATTACATTATCTTATTAACGCAAAAAAAAAATACACACTAAAAGTTACAATATTACAAATACTTTAAAGGTACACAAGGAAGCACGACAAAAAAAAACTTTATCAGAGTCAGTCATTAAAAAGTTCTACAGCTTTTGTAGTTGTCGGATAGGCAAAAGTTCAAACCAAAAATATCTGGCGGTTCTGCCACAGCAGTTCACATACAAAGCATAATCCTAGAGAGCGAGAAGGCAATGATGGAGTAAAAAAGAGGAAAGAAAATGGATCTTAAGAAAAATACAGAAAGAAATTAGGAGAAACTAGTCAGAAAGCAACTAACAGAAGAAGAGGAAGCAGCTGCAGAGCAGCAGGCTGGTCCCCTGTATCCCGGCTCTCACCCATAGGCTGCCGCAGACATTCCCAGCAGATCCCGCACGATGCTCGCATGCATGTGTCACACGCCGCATGCTGCAACCTGAATCTGCACAAGTTTTGTTTACTGCAAACAGGAGTCAGAGGTGGACCCAGGCTCAGCAGCACCTGAGGTCGGAGTTCACGCTCAGGAAACCAGTACAGAGATTGACAGCACATATTTGCTCCAGAGCTTGGATTATGTCCAAAAAGGTGTAGCATTATAAAGGTAAAATGCCTTCCCCCCAGAAATGCATGGCACAGCCATCAACATAGCAAAAAATGCAGGCAGCCTCTCCTCTTTCCCCCAGTACTGAGGGCAGAACCCACCAAACCTATTTTTAGATGCAAGGCGCAGCTTTCCCTGAGACTGTGAACACATCAGCCCGCGGTTCTCTTCTCACTCAGCTACACAGCAACTTATTGGCACCTTCTTGACAGCCAGCGACACATCCCAGCCTCAGAAACGAGGACCAAAGGCTGCCTGCCTGCAGGCGCTGGCAGTCCTCAATTCTGCTCCCGCTGCCAGAGCCCAGCCCGGGACCTGTGAGACCACGTTTCTTGCACGACTTCACAGCCATCACCTTCAGCTGCAGTGCCCAAGCACCACCCCGAGGCTCCGCCGTTGTCTTCTCAAATACCACCAGGGCAGCAACCAGCACCAAGCAAACACCAAACTCTTCTCTCACAGACCCACTGCCCTCTGCTCAGCTCTCCTGACCCATCAAAGCAGGACAAATCTTCAGCACGAGAAAGCAATTCAAAGGACGCAGAACAAAGCACTTTTACCAGCAGGCACGCATGCATGTGCACACCCACAGAACACCCGGCTAGCCCATAATGACTCGTTTAAGCAACCCTCCCTCTGTAGATGGCTGGCTGGCAGACATGCAGCAGCCCAAGCGATCGCAGAAAGCGAAGCAGCACTGCCGCAGCCGAGCAGCTCCCCACGCTGGGAGTTGCTGGGAGCCAGGCATGGAGGAGCAGCGTTTCACTCCCTGATGCAAGTGGTTTGCAAGGAGAGCAGGTTACGAAAACCTGTGGTGCTTGGTACTTCAGATGCCTACTGCACACCAGTTTTAGGTAAGGTGACTGGAATCTCTACAGAACATCCAAAAGGATGTAATTGTTTCATTAAGGAGTTATTTAGGCCAAGAGGCAAAGTTGCAGGCTCTCCCTGTATGAAACACCTTACAATAGGCTTCTTCCGTCCCTAGCACTCAGTCTCCTCATCCAGCATCACGCACGTGAAATGCTGCTGCTATCACAAACAAAAGAACTGATCAGGACTGTTGACAGCAGAAAGCAAATTTTGTGCTGCATACAGTAGAACTGCAAGTGTGTTTGCAGAAGAAAAAACAGCATTTCACTAGGGTTCATGACTTTTAAAGTGGAAATATATGAAGGAAAGATCTGCTGACTCTTTGCACTTCTTTTTTTTCAGTGTTTTTCCTGAGTTGGTATTTTCCACAACATGCAGACAATACTAAATTTGGAATTCTTCAGCTGTGCACAGCACTAAAAACATGTAGTCTTCTAATGTTGCCTCTCGTGGAATCTCTGAGTTTCTGGCACAGCATCTTTCTTGCTGGTACAGGCTAGAGATACAGAGAATTTCTCAGCACAGCCTAGAGACTAAATTTATTTCATGTAAATAAACATTTCAAAACAGCTTTAACTAGCAGCTGGCACTGTGCCATCAGCACCCCAGAACACAACTAACATCGCTGGGCTGGATGTGAGCAGCTGAACCCCAGCACAGAGCGAGACTCCCAGAAGAGCCAAACAAAGCACAGGAGCCAGTACCACAGCCCCTGCCTGGGACACCGTCAGCGTTGAATAGACCACAGAAAGCTTCCCTAAATGAGAGAGAGCGACATCCAAAAAAAAAAAAAAAAAAAAAAAAGAAGAACAAAACAAAAAAAAAAAAAAAAAATCAAGCACAAGCCACACAGAGCCAGAAGAGAACAAAGATTAGAGACACTGTTACTGGGAGGAAAGATCGAAACATCTTCCTGAAAAGGAACTGGGAAAGCAAATCAGAAAAACAAAACCCCAAACGTCAGAATACCCAAAAGAGAAAGAGAGAAAGAAACATCAGAAAGAGTTTACTTCATTGAGAACTCTCTGTAGCTCATAGGCTGATAAAACAACACTTGGTAAGGTATTTGTTTGCATACCTCTAGCAATTTAGCACTGTTGCTCTGGAAGACTTCATTCACAGCTTCAGCTATAAACCCCATTTGTCATCAGAGGACCAACACCGTGCACTGTCAAGTGGCGGATGTTTGAGTCTGGGAAGTAAAGCACAATCTGGATGAAAGAGATTCTGAAGAATGCAGTTTGAGAGCCAATCTGGTCCATACTTTTTCAACTAAATCATCAAGGAATAACAGTCTTTCTGCATCTTTTCCTTTACAGAAAGCTTTCATTCAAAAAATGACAGAGATGAAATGAAACACCTCCCATTTGAAGAAAGTGAAGGCCAAAGAAAGTTTCAATCTCTAGATTAAAAAAATAAATAGTAATGAGTAGCTCTAGCCCCTGCATTGATTTAATTCTAGAGGTAATTAAAAAGTGCCCTACTCAGAAAGATTTACAAAACAGGCTTGCAAACTGAATAACCAGACAATTGTGTGCCACAGTATCAGACACATGGCATGAATAACTGAATGGTTGAGAACTGTTCTGACTTACCATTTTTCTGTATGCTTATAGAGGATCAAAGAAAACTACAGATGTTTTATAAGGCAATGCTTGTTATGAAAAGATAGCTTAAGATGCAGATGTTGAAGACTGGAACATACCCCAGTCCTCTCACAGAGGGTAATTTCCACAGGCTTTTGTGCCCTAAACATCCCCTCGCTAACTCTTGCTTTTGCAATATAGCTAGATTAGCTTCTAAACAGCAGAGTTCCAGAAATATGAAAAAAAACAGGGATACCCACAAGGACAGTGAGAAGAAAACTGGTACATAGCTTATGACATACATAACAGATATGAGGCAAACACAAGCAAAAGTTATCTACCATAAAATGTTCAATAACAAGGCCATTATCAGAAACACTCATCATGGTAACAGCCTCCCAGCTGAGATTGGGGTATTAATATTGGTACGCTGATAGCTTCCTCTAATAACTTTGGCCTAAAAACATAAGCCGCTTTTACATTTTTAATTACAACTGGATTTTATTCTGGGCCTATAATCCCTTTCCAGCAATTGGATTAATGCAAATAACGATTTAAGGAAAGGAAAAAAAAAAATCCAATGAAAGCAAAACCTCCCCGGTAGAGGAGAGGTCCTGCCTCCAGGGGAGGCCATTGCTACAGTGGGGCCAATGGAGCGAGGTCAGAACAGAGCTTACACACTTCCCACCAGCCACACCTGCATCAACATCTGCAGGGATGAACTTTGCGCATGGGTTAAGTCCCACACCCCCTTGGAAAAATACCTGGAAATAAAGCACTGCTCTCACAGTACTCTCAGCATTGGATACATTTTTTTTCCAACATCAGAAACTATTTTTCACCATCTCGTGTCAGGTCTTTAATTTTATTACTGTAGACTCAGGGCAGATAATAACACAAGGCTACCGAGCTGATACCACAAACTTCTAATATAAGTACTGCTCCATCAGAGTTTTTGATAGCCTAGGAAACATTTATTTCTTCTTGTTTCTGTTCAGTGACGTCTCTGTGCCTCATATACCAAGCCTGAGTAAACATTGCATGAGTAGGGGACACAGAGCAAACTCAGAGGAAAGCAGGCTCTGTTAGCTCTGTGGCTCCTGGAGCACCCTGCAAGACTGGCAAATGAAACAAAGTGCTACGTATTATAATCACCATCTTTTATGCAATAAAAATGATGCAGGAAAGCGCCATGCACCTTTCATCACTGTTGGCTGTAGCATGTGTGGACATGAAGGACACGGCTCACAGTCCGCGCCACGCCAGCAAGGGCAGCATCAGTTCCAGGGAGGGAGAACACCTTTTTGGTGTTCTTTAGTGGCTTTAGCCATTTTATTCAGTCTTCTCCCCAGTGTAAAACAAACAAGTAATAATACAAAACATTATCATTAGTAATCCTATAAAATGCAAAGCTCATAAAAACTCCCCCAAAAATGAAATAATGCTTTCAGCAATGACTGGAGTAATACAAAACACCGTTCCCCTGAGATAGCTGTTTGCTAGCATTTCCATCACTGTCACTGAAAACATGTCCCCCTGTCCCCTCCCCTTTTAAATTTAATTTCAACTCTGTAAAAAAATCACAGTTTTTTCATGCAGCTCATGTTCTTGAACATGGGCTCAGGTCTACAGAAAGCTGTTTTTGTCCTATTATAAATTCAGTCTACGTCCAGTTGAGAATGGACTTTCATTTTTGCAGCTTCTGCAAGTCACTTTAGGTGCAATACTTGCCTTTGTAATATTTTTTGCTTGAAAATATCTAATTCCATGTATCTCAGCACATGTCAAGATAACCACTATTCACAAAAAGATTTAACAAAATAATTTGAGGGAAAGTGCTAATTCATGGCAGAGAGAACACGAGATGTGGCTCTGGTTTTGGTCAAACAGGTAAGTGACTACAGCTGCCCCAGCTGAAAACCAGCAATGAAAGCACTTTCCATGAAGTAACATTTTCAAGATCCTAGAATAAAAAATATAGCTTTTTTAATTAAAAATGAAAACAGAAGATTCAGTTTGCTTTATCCTTCTGCTAAAAAAAAAAAAAAAAAAAAAAAAAAAAAACAAAGAAGTTGAAACNAAAAAAAAAAAGACAAAAAGCACAGAAATGTTGACACAATTTAAATAACATGTTCATTTTATATGAAAATGGCATTTTTCCCCCAAATTCTAAGTGGTAGAATAAAAACCAGTATGTTAAAAAATATAGAAAACAATAATGAAAATCCTAGAATATATGAAGTTAAAATGGACCCAAGTTAGATTCCTGTACTATTTAAACCCTGCTAATATATTTCCTTGCGGAAGTGTGGAGAGCTGCAATGATCCTATAAGTTCTTGACACTGCCTTCTTCTCACTAATAAACTGCATCTACAACACAGTGTTCACACACAAGAAGTCTTCCCAGACAGCAGGCATGTGCGCGCACACACAAGCAAGCAATTTTTCAAACCACCACCACCCATTTCCTGTGGGTATTTCATATCTCCTTGTCAGGCGTAACTTGAGCTCCATTATGTCCACATTGCATGCGCTGTGTACGCGACAAATACACACAGCATGTACAATGAGGACAATATAGAACCAGCTCAGAGAGGTCGCGGCAAGTAGTGGCATAAAGGAAAATCGGCCCCTTGTGGCCTAGGCACTGTGGCAGCGCTGGGAGTTGGTCTCTCCTGAAAGAAGAGTTAGTGTGACAAAAGCAATCCCAAAAATTCAATTGGAGAGGAAAGTAATTATTTAAAATCTGGTGAGTTAAAAAAAATGAGTACAACAAAAGGCCTTTTAAGAAGAAAGTGCACAGGAAATAATGTAAGTTTAATTGCAATTATCAATATATCAGTCTAATGGCTCTGCAGTGTTACTGGAAGCCAACAGATTCATCAGTGCATTAAAGAGAAGTTTTAAAAACAGCTGCACTTGCATTTTTTTTTTTAACACTTGTTCTATTACATGGATCTTTAAAAACGCATTATTAATAATTGCTTGGAACACTCCATAAAATATGAAAAAAACTCACAATCTTGTCAACTGTAAACAATTTCAAAACTTTTCGTAAAACAGTACTAAACATAGTTTCAGAACTTTGTGCTTCAGGGTTAATACAAGACTTTCTCTATTAAAGCCCACGGATGTTTTTATGGATATTGTAGCTAGGGATTTACAAAATCACAGCAGAAGAGACGCACTGGAGGCATATTAGGAATCTCTGACAAAAGATCAAAATGCAACAGATACATTAACATGGTTTAAAATTAAAAAAAAAAAAAAGGCCAACAAACATTGGATTAAAAATAGAGCAGCAACACAGCACTTTTCCTCTTTCTATCTCTCACTTTGACCCAGACAACATGAGAAAGATCAGATTCTCTGCATGTCCTGAGGGCAAACAGGACTGTTCTTTTAGGCATTAGGTGGTGGGAGAGTGGTTTCCAAATGAAAAGGATCCATATAAAAAGAATTTTCCAGAGATTTCGTCCCATTAACAATCTGCAGGAAATGTCCTTTTTTTTTTTTGTCCTAGAGGAGAGGAAATATATATAGAAAGCAGCACAGTATTCTTAGCTTCATAATATTTTCAATACCATCATCTGTTGCCAGCTTCAGTCCTCTCCTCAAATCTTAAGAGCAGGTCAGAAACAAACAAGAATTCATAAGATCCAGAGTAGTTCATAATAAGTTCTTGTTATTTACTCCCTGCTTTGAACCTTCTAGAAATCACCTTTGTCATAGCATTTTTATGTAAATTAAAATATTTATTCATCTTTATTTCACAGATGAGGAACTTAAGCTAGAGAATTTGATCTTTCTTAGCATTCATTGTTACCTTTTTTAATATTCTTCAACACATCTTCAAGCATACTCAGCAGCCTAAACATATGCTCACAATTCTGAGTCCCCATGGGATAACACAGCACGTCTATTCTCATACTCTTCATCTTAGTTTAAACAGTTTATCTCGATTGAGTCTGTTTCTCAAGAGTAAAGAATATCCCTTAACCTGAAACAAGGTCAGAACTGCAGGAACAAAGGCAGAACCTGGCTTTGTTATGCAAACACAAGCTTGCTCAATAGTTGTTTTAATTCAGTTATTCTAATAACTGGGAGATTTCTAACTCATTGCACTTGTATGTTGCTATGGCAGCATAAAAGATAGTATAACAGTTTCTACGAATCCAGATTCCAAAATGCAGTTCTTCTTTCCAAGCATCTATTCACAGAATAATAAAGTCAGATTAAAATCCTTCTATTCACACCAAATAGCGAAAAGTCCAAGTTTCCCGTTCATGACCTGAAGGAACTGCTTGGCCATTGCAAAAGTAACATTCACTGGAGTTTCAGTCATTCTCAAACATACCGGGTGTTCAGCAAAATAGCTACTACATTCCCTGACACCCTGCACTAGGTCAGTGAACCGTGCCTGCTCCCGGTTGAAAGGCAGCCTCGGCCGGTAGCTGCAGGAGGCAGAAAATCTAAAACAGAGCCTCCGATCCTTATGGATACCCACCTGACTCACGTAATGGGAGAACCAATTTATTGCAGAAAAAACTGTCCGTAGCACACATTAGTTAGACCAGAGACCATCTGCCTCTCGTGATACCTAAGTCCCATACGGACCTGTCATACTATCAGATGAAGTAGCCAAGTTTTTTGTTAGATCAATTAAGCAGCTGAAATCCATAGTCTTAAAGCGAACAAGATTGTAAAGAACGGACAGAATACAATCTGTTACTATCTATATCATCCACTACTATACATCTTTCAGAAGAAGGCTCCCATGTTTATATTAACTGATGCTATAATCTCTGCAAGGCAGTAAAATACAGAAGATTCGAAGAAGACAGAGAGGTTTGCTAGAAATACAGAACTAAAATCCAGCTTTGTGTGCTAGCACACAGGGAAGCGGCACTGTCCTTCACACAAGAATCTCTCTCATGAATTCAGAAATTCTCAACTGCATCTTCATAAAATGCAAAAAGATGGTGTTCTCTTTTACCAGCCCTCTTGGCAGAAAAAGACTGAAATTTACATCAAGTGTAGGTATATGTAATTACCCTAATATATTTTCTATATCAAGCAGATAATAGGTCCTGTTCAATATCCATTACATCCGAATGAACAAATACAACCACTAAATGCCAGAAGTACATTCAGAATATTTAAAATTTCATATAGTGAAGCCACTGACAATTTTTGATATACTGAATTATGAATCCTTTAACACCTCAGGCTAATGGAACAGAAAATGATAAAGCCCATACAGGTTAGGAGCTAATTTTAAAGGTCATTTGAAAACTTTTCAAATGTTTTCATAAACTATCAGAATGACAGAAATGAGAACAAATCAAGGACTTCTATATATATTAATCTATCATGTTGCCATATACAGTATTAGTTTTTCAGTTATATAATGCCTATGCACATTCAGTTTCTAATTTTACAAAAGAGGCAAGTCTTCTTATTATATCTAAAAAACACATCAATCTACAGTGCAGATTAACTATTTGGTTACTCTCAGACCTGCTCAACAATCACACATTTTGGTAGCACCAGTTGGCACTCACACCATTCGCACCGTTGCTTCCTCTGAACAGCTTTACCAATATTGCAGTGATACTGATTTTTTTTTTTTTCAATAGAAGAAATAAGAAAAAAAACTGAAAGGCTTCCAGCCCATTGTCTATCAACATGTGCCAGTATATAGCTGGTACACACCCTGCGACTGCCCTTGGAAGCTGGCGAGTCAGAAGCCCAAAATTGGAGCTGCAGCACGTTGTCAGGTTCCTGTGTTCAGACTCAAAGCAGCAGAAAGCAATTCCACCAGGAGCACCCGGTGACAGGGCCCTGGGTTACAGGCAGGTCCAAAGTGGTATCTCAGCTCCACACCCCAACCCTGAGCTGTAAGTCAAAGCTCCAGCACCCCTAAAAACCTGGCAGGTGTGAGGGCATGTGTGAAAGGGTCCAGCAAGGCAGGAGAAGGCAGAGATCTCTCATCCATGGTAAAAGAGGAGATGTAGGGAGAAAAGACAACCTGGCAAGGGAAAGGGGACAGAGGGTGCTTACTGCCAGCCAAAGCTCCACAGGTGGTGATAGCCACTGTGAGAAGGCTGCTGGAGCACAGGTCACATTTATAAAATCATGCAGAGTTTGTCATTTTGGTCTTTCTGTCTAGTGCAGCAATGACAGTTTTTGGGGCTCCTAAGCCTGGTAAGCGTTTTTTGAGCTCATCCTTAACAATTGCCCCATTGCTTTGTTAGACCCAGCACTTCTGCTGCACCATTAAGATCACCCTAAAAGATTCATGTGTTACAGCGCTGGCCTTCAGGGTGGTCCATCTGCCTAAAGGTGCTCATACTCCCTGAATTGAAGAATCATTTTAAGAGAAGGAGAATTATTAATGAAAACTGGAAAAGGAACATAAAACTCACTTTTCTTCCAGGGCATAAATCCAAAGCCTAATAGTTAGTATTTCCAAGCAATACTTGAGCCAGCTCCAATGTTACTAATTAATGAGCAGCAACGCTCCTTACCCTTTAAAGTATTCTGGCAACAGAAATCCCCAAATCAGGCTTTGAAGAGCAGGTCAAGCTTATTTGTCACTCACTCTGACAGACATGAGTTGTCTCCAAAGCTTAGGGGAGCATTTTTCCCTCTTTGAACTGGTGCAAGGCTTACTTAGAGGGCTACACCATGGCATCTGCTCTGGGACAGAGCACAAGCCAGCTTTCCCCCTTTTAAACATGCCCTGTGGCTGCATGCATGGCCGTCTGCCCCCGCCAAGCACTCCATCACCTGGGAGCAGGGATGGGGAGGCACCTGGACTCTCCTCTCTTTCCAAGTTTTGCAGATCTCTTACCTGCCCGCACAATTATACAGTGACACTGTCCTCTAGGAGATGTGACTGAGAGTAGCCCAACGTTTACCTTTATGAAAGCATATCATTTCACATAGAAAATGTTGTCATATTAAACAGAGAAAACTGATTATTCTGAGATCAATCTAATTTTCTTTCGGCAAACAAATATTAAAAACTGAGGACCGGGAATCCTAAAGCAATTCTCATTTCTGCAATAAAATTTGAACAGACTACTATCAGTAAACAGGATTTCAGATAATATTTTTTTTTTCTAAACTTCTGCGTGATCAGACCTTGTTAGAAATTCCACAGAAGCCAGATCCCTAATGGTTTGTGTCTTGTTTCTGGGATTTCATTAGATGTAAAAATGAAGCAACTTTCGCATAAATAATTTCATAATACTACAAAGCATTGGTTTGAGTTCACTTCTAAAAATAGACAAGTATTCAAAATACTTCAGCCACCAAGACTATTCAGCCCCCCAAATTTCTTTTACTATTATAAAACCTCAGAAATTTACCAAGCAAATACAACCAGCTACTTCTTCAAATCAAAGAATATTCTTCATGCCCTGATTTCATTTTCTTCAACCACATTTGTTGTTCTAAAATAAAAACAACTTCTCAGAGAAAGTGACCGCGAACAGGCCCAAAACAGAGTTTCTCCCAGCTTCGCAAACATGCACGCAGGCAGGACCAGAGCATGCTCAGCCGCTCTCTGATATCTTGCTTGTGACTCTGTTAATCAGAAGTTACTACCCTCAAAAAATATTTGACAAATTCAGCACAGCTCATGGATCACAGCGTTCACAAGTCAAAACAGAAGGACTCAGTATTTACAGTATTCTCAGTTTTCAGTAGAGGAGACAAACATTTAATAGACCAGAAGTAGGAAAAAGCCAAGTGTCTGCTTTTCAAGCAGAACCTATGTGCCATCTTGTACACGGGGAGGGCAATCAAATATTAAATGGGCACAGCGAAACATATTCTGTTACAGCAGAAAACAATAACCATTCTTTCGGAAAACACCCTACAGAGCATGACTGTTCTGACAACCAGCTAACAATGTGTGCAGTATTAAAGAAGTTAGCATCCAAGCATCTAGCAGCAAGATATCTACTGGGTGAGAGCCCACGGCTGTGAAATTTAGCTGGAGAGAATAGTAAAAGCATTGGGGAAGGGCCTCATCTTTAAAAATCTATTCCTGCACAACAAGAGAGCTTGAGCGTGTGTTTTCACTGAACAATTCAAACTGACAGTAAGCAATGCACGCAGAAGTCCATCAAAAATGCACTTCTTCAGGGCATAAAGCACCACGCACAGACGGAGATGCATGGCTCTAACATACACTGCCTTTCCCCAAATGCCACAAGGGCCGCTGCAAGAGCCACCATGACAATCTCCCTACAACACCACCTGGTTTTGGTCCTTCTGTTTTGCTTTTTCATCGGCCTTCTGCATTTGCTATCATGCTACAGCCAGAGCAACATGGAGTTCAACATGGGACACATCAGCCGGAGAAGCTGGATGACGCTCCTCAAGGAAGGAAAGACAGGCAAGAGGCTGGCCAAGCTGCCGCAGCACAGAGCCTTCAGCCGAAGCGAGCGGAGCACGCCTGCACGCGCTGCGGTCGCGCCTTTCCCTGCAGTACAGGTGTGCCCAAAGAGAAGCACAGCATTTGATGGACATCAACTCTAATCCAGCTTGGAAACCTTTGTATTCCTGAAATGCATTTCAACATCCTGCATTTATGGTAGCAAAGACTCAAAGCTCCAGAAGGTGAATCATCATTTTGATGGGTAGACACTGATTAAGCCCTGAAATCATCTTAGTCATAAATACACCATCTACTTCACAAATACACCTTTTGCAAAATGCTAGCCAGGTTAAGACCTAGCAGCTTAATATTTAAAGGGATCACATGCTATATACTCTCTAGCAACAATAAAGCACCTGGAATGCACAACGCTGAACTGAATACTTCTTGAAGAGGAGGAAAAAATAGAGTGCTTTGCATAAGCTTCTATTAACTACATTTCATTTTAGAAAATCTCATTTAGAAAACATCCTTTCCTCAGATGACACTGTTTGGTAAGCCACATCGTTTGCTCTTTTTAATTCCATTAAATTGTAAAAGTCAGTGAGATAATGGGAAAGCCAAGGAAATCCACTGCTGATGTACTACCGCAATGTATTAGAAATATCTCAAAGTCATCACTGTGGGAAAAACACTTAAAATGTGCAAGGTTAGCAAGTTTCAGCCATTTATGTAAAACTATCAAAAACTTCCTTGCTAAAAAGGTTTAATTCTCATTTCATAAAACTTGGAGGCTGACCTACTTCATTCATTATTAGGTCAGGAAATACACCATGCAAATTATTCCTGATGAATGTGTCAGTATTTCCATATTAATAGGTTGCATCCACAACACATAACATCAACCATTAGATAAGAAGAAGCTTTGTTATTATTTTTCAATGCACTGGATGAATACGGACACCTAATAGTACTACTGAAATGGCAGTTAATTATACTTCAGTAGAACAAGCGGCGATATTGCCCATGATCTATGATACATAATTCTGAGTTGGGTTATGACACTGTAGTACTTGGAAAAGATAATTTTTTCAAGATTTGACTACTCACAAGACCATTTGAATGTCGCATGGTGCTCCTGGAGATCAGGGTAAAGACGGGGGAGGCAGGGAGGAAAAGGCTGGGTGCGTGTAATTTTGAGCAATACTTTCTGTTCTGGTGCAGTTGCACGGTAGGATCCAATTTGCAGTCTCCACATCAATGGGTAAAAGCAGCCGTGAGTCAGACTTGGTGACAGCAGCAGACAGGAGGGATTTCATGCAGAACACCACCACCGCTATGGTAGGAGCAGCATCAAGGAGCTCTTGCTGACTACATGCAAGAGGATGGACGTGGGGCCCAAGGCTACAAATGAAGAAAAACACGAGGTTACAGCACCAGACTCAGCAGGAGCTTGGCACCGAGAGCAGCCCCCCGGTGAGCACAGCAGATCCTGGCTGAACACAGGGAGCCTTGATCCCCCGCAAGGCAAGATCGCTTCTCAGTTAACTGCAAGGTCTCCCTGCTCCTGCTGGGTTCTCCACGCAGAGGAAGGCTTGAGCCTGAAATGCTGTTCCCCACAGAGACAGCAGCTTTGGCAGCCTTTCGCCAGGCTTGCAGGGAGTCACTGGGGTCAGTCAGTCCTGGGCTCCCCATCAGCATTCCTGGTGCAGGCTCTCCCAACCCCGAAGTGGCAGCACCGCACGGCACAGCTGTCCCCATCACCATTTACAGCTGCCAGTCAATGCCACTGGGGGTGCGCAGAGAGGTGGTTATCACCATTAACGTCACCAGGGCCTTCCCACACCCCAGCACATGACACATAGGACCCCCTCCAGGAGCCGTGTGGGCATCATCCGCTTTGGGAAGCAACTGCTGTAGCTTGAATATAGGGGTTTATGTAGCAACAGAAAGAAGAAATAGAGCAATGCACAAAAACGGGCTCAGGCTTAGCTAGGAAGTTAGTGCTAAATGGTGAGTTAATCATGCAACTTATCAGCTATCACCCCGAAAGAGCATGAGGAAGAAGAGTCTGTACTGGTTTGCAGGCTCAGCACCCCTGCTCCAGAGCAAGGTTAGGGCTTGTTCCAACAGGAAACTGAACTGATCCCAGTTGGAGGACCAGGCTTTCCAGCTGCCTCCCCACAAGCCAAGCTATCACACCTCTAGGCACAAAATGTGGATTTTAACTCTGACGCTTCTGATCAAGGTACAACAACCTGCCAAGTGCTGTAACAAAACACCAAGACGCTACACTCGGATACCCAAGCCTCTAACGCTGCCAGCTCTACAGTGCAGGAGCATGGACCAAAAAGGAGCTTTCATCTTGACTCTCATTTGCCACATGATGTCAAGGTACCATAAGCTACTAATTGCATTTGTCATGGGCTTTGGTAGAATCATCTTTAATGAGGGAACAACACGGAGCACATTCTCAGAGCAATAGTTTTGTATGTTCAATGAAAGAATGAAAAACTATATTGCAGTTAACAGATCAATAAAAATCTCTTCAAAACCAGCCTGTCCTAGAACATGCAATTTCTGTCTTTTGTGGCATCCATGTAAATTTGCCATCTAGTGATATATATTTTTCTCAAAAATTAAATTTAAGTCACAGCTTCCAATTCAAATATTCTAATTTATTTCATCATTTAAGTTAACTGAAAAATTCACATTTAGAGATATAATTCCTACATAGTTATTTGGTTTCCCTAGTGATTATACAATATGTAGAACATTTTAGAAAAGAACAAAAATGATTCAAGAAGTGCAAGTATGACAGAGCCACCAAATGCTATTACATACCATACTGTACCTAATAAAGTCAAAGCCCTTTGCAGAAGATGGACACCCCCCCTTCAAACAGATGAGAAAACCAGCTCAGACTGCCCACGAGCATCCTGGGTGAAGCACAGAAAGACTGGAAGGGTCATTCCATCTCTAAAGACACCAAGAATATTGTCTCATAAAATACCTTGTCTGGAAATACAGGCACATACTCAGTGGATTGGGAAGGAGAGAAAGGAAAGGACATTTCCAGGATTGCCAACACATTGCTGCTGGCCTTATTAAGTTCAGGAGCTCCCAGTGCAGGTTTCAAATGAAAGACGCTTTCTAGGGCATAAGAAGCTTTCAGATATTCACTGGAGAACAATTCATCCCAACATCTTTGCAGTAAATCACTATTCAGTTGGAAAATTAGAAGTACCTCAACACGATAAGAGGGCTGAAAGTAGCAGATGAACTCATAATAGGTTAATAGAGAATGAACGTAAATCAATAATTTAAAGCCATACTGGAAACGGCTAGTTGGGAGTAGGGGCTCTTCCAGCTATCGTAACGTCTCTTTTGAATATAAATAATGTCAACTATTACACAGATGGCTCCACACTGGGTACATTTTAGCAAAACAGATTATGCAGTTTGTACATTGCTGTTTAGAATGTTAACTAACAAGGTAGAACAAAGGGCTATAATTTAAATGATCTTTTAATTGTACTTTTTTTTCCTTCTAATTTTACTCAGAAGGGAATTATCAAGCAATTTGCAGCCTTTTACATTACAACATGGGGAACATGAAACTATTTCAGTCAACTTGATCTCGTGCAAAAATACACTTTCATCACAAACAGACTGAAACTGTAACAGACATAGCTTAGTGACCACAAATAAAAGTCACAACTACATGGAGATGATTTTCAAGGTTACCATGTTAAAAAGCTGTATAAAATAACTTTTTACTTTTTTTTTTTTTTTGAAACTGCAGTGGAAAAAAACATTTTGACAGAAAAAGCTCTTAGGTGAAAGCACTAGGAGCTATTAATGCATACCTGATATTGGAACATGCTTTATTTACCTTACAAAGTAACCTGAATATAAATAGGATATAATGCTCAAAATATTGCATAAAAGTTAATCCCATGCTTTACAGAGAGATAGATGACTGATAAATCAGCTTAGCAAACGAAAGACAGCACAGGAAACAGATACACGAAGTGAGATAGAGATGAAGCTGGGCAAACAGTATTTCTGAATCTGTTCCCAGAGCTCATCTGCTAGAAGGCACGCAGGGGCACCCGGCACAGCTGAAGTTGCAGTAACAAAGCAGCATCCTCTCCGGCACATAGCACATGCTCAGGCAGTTTTTAACCTTATCTCATGTTCATACCTCCTCTGGAGCCTACCTACCTTCACTTCTACCAACCCCAGTGGTGACACAGGCAGGGACAGCGTGAAAAAGTCACCTGCCCACCGACCACCATGCTTCCTGCAGTCCCAGATGGCTGTGCTGCAGGTGCTAAAGTGCCAAGGTGAAGATTATTTATTTGGAAATTAGTAGCGCGTGATTTTGTTAAGCCAGACTTGTATGTACCTGCAGTATCAAAAATACAACCCTTTACCATGCCAATCAAAGCAGTATTTATAGTGGCTGTAAGACAGCAGCATACCTAACATGAATCAAGGTGGTAACTCACCTCCCCCCTTCCCATAGATCTGATGCTTTGGCACAGAGCCTGATGCTGTGGTCATGCTACATGTTAGCTGCCAGACTGCCCTTTCCACTCAGAAAACAGGCCAGCAAGAAGTCCAGAAGAAGGTTTTAAAATTAAAATAATATATAATTAAAAAATCGTTGTATGAAAATATTGTAGGAAAAAAAGAGACAAATCAGTGCATACCCACTGCTCATTGCTGCTCTGATGGCAAGTGCACAGCTCCGTCCCAAGAAGGAGTTGTAAACAACAAGGCTTGTTATCCTTTTCAGCCTACTAAAGGAAAGTGTGGCATGTCCTAATCTGAAAGCCAGATCACACTGCAGCCTTTTTGGTCCTTCTAATGAGGGGATATGGAATGGCAAAACCAGCTTTATGGCCATAGAGGGAGTATTTCTGATCAGCTGAAAGCATAAGGCTTGACTTCATTTATGTTTGTTAAGTTTCTTTCTAAGCAATAGACCAAAACCTGGTGCCTGAAAGTACTGGCATATTTCAGAACTGCAGAAATAGCCTTAGTTCAGTTTTAAAGAGGTCTTTCTATAACACAGATGGCTGCATGAGGAGATGAACTATTAATACTTTATTGCTTTTACTCTTCTAGCCTCACAGTCTATGTCACAGGGGTATGAAAGTACTACTAAGCCATTCTGTATTAATACCTACCATACCATAAAGTTGTGAAAGTCAACATATGGCCAGATATTTATTGCTATTACAAAAATTCAATTAACACAACAGTGTAAATAACAGAAAATAATTAGATTAAAAGTGTAGGCAGACAAAGCAAGAACATTCATTTACTGTATTTCACCAAAAGGGATTATTCATTCCCCAAAGTACCTGGGAAACAGATTCCCTAGTCTTCTCCTGCTGCTTGGCCAGCTTTCTATACTACCTCTGCAAAAACTCGCATGCAAGATTCAGTAGTGGGTCACTAGGCGCTGTTTTGAAGATATTCAACAGCAGTATTTTTACCATTTCCAATCATTGTGTTTTTTTGTTTTTTTTTCCAAATCTGTGTTGCATTGCCCAACGTTATCAAAAGAAATGCTAGAGTTTACTGCTCAAAAGCTCTCAAGACCACTGCAGTCCGAAAACATCAGCAGAGTTTGTAGCCACTTTGAATCAAACGCTATTACAAGTTCAACAGGAAAGGATGAAGAATGTTGTGACACCAGAAAACTACACACCACAGCAAATGATGTTTCACCACTCCGTGCCCAGTTCCTCTACAGATGTCTTTGTGAGAACAGATCTGCTTAAAAGAGGGATGTGGTCCCTTCTGGGCACTATGCATCATCGGACACGTCCAGAACCCACGCAGCCTGACATTCAGCAATCAACTGCTGATTTTATGAAAATATTTGTTGAGGAAGAGGTATATCTATTCCTTTTCATTTTAGTTACAGAAATAAAAACAATGAAGTGATGTGGAGAGGCTTCATTATAATCAGTATATAAAAATGCCACTGCATACTACTAATAACATCCTTCACATCTGACGTTTTTTTCTTTCACTGTGGTATCATGGAACTTTTATTTTAAGTTGATGCATAATAAGGAAAGCAATAATAAAAAATGAAGTTTAAATCTGTGAAGAGTCTTTTCAACATTTATGAAACAAGGGTTTTTAAATCTAGCTATTCAGGCTCGTTGTTCTATTATAAAATATTACCCACAATGTTTTTGTTCTGCTTCCCCTTTTGAATAGCAGAAAAGTTTGATATGCTCTGATAGATGTGCAGGATATTATTTTAACACCATCTCCTAATACTTGCCTTTTTTTTTTTTTTTTTTGTCTACTCATAGAACAGAGTGATCCTAAACTTCCAAAAATAAAGGCACATTTTTGGTTTTCCCACCTACTGAAAGTAGTTGCATTTGATTGAGTTTAAAAAAAGAAAAAAAGGAGGAGGAAGGTGATTTGCTCTGTGGATTTCATGAAATATATATTGTGAACCTAATTTGATCTTACTTATTTCTGATTTATCTCCATTAACATAGTTTCACCTTTTCAAGAGGGACAAAACCAATCAGTATAAGATGTCCTCTCTCATGTACATAAGCAGAAACAAACCAGAACAAACTATCCAGGGTGGAATTTCACTAGCATTTTTCATTGGCTAAAATCATTGTTTCCACTCACAAAGCAATGTTTTTGAACATTTCAAATCTGGAGCTGAATATATTACTGCTTTGAGAAATTTCACTTAGTCCACTTGCTACGTAGGAGTAATGTCTCCTATTTGCTGCCTGAAGAAGTATGGAAACGGTTTTGCTGTCAAAAAAAGAATAATCTTTTTCTGTCCTTCTCACTAAAAAAAGACCAACGTTGCTGCAAAATCCATCTGTACAGAGTTTGGTTACACCAGGGCCTCAATGCAACAACTGAGCATGGATATGAACCATAACACCAGTCCATGTACAATGAAGTAGGCTTGTGACATGCAGAGAGAGACCACTGAAGTAGACCCCTTCCCCAGTACAGTGTGTATTGCAGGAGTAAGAGCTGCCGCATGTGCTGGGGACAGCCCTGACCTACCCACTGTTTGCAGACCCAGCAGTGCATCACCTGAATTTGGGAACACCAGAGCTTTAGGAATAAAGCTAACATCTCCCACTTTATACTGAAGAGTCCTAACCACTCTGCTCCTGCCTCACTGCTCTCAGCAATTCTGTCTGCTTCTCAACAAACAACAGATTTGTTCATTTGTTTTTTAAGCAATGTTTAGGAACAGGAAGGTCTGAACAGAAAGACACAGATGATTACCGAGGTGCAAACTGATGGAGCGTATTGATCCTCTGCCTTCTGCAACAGCTTACTTTGTTCTGCAATTTGTCCTGGCGGAGCATTAGTGAATTTTTATCATCCCCATTTACCAGATGTGACACGAGATACCAGGCAACCCAGTTGCTTGTTCAAGGTCACACACTCTAGGCTTTCACAAAAGAAAACGTTCAGTTTGGGTGTCAGAGCTCCCAGGCTGACATCCAAACCCTTCAAGGCAAGGACTACCACCAGGCTAACCAGCTTGGACACAATGGTTCAGCATCAGAGCTCCTAAGGGACTCTTCAGATATGTTCCCTGCTTTTTGTAAACTTGACAAGAAAAGTAGGATCAAATGTGGAAATCCCAGTGTTAAAAAATTTCCAATTCTGTTACTCTGCTGTAAACAAAGTGTGTAAACTTTGAAAATATCTGAAGTTTATTGAAACTTAAATGATCATGTATCATTTTTTCTGTCAAAACTTGTGATTTTGTTGCAAATCTTTTGGTTCGCAAATTCAAAAAATTTAAGTTAGTCTACAAGTCATTATGTTCAGAGTCTAGAAATAACTGTATTAAAGACAAAAAACACCAGACCAATTCTGATCTAACCTGTATATCAGTGTATCTAAAAACAAGTCATAACTGCGATTCACATTTGATAAGATTTCTGTAGTGCAATGAACATCCCCCCC
>VXAA01001229.1:458684-495839 GCA_013399115.1 Anseranas semipalmata | reverse complement strand
AAAAAAAAAAAAAAAGAATAAGAAAATGGCAGAAGCAGAAAATCCTAGCTCTTCACTTTCACATTCTGGAAATTTAACCTGAAAAATAAGTTTGTGGGGATATCCATTTCCAGTGTTTTCCCACATATATTCAGTTTGACTAAAGCACAGGACAAGAGGTGAAGAGATCATCATTAGCGTGTAAATGTCTGTGGTTTGTGCATCACTTCAGAATTTACAGCAGTATCTGTAGAGGTAAGATTATTTCTGAGAGTAGCAGAACACACTGTGGCAGCACTGGCTTCTTCTCATTTGCTGTAATACTGAGAAGCAACAGATCACCTGTTTGGTCTGAATTCCAAAAAAAAAAAAAAAAGAAAAAAAAAAAAAGAAAAAATTCTAATATAGAAGCATTGTCTATACTAATGTATTCGACATCTAGACAAACAGGAAAATATCTTCCTATTAAAATGTTTGTCAAGGGACCTGATACTTCACTGACAATTTAGAAATGCCAGTGAGGCACTCCTGCAAGCCCAGCAGTGCAGGGACACACAAGTAAATCAGGGCATTGCCAGCAGAAGCAGGGCAGGTGAAGAACCTCCTGAAAGAAGCCAGGGCTGCATCTCTCATTTGCTTACAAATTATTCTGGAAAGTTTCCCAGACGACAGAACTGCTCCTCTGCTTTGCAGTCCCACAGATAAGAATGAATAGGAAATCTGAATATCTGTCACTGTGGTTTGTGGGAAGCTGCCTCTTTGCTATCATGCTGCATTATTCCAGGTCCTAATTACATTTTTTTCTTCCAGTTGTCTCATATTGCAGAATGTGCAAAACTGTGTCCTATTGCAAGACTGAGATTTAAAGCAGTTTAATTTCTTCCTGAAACTGCTTACATTGACCACCAATTAGTTTAGCACCATTTTTCCTCCCTTGCTTAAAAAAAAAAAAGAAAAGAAAAGAAAAGAAAAACACCCAACAAGCAAACAAAAAAAAACAATCCATCAACCCAAAAGAAACCAAGCTATATTTAAAACGTTACATTTATCTTGGCAGCTTAGGTAGCTGGCAGCGAAGACAACCACTTCTAACAGCCACTTTTTAAAAACCACTGAGTGGATAGTGGTAATATTAAGCTCACCACATTTTGCTTTACTTGTACATTTCCAGAAGTACTTGTGTTGGTTTAGAATTCATTAAAAGGAGCTATTCTACATCCCAAACATCCAAGGCTTGCTTAGCGGGGTGAATGCATCACTTCACACTTCTCAGAAAAGCTACATCAACTGTTTATGTGGTCAAAATCCTGGAAAAAAATAGTTTTTGCTAATCCCTTTCACTCTGATAAGTTGTGGTCAACCAAACCCATGCCTTGGAAACATCCAGCATAACACTTGGGAAGTTATTTTCTGCTGTAAGTAGTAATTAACCTCTTATAGAAAGCATCTTTCGTCACACCAAATCACAGATCGATTTGAAAAATTAGACATTTCAGCAGCAGATAAAAACACCAACAGCAAGACCCATGGAAATAGGCTGGGGAGGGACTGGACTGTAAATCCCACTGGTTTATACTGCCTCTTTAGGTCAGCTTCCTCCAGTGAGGGGTTTTGACTGAAGTTAGTCCTGTTCTGGCAGAGCCATTGTTCCATACTGCGTTCAGTATCCGCATGTTCCTCTGTTTAGCCCCAGAAAGGTAGTTCATATCATTGTTGCTTTGGAATGAGAATTCCTACAAGTTTTTATACACAAGTACATGTATACCTAATATATATAATATTTTATGTGTATGTACATATATGTGTTTGTATATATATACGTGTTTATGGACTCTGCAATTAATTTGTAACAACAAATACCTTTAAAAAGACAGTATAAAATAAATACTTCAAAATTTTCCAAATGGCTCCAGAAGCGTGCTAACAGAGCTAGCAGAGGATGCATCAGCTTCTCTCTTCTCAGTGAGGTAAGAATGCTTAAAAGTGCCAAGAAGGATGATGCACAGACATTTTAAGAGGACTGTACTGATTACCTAGCATGCCATCCTGCATGCAGAGATAGAAAGGATTTCACCAGAAATTGATGCATCTGGACAAAAGAAGATGCTGAGAATGGCTCCCAAGGCTCAGACCCACAGAGCAGCATCCAAGCTAACAGCTCTGCAAGGTTCGTCTTTCCCACCAGAGGACAAAGCAAAGCTGATGGCAGCAAGGGGAAGGCAGCAGTCCTACAACTGTGGGAGGAGTAGGAAGCAATGGCAGCAGTTCAGCTCAACCCAACCCAGAAATGCCACTGCTCTCATGGATCTGGGAAGAAAGGTTAGCAACACTCTAAAAAGCAAAAATGCAAGAAAGAATCTTTCATATGTACTTTCAAAATGAACTTTCATTTCTTTGCAATGAAAACTTTTTTTTTCTTTTAATATTTATCCAGCTTCTGTAAGTTCATGATCAGCATCTGATTTTCATTTTATATCTACTGATTTCAAGCACTAGACATCAGGTCTGGAAACCATCAGCCACAGGCTGGCTGCTCTCTGAAAATCCAACTGGCCAACATGAAGTCATTGAAATTTTCCAGCTGGTGCTTTCTTTGTTATAGCACCATTTCCTGGGTAGAAGCACAGGAAAAGTGGTTGCAGTGCACTAAGCCCATGCTAATGCAAGTGCTCATGTTGAAAGACAATACAAAGTATCAGGTCCATTTCTGTGTCTGTGCAGGAATGGGAAACACGTTATGCTTGCAGCGTCTGCCATCTGCTCCAGGTCCAAGTGCAGCTCTGCCAGGTAGGAAAAGGAAAGGTTGAAAGAAACGCAGGCACAGCAGACGTGGCAGAAATAGAGATGTTACAAAGGAAAATGATTTGCAATGTTCTTCTAACAGAACAGTTTGTTTTACATTAAAAAAAAAGAAAAAAGAAAACAACAACGAGCACATTTCATTTAAACACAGAGTGATAACTCAAAATACTAAAGTACCCCTGAGGATCAATTTATACAAGCATCTAAACCACCAGGACTTGCCCAGAAATTCATATTAAGCTAAAACCTAATGCTAGATAAAAAATAATAATAAAAAAAAGCATAAAAAAAGAAAACAACAACAACAACAGAAATCTGGTAAGAGGGTGAGGGGATAATTTATAATGACAACTACTAATTTTTCCTATGATTCACTCAGTGAGTAACCCCCACAGCTGCAGCTTTCTAAGCAGCAAGGAAAAGTTGTTTAGGATACAAAATATCCGCATGACTAAAGAGGTTCCTAATGATGCTGTGGGATCTGCAAGCATAGATCCTCCATTCAAGGAGTCCATGGTGGGGAAGGCCCCTCGCCACAGACCCATCCAGCTGCTCGGTCCCACGGCAGCTCCAAGGTGACGCCCCGTTTCTGCAGGTTCTGCCAGAGCAGCCATCAGAGGCACCTGAAGAACCAGCACCTGGTGCTGCCGAACCTTTTTGCTTCGGAGCTTGCTGCAAAGACACCAACTCACTTTGGGGTACTTTGCTGCTCCACTGCTCTGACGTCACATTAACACTTATGTAAATCCCTCACCTAAGACAAGACTGAAGTTTTCAATTACATGCAGATATTAACTGCATATTCCTGTCAAGCCTATCCAATAAAAGGCATTTCTAATCTTAGCACCATTCCAACACAATAAGCACTAAACTTTCTGAATTCACGTTGCTACATAGGTTTAGCTAGTTTATGGCATACCGTCTCAAAAAAAGTAACAGTTGAATGAAAAGATGGTTTTGGAGCAGAAAACCATTTACACAGGACACAAGTGCAGACCTGAACTTACACACTGTGGATCTAGTCTAGAATTATTAATATAATAATGGTGTCTGACCACTGCTGGAGCAGTGAGAGAAACATCAGTTCTCATTACTAATCCACATCTGATATCGCAAACCTCTCCCTCCACCAACCCAAAGTCATTAAGCCCTAAGAGATATTCAAGACAGACATGCACATGCAAGAAAATAATAGACACAACTGAAAATAATTCTGCTATGTACCATACGGATACATACTTCTAGTACAGACGATTTTACTGAAGTCAACTTTGCTGCTATTACTACTCATCTGAATACATGAAGCTGGTTGAGGGTAAGCACGTATAAACCCCTTGGATACCTGCTTACTGATCCATCATATTAGATACTGGGTATGTTTTTGCAAGCCTCTTCTTCCTAAGTTTAGCTCTGGTTAACAATTCCTTAGGGTCAAAGGATTATGAAAGTAGATGTCCTTGAGAGCTCTTCAGTGCAGCTTCTGCCTCCCTCTCACACTCTGGTCTGCATTTCCAGGAGCACAGCTGCTGCTGGTTTGGGCAAACAAACCTCACAGCCAACACCAGTTCCCTGCCAAAGCATCTGCCCAGGTGTTTTTATTTACATCTGAACACCATTTGTGACCTGCTGCAGACCAGGCTGGTTTCAGTACATGAAAAAATCCAGACAAGCTGTATTTGCAACTTTAAGCTGAGGTTTAGATATCCTACAGAAGAAAAGATATAGCCTGATAAAAGCAGGAAAGGAAGGTAATTTTTTAAAACAAACTGATCTTTTAGTGTTATTCATGCAAAGAAAGCCTCCTATGCACCAGCATGGTTAGGGAGGCAGACAAGTAGAGAAATGAGGCCTTTTATCTCTTCTCAGGGTCAAAATTCCTTAGTACCAAGCTGTAAAATGGAGCTACAGGTCTTGTAGCCCTCAGGATAATCAATTAACTGACAAAAGTGAAATCACATTTTCTAGACTCATTCATTAACAGAAGTAGAGCCTGTGTCATGGAACAGTTTGCCTCACCTAGCACCGTCAGCCGGCTGTTCTACATTACCCACGTGCTTAGAGCAGGGTTCTGCTTTGGCTTAGATCAGAGGAAAAGCCAACCCTGGCCTATTGCTGCTATTTTTAAGACTAAAACTCACTTATGCTGAACTGACACACATTCAAGAATGGCACAATTATCTACATTGAAAAGATAATAGGAAGAGGAGCTGTAGACAGCTACAAGCATAAGGAATTACACCCCTGGCAGTCTCTTAGGACATCTCACTTCAAGCTTGTGTACATGACAGTGGAAGAAGACTCACGACCCTTTCTTGTCATAGCCTGTTACCAAGTATTTCAGCTTCAAAGTGTCAGAACTGATGAACTAAACTTAAAAATATGTCATCACAAAGGAGAACAGAGTGCTGCTGCCACCATCTGTCAGAGGCACAAGGAAAGCAGTGACAGGGAAGTGTCCCAGCAAGAGCACAGCCCCAGGCAAGCACACAGCCTCCTCCGTCAAACAGGACCAGCAAACAGGAGAAAACTGTTGGGCACAGGCTCCTTTTTACCACTGCAGGTGGCTGGCATAGGCACGTAGTCCTCATCCCCCAAAGCTCACCCAGCAGTCAGCAGAAGGTATGTCCCTCCAGCCATCCTGAAGTCTACTAGAAAAGAAGGGAAAAACTTTTCCAGGAAGTAGTTCCAATCCTAAGTGGGAAAGTTGTACTGAGTTCTGGTATCTCGGAGGAAGAAAGCTGTTCAAATACATACAGGAAAGCCTAAAGTGCAGAAGCCAGCCCTTACCATAATCTGAAGTCAGGACATGGAGGATGGGAACAGAGATTCTGCCTGCTTCAGCCTGCAGGTGGGAAGAGAGCAAAAGGAAGTGGCAGAAAGGTGAGCCTAAGAGGCAGCACAGAGCAAATTTTGTCCCTGAGATACTATTAAATGCGTGTACTTATATCATCATCAGCCTTTCCAAGTAGAAACCAGCACAGCGTGTCCCACAGGCATAGCCGCTGCACCCCTTCAAAGCAGGGCACATGGAAAGCCACCTGTGGGATGTGGCAGTGGCTCAGTGGCAGCTGCCCACACTCTCCCTGTGGCCGGGACCAGCATGTCCCAGCGCTTGTGCCAGAGCAGCACTTGAACCCTATCAGTCAGCTTCGGAATGCTAGGACTGTCACTTCCAATCTCACCAAGGATGTTTTTGTGGCAAGTTTTTAGAAGCTAAAAATGACTGTCCTGTTTCAGAAGCTAAAAAATGACTCAAATTCTCATTTTGTCCTTTGAAGGATGCAGTAGGGTCACTCCACCTTCTAAGCTGCAATTCAAAGTGGATGGAGGGACTCCATCCCAGGCTGGTGGGCTGCTGAGAAAGCACCTCCAACAGGTGGGCAAGGATGAGAGAGGAAGGGACCTAGTTACTGAAACTCAAGGGAATAAACAGCTACTTGGGGTGAAGAAAGAGCTTCAGAGAAAGCTAACTGTTGGGAGGGTCACGCGAGAGGCGCCTGCAAGCCATACAGCAGAAGCCAGCCTTGCAGTCGTGCATCATCTACACCATGCTGTGTGGGTGGAGTGGGAATGCCGGGTGGTGATTTCCCTTCCATTTCTCCTGAGCTCCCTGCATGCCTGCAAGGAGAAAGCTATTTAGCTCGCAAGAACAGAGATAAGCAGGGAAAGGCAAAAACATCCTTTCTCCCATCTTCTGTCTCTGCTGCAACAGACTATTAGTGTTTTTACTGAACCATTTACCAGTATCTGTTGTGAAGGGAAGAAGCAGCTCTTCTGGAGCACTGCTTCTTGAGAAGCACTTCAGAAGAGTGGAAGGAAGGACTAAGAGCCAGCCAGAGAAAGATTTCCATCAAGCTAATTTGTAGCCAAAAGCCCTTTTTTCTCCCCCCTCCATGTACATATCTCTGTAGGAGACTTCAAATAGTAATTACTCTAATGAAGTAGTCCACAGGAGAAGAGACAAACATACACTCAAATTCTTGGCCAGTTCTAGCTGATATACTCTCCAGAAGAACAATATTTAGCATTTACTCTAATGGCTTGCATCCAGTAACTAATTAATCCTCTCAACACTGAGGCATAAGATTTTCTTTTTTCCTTAGCATTCAAAAAAGAAAAGTGCACTATCTCATGCCAATGTACAATTACAAGCAGTTCACCTCTTTACCAGAGAATAGAACTGCTATTTTAGGGCCTGCTGCACGTTTGCACCAGCTCCACTTCCAATAGGTATCGGTATTCACTGAAAAACAGTATTAAAAAAAGATCATTATTCACTGAAAAACAGTGCATCACAGTTAACCGCTGCCAGTCACCTAAATGACCAGATGTTCAACGAGAAATTATCTCCCCTAAATCCATTCAGGGAATAGTTACCAACTAGTTTCATAGTCTAGTGTCTCTGTAGGGATGATGATGTTTATTTCCCCACCAAGGTCCAAATTAAATTCAAGCACATTTGAATATACAGCAGCATCTATCACAGTGACTTTCCAGCAAAGAGTTTATATAGTTTATAGTCTTGCTGACAGAAAATATTGCTGCATGCCTATCAGGAGGAGACTTCACTCCAGCCCTGAGGCAGAATATTCTCTGACGGTTCCTATAGCTGTGCCTCTGAAAAGCTCTGTGTGCTCCTTACCTACAGCAGCCATCTCCACAGAACAGGTTTGAGAGCCACACAGCACTTTGAAAGTAACTTGGGCACGCTAAAACTGATGTTTGCCTGGTAAAAAAAGAGGACTGCAGGGAACGAGCAGAGGGAATGGATTTAGAGGCTGTTTCCAGAGCTCCAGTATCACAGACTGGGTCATCCCCAGAGTTGGCCCATCATAAAACACACAAATCAACTTTTGGCTCTCCACAGAAATCAAGCTGACCCGCTCTGCTCCTTACACCCAGAACAGTGTCTAAAGAAGGTCACCAGAAATGGTTTAAAGACCCAGAAAAAAGAGCAGGACAAGACCACATGTTGCTGTGCTCCTGAACAGAGACTTCTGTAGTCTCAGACTTGAAGTCTTACTTCAGGTAAGCAGCCTGTGGGGGGTTGCACTCAGCTCTTACATTTCCACAGTAGCACTTAAAAGATTTATTCCTCCAAAGGTTTGAGAGCCAGTTTTGGGGCTTTATACTTCTGATGCAGTAATTGTTCAAATATAAAAGCTCAGGCTATATGGCACCTTCTAGGATGCAATTCGCATTCAGTTCAAAGCCTCAATTAATTTAGGCAAATTTTCACAAAATGAATTTTCATAAAAGGGGAATTTTTAAAGATGCACAGACTCAGATCATAGAAAATATTCTTCCTAGCCAGACCAGGCAATGACCATCAGGCAATGATTCATATCCTGCACACTCAAGTTGGCATAAACAGTTTTCAGCTCTCTCATGTGAAGTGAATCAGCATAAAACTTGCCAAACTGCACCAAAACTTAATGCAAGCCACACACTGAGTTACAATCACCGTAAATATTAGATCCATTCCCTCTTTGGTAAGAAGTTATCATCATAGGCTTGTTGTGCAAACAGCTAACTTATCTTCAGAAAAACTCCTGAGGTTGAAAACTGAACAGGAAAAACATGTTTCAAGTATTAATAATTTTAATACCTCAAAGTCTTCATTATAAAACTTTCTCTCTCTCTTTTTTCTTCTTCTTCTTTTTTTTTTTTTTAATACCAATCTCATTAGAACAGGTTGCAAGACTAGCTGGTTTTAGAAAGATAAGGTGTGCTCAGAACAGCTCTGACAGCAGATCCCAGCAGTCATAACCCACCACCAACTGTGCTATGAAAGCAACAAGATGACTTTTTACCACTTGCAGGGAAGCTGGCTGAGACTCCACAATTTCCAGCAAATATTGATCAAAATGAACAGGTTTAGCCAGCCCTGAAAGCAACATCCACCAGCGCCTTACAGTGAGAGCAATGCATCAAGTACCATCATGCAACAGGAATAAATAGCATCTCTCCGTAGAAGATGCAACTGCAAAGGCATAATGAATTAAATCACAAGACACCACCAGAACTCTGTGTGTGAGCAGCCCTGGCTTTCAAAGGAGAGAAGTGCAATGGGTGTATTCTGGGATTCAGGCAAGGAGGCTGAGATTGTTGAAGTTATGCTATTTAAAGTTGCTTTGCAAGTCTATTACAAAAAGCGTGTGCACAGTTCCTGACTGAGGACAGCATATTTTCAAATGACTTTTCAAGCACACAACTAAGTCACTGACAGTCTTCCAGAAAGTACAAACCTTTAAGCCGCAAACTGAGAAGTCAAGAAAACCAGCACTGATACCTTCAGTACTAAGGTTTTGTGTACGGAGGTCTGGTCAGAAAAGCATCTGGAGCAATGGCAAAAATTCTCCTGGAACCTCCTGAATGTGAGAAAGTTTATAAACATGGTTTCAGGTGGAGAAGGAATGGTCCAGATCTGGTATAAGAGGTATGAAAAACAGGATACCCTGATCTGTACAGCTGAGAGAGTGAGAATTAGCTCGAGTGATCTAACAGTCCGACCGAGAGGTCCCTTCTTTCTTTGTTAATGAATTGGAAAGATTTTCTCTCATGCGCATAACAGTTCTGGCTTCTTGAGCAGAAGCAGAGAGCTCTGTCCCATTAATCCACCTTGCTGCCCATTCTACTAAAGAAATGCAACATCATTTGCCAGAAGCTGAGGAGGTCACTATCTGAAGTTGACCTGCATCCTTTGACTGCTTTAATACAAAGGACACTACTGTATTTTTGCCACAATAAGTGGAACCAGCAAAGCAGAAACTAGAAACAGGTGCATATTTGGCTTTGCTCACATCTTCCTATCAGCAGGCTTCAGAGCTGATCAAGATGACTTCATTCAAGGCTCTTCCTCAGCTGACCTAGACTGAGGAACTGCCCCCACATGCTGGATCTCTAAATCACAGCAACATTTGACAAGGCTGCAAAGTCACGTCTTATGCTTTGCTAGAAACTCTGAATTATTGTTTGCCTCCTCTAGATAAGGAGAAATACTAATTCTTATTACAGATCCAAAGAACCACCACAGGATGAATCACCTAATGAATTACTCAAGTATCTGATTCTCTGCAGATGGCCTCATTTCCTACTGCAGCTCCCTACAAGCTGCTCTATTGCTTTCTCTTTGTGTCTGGCACAGTACTATAAGCCAAAGTGTAAGTTTTGATATTCCAAAACAACAGAGAAACATCAGTAACTGGATAAACATTGCATTTCACCCTCGAGATGGCATCTACAGCAGTTTTGCCATACACTAACTCTCAGACACTGTTGAAATATTTACTATGTAAAGTTAAGCCAGTCAAACAGAGCTGGTCATAGACTATCCAGGTCAAACATGATTCACTTACAGCCAGCCATGCAAAGTCCAGCTGGAATCCAAGAAGGAAACCTAGATCCTCTATTTTGGGGGCAGCTAGGAAAACCAGTGGCTACTGAAAGAGGGACGTATCCCCACTGCCCACCCCAGGTTTAACCCAGTAGGTCTAACTACAAATGTTCTATCCCATCCACCCTGAACTATCCACATTCAGCCATCATTTCTCATTCAACATGGGAATAAAAGGACAGGGTTCCCCTTGCATGGGAACCAACTCCCAGCAGCATTATCAGGCTCTGTTTTCCACATGCCAACACAAGAGGGGCACATCATCTTTGACATGCTGGCTCATTTCTGTTACTAGAATTTATTCAGAATAGCAACATAGACCTAATAAAAAGGCACAATTTCTTCCACTGCCACTTTCAGGGCAGAATCTCAAAAAACACCCCACCATATTGCAAGGTAGCAGAAATGAGGAAATTTAATTTAGGCATTACATTTTTCAAAGGAAAGGCCAGCCAGAGAGCAGCAGGAAAAGTCAACAAGAATTATACCAAGGAGACCTCAACCATGCTGATCTGTAATTTGTGGCACATTTATTGAAACTCATGAGAAGAGAGTCTTAGATGAGAGCAAATGAATGGCTATGGACTTCAAGAAGTATGCACCCAGAGTCCCTGTGGAGCTATATTCTCCTATAAGTTCTACAACCCATACACATGATAGCAGCTCAACTTTTCCTGCAACTGCATAGACTGATATGGATATTTATACTCTGATTACAATGTGTCAAGTAACCTTAAAGTGACTGCTCTCAAGGAACACTAACAAACACAAGGAAACGAATGTCGGAAGGGCATATGGCTCATAAGGAGCTTCTGCTTAAACAAGCAATACAGAGACATCAACTCCTGTTCTAACAAGCTGCAAAATTGTATCTAGGATCCACTAACATCATTATGATAAACAGTAATCTTAACAGCAGCAGGAACACTACAAGCACAACTGCTATTAGCAGGGCTGGTACAGAAATGGCACCCGATAATCCAGTTTCTCTGACAGTGCAGGCATGCCCTCTCCCACCTGAAGCTGTGCCCCAGCACTGCCTCAACAGCTTGTCACCATGCCTCCCACCAGAGGTTATATTCCTCTCCATCCATTTGAGCTGTTCGTATGAACAACCCTTAAACTGTTTTTTTTAAAATGAGACTGCTCAACTGCTCAGCTTCATTCGTTTCTTTTTTTTTTTCTTTTCTTTTCTTTTTTTTTTTTAAAACCTAGCTCACTCAGTGCTTCCTCACCCATCTCAATGCAAAGCATTCAGACAGAAGATCAGCGTAGGCAGCCACTCTTCACCTGTCAAAGCTGTCAATGCAGAGGTTGCATCCCTGATGCAGCACTGGCATGTCTCATAACATGCATCTTTGCAATTAAGAAAACTTCAGACATTTCTTAATAAAGCAAGATTATTCCCATGTAAATTGATCTATCTTCATGAGAGACATACTGTCCTATTTTTATCTGTATCCACCTATTTTTATCCACTTATTTTTTCCCTGAAATCCACTGTGCCAAGCCAGTTACACATCTCCAGATCTCTGTAAATACTGCTTGGAGGCCTCAGTTGTCCTCCATGAACGCATTTCAAACCATGGGAAGCACCACTGTTAGGTCTGTCCATGGTCTTTGTCCAGACGTTCTGCTTTTAATCAACCCTCCTTTCCCAGACATGAAAGCTCTTGTTAGCAACAGCACAGCAAAACAGCTTGTTTTGCTTTTTCTATGAGGCTGCATCCAGACAAGTTGGACAGTTTTCTAGTTTTGCTTCACCCTTCCCTCTGACAGATACTTTAATACACGTTACCTCAAGAACTGGCAGCCTTTCCCCAAGGTGTAGCACACACAGCCATGCCTTAGCCCTTATAAGTGGATTTCTCTCCACCCCAATTTTTATATACGCTGCCCTCCAGCTGTAGCACAGCTCTTTATTACAGTGTCCTTTTCCTAAGCCCACGCCTTGGACACAAACCACAAGACAGACAGGCATTCATGCAGGCGGCATCCCTGCAAGTGACAGTCCATACTATGAGAAGCTTCTTATGCATCTTGTCCACACTTACCCATCCCTCCCTCCATCACTGTTGATAGATCCTCAGGAAACTTTTCACCCTGTATGGATGAATCCTGTCTGTTTTTTTCCCTGCAGTCCCGCAACTCCTACTGTCTCCAGAACTATATTGCACAAAGAGACAATTACTTTCTCCCTATCACATGAAAAACAGCAGTAATTAGTAGAGGCATCAGTTATAAGTAGGCAAAGTGCTAATGTTTGCCTGTAAGTGTATTTTACATTCAGGAATATAAGATAGACATTATTATTTCATAGAGGTTGAATTATTTTCTCCTGCTTCACCAGGTGTCAGAACCACAGTTCTGGCAAAAGGCCACCAGCATATACTTAATAAAAGACAGAAAGAGTGGTATTAGAGATGCAGCAAGGGGAGGACAGTATCATCTGTGTGAAGTTAGTAGCATTTCAGCAAGCAGTGAAAGGTTGGAAGACAGATCCAGATTAATAACTGCAAATGCATCAGCTAGCTACAATAACTGTCAAAAATGCACCAGAATAAAATGATACAACACAACTGATAGGAGATGATGAAACAAAGAGACACTTCAGAGAACAATGACCAACCTTAAATAGCCAGAAAGGCTAGAACAAAGATGGGGAAATAGATGTCTTAGAGGAGGGGTGTTAGAAATCAGGGAGGTCAAGTTGTTCACAGAGGATTTCTATTTCATAGGTTTATTTAGAAGGAAGCACAGCTGATACTGCTGCTACACTCCTGGTTAAAATGTCCTAACCCAAAGCCTGGTGAGGCTAACAGCCCTCATGCTCTTATAACAAGCTTTAAATCCACAGCCTGAAGGAAGCAGCGATGAAGATGAAGAAACAGCTTCTACACAGAGCAGTCTGTGCAATTCCTACACACCTCTCTTCAACCCAGGTAATCCTCCGTGTGCAAGTCTAAAAAGGGGGGGCTACTTGAGCTAGGATACACATCAAGATGCAAGACCTCAGACACGAGGAAGCGGGATGCAAAAGAAGCTGCAGAGAAGGAATAACAAACGGAAAGGTGTCTGTCTTTGTTTCTCCATTCCTAATCCAATCTGTCATACTGAAAAAATCCCAGATGAGTCAGTAACCCAAAAAGGAGTTATTTCACATGTTAAAACCATGTGGGCACAGGAAGAGAGCTTGAATCATGACAGTTTAGATTGTGAACAGGTGATTGCTACACTTTATGAAATAAACCTGTAACTTGTGCTTCGACTCCTGTTTCAGCAAACTCATATCAAAACATTTTTACAACCGCCTTGGAAACAGGGAAAATCTCATCTCTTACCTGGTTCCCTGTTCCAAAGAGAGCAGGAATGGAAACTGTGAAGCTTTGTGAACACAGCAAACAGCCCACTAATTTTGCTTTACTCTCAAATTCTCATCATCTCTGGACTTACTTACAGATAAAACCGAGCCTCTACATAGAGAGAGATCCTAAATATTGAAAGCTTGTAAAAGGCTAAGTGCTAAGAATTACTATGAAATATTTCATAGCTTAATTTACTTTCCAGAGCAACCTGCATTTCATTAACAGAGTAGAAAGTATCCAGTATTCAAATAAAGCTTCCGAAATACAGCTAGGGTTGGAAGCACAGCATAAGACATTGGGAATAATTGCTATTTGCAAGTGCCAGACATCTGCCAAGCACTTAAAAATAAATAAATAAAAACTACATACATCTATACATGGAAGTATAAAGTCAACAAAATTCCTGAAATACACAACATTATGCACCATTTGTCTGAGTTTCATTCTCAGCTTTAGGAATATGCTAAAATCAACCAAGCCACCCATGGAAGAAAAGTTTATTTTTCATTTTGATCAGCTTCTCAATTCAGTTTACTGTTTGTACGAGCACACAGGATGTAACAGAGTATGGATAGGATTGAAAAATGGAGGATATCAAGACCGCTTATTCCAGCATCAGTACTGGCCTGTCATTACAAACCCTTATTTTTCTTTCACAGCATTCACAGCAATTTTTAAGATTTTCCTATATTTAGAGTTTTATCACCAAATGGTAACACCTAATTTCCAGAACTAGGTCCTTTATAAAATGGATTTTACTAAGCCGATTATTTAACGTCAACTTCATTTTTTAATTATACTAAACATTTTCTGCCTTCACATTTCATTGAAAGCACACACCATTCACGCCTGCCCAGCTGACAGACATTCCCAGCCCAGACAACACATTACATCCTCAGGCACAGCTGAATATCCTTGATTGTCCAGAGGAAGTGGACATTTTACAGCAACAGATCTTATTCTTTTGGAACTGAGTGCTTCAGAAATTTCACACCAGTTTGACAAATAAATTATAAAGCACCTCACCAGTTTCAGCAAAGTACTTCTGATTTGCATTTGTGTAGCTAAAAATATGATTCAAGGGAAAAGCCCAAAACAGGCCCAGCTTGATTCAGTTCCCTGTTTATTCCCAGTGCTAAGTGAGTCAGCTAATGAAAAGCTTATGGGAGAGCCAGCATCGCTGGACATTTCTTGAAAGTCCACTTGGAGACAGATGCAGTACTGCAAGCATTTGAACTCTGATCTTCCTTGCTTGCATCAGTTCTAGACAGAAAATATCCCAGACACCAGAGGATCGACTGGGCTCATACTGATGCAGTGTCCCAGGAACTGCCAGACCTGCTTGGGTTTCCTCGGTCAGCAATGGTGCCAGTTTTCCATTCTGCTGCTCAGCCCAATTTCACTCTTGGCTCATTCCTACCCTGCACAGGCCGTGAACCTCATTTTCCACATTTCTGAGCATTTTACTTAAATCTCATATTATTCACATCCGCAGCCTTCTCTTGGAGGACACTCCAGAAACCAGCTATCCAAGTACAACAATAATTCAGAAGTTAACTGCAGTCTTTAGATCACTAAGAACTGAGAAGGTGCCAACTGTTAATGAATTAGTGACACACATGCTCGCACTTTTCTTGAAGCAGAAACCCTCTTTACACCCACTGTTTACAACAGAGAAAAAACACCCTGCTTAGCCCTTAGCTCACTTCTAATTCAAACAAAAGACATTTCTTCTTCTAGACGGATATGATGAACAAATCCGAGGAAGCAAACCATTACAGTCTGAGAAACTTCGGTCTTGAGCTTGAGTCAATGCAACAGAGAATGAGCGCAACGCTATTCAGTAGGTCACCATCTTTCATCTACATACAAAGCCCACTAATTTCATAAATTAGAATTTGAATATTAGTATGTCTGATCAATACCATAAAAGAAGTTGCATTTTTCTAACTTGGACAGCGGGCAGTGGTAAGACTTGTGCAGGATCAATCTTATGTACATTGTTTCCATACTTTGCTGTGTGGGACAAGGAAACATTGCAGAGCTGAGGGCGCTCCTGCCTTTGTTTGTTCTCCATGTCTCTCAAGCCAGAAGTTTTCATAATTTGTATGTGCTCATTCACCACCCGTTTCCTGTTACGCCACCACCACAAAACCCGATAGCTATAGCTACAGCTGTGGCTCCCCCACCTGCTTTTGTGAGAGACCCTGCGTGCAACAAGTTCATCTCCTACTTATTAAATCTCTCCCAGACACAGGTCACTTACATCATGCATTTATTTAGTTGCTAGCGCAATAAGGTCTCGGTTCAGGAGTACAGCTTCTAGGGACATCAGTAATGCGCATTCATTAATATGCTGCATTATAAAAATACAATCATATACCCAATGAGAATGTGTTTAGTAATCCTGATAGGACGATACAGAAAAATATTCACAGTAAGGGACAGGGAGGATGAGGGCCATAGAGCACAACAACAGTGACAGAAACCAGAGACAATTGCTACATAAGTAAGAAACAAAAAGATTAAGAAAGCTCTGAAAAGACAGCACTTAACAACAAAAGATACCATAAAGCAGTGAAGAGCCTACAGACACTAGACCAAAACATCTAAGCTTCTTGTTCTTACGCTATAAAATAAGAGAGCAATCAGGAAGAGTGAAGGCCCAGCAATTTAAACCTAAAAATAAAATCCCAGCTAATCCACTGGAATTTTATGCCAAACACCAGAGACTAAGATTGAAGCAGGTTTCAAAAGACGATGGGGCAGTGACATCAGCTTACAGGAACAGCTAGATTTCAGTAGAAGAAACAAGACTTTGAAATGATTGCAAGCCCCTGTTTCCCTTGCAGGGGACCATTAGCCCAGTTTCAAGCCACCCACTTCATTCTTACCTGCAGCAAGCTTCTTGTTCCTCCCCCTGAAGGAAAGGTCTCCGATGCCAAGCAGAGCAGGCTGGACAGAGGTATGATCCAGCCCAGCAGCTCCTGTGATACACGAGCTGCATGCCTCTGTCCCAGAGAACCCACAACAGCCTTTTGTCCCAAATTGGGATTACACATAATCCTCTGACTCAGAAAACCCCTTCATTCCTGGTATGCTGAGAGCGCATCGTACTGTGTACTAACTGACGTCCTTCAGCATCCTCTCTGGGAGCCTTGGGGCTCCCCGGTTAAATGGGCTGTGGGTGCTGCAGGAGAACCCGAAGTGCCCCTTCCCACCAATCCCCTGCCCTGCACCCTGCTGTCATCCGCTGCACACACCAAGTGGAAACAGGAGTAAACAAAGGCAGAGAGTAAGAAAAAAAGCAACTCTGAAACAATCACCTCCAGACAAAAGCCCCTCCATTTCTCTGATTCCCATCCGTACAAATTACCTTGCAAACACATTGGCAAGCACTGGCTTTCCAAAACAAAGCAGCAGCAGCAAGAGCTGCAGATGTTCAGGATTATTTTAGTTGATCATTTTCTTTGGTGGGACCCCAGGGAGCTTTTACATTTCCAGTTCCTTGCAAAGCTATCCATCATCTCACTGCCCAAGCTAAGCCCAGTCTGCCTGCAGGCCCAGCCAGCCACAGTACAGGGTCCAGCTCCTCCTTCTCCCATTGCTCAGTGTTTTACCTGGGCTGCTCTCCTGCTCACAAAGCGCACAGGATCCACTCAGCCAATGCTGTGCCATATGTATTCCCATCCCTAGGACCAGAATACTAAAGTTTCTACAGCTCAGATTTACCACTGATCCACGGTGTTGTCTTGCTGCAGCTCTTCTTTCACTGTGCTTTAAAACTGAAACCGGTAAAATGAATTCCATCTGATTTGCAAGGTAAGTCAGAGCTACTATATTTTCTTTACATATCTTCATTTGCAATTTCCTGATTGCTTCCTCATCAAAAGAGTGTAGTTACTACAGTGTATGTTAATTCAGAATACATTTGTCTTTATTAGAAAAAAATAAGATTAATTTTAGCTGAGAATGCAACAAAGAACAGCGGACTACGGCTCAGCCTTTGGAAGGACTGAAGCATTTCTGCCAGCTTCTTGAGTTTGTGCAGAAAGCTCAAAGTTGGCTGCAAGTGGTTATGAATGGAAAGCTCTTCCTCTCCCCAGGAACACTGAACACTTTAAATATTCAGCTTAAACAGTAGTGGGATACTTTTGTAGTCTTAAAAACAAAAACACCCAAATGTTCACTATTCCTTTTTCATATTCGTGCAAGGAAGTGTCAAGCAACAGTTCTTAACCAGTATCTGTTCTGTAACTAGACACATCTGATTACACATTCTGTTGGTGCTGCTAAAGCATGGAAGTTTCTTTTTCTGAAGACAAAAATGCACTTCAGAGAAGGAATACAGAGAAAATGAAGACAAACTACCCATGTTTTTGGTTTTATTGCTGGAAAACAGATTGCTCATCTTACAGCCTACAAAGTCATCAGCCCACACCACTGCAGGCCTAATACCCTTCTCATCAGAAAGGACTCCCCGGATTCTCCTGAGGAGCAGACTGGGGATAATAACTCAAGTTGTGCTGCTAACCTGTTCCCTGCCGCTTTCCTTCCCTGGGGACCTTTCCTCTCCCAATATCTTCGACAGGACAAAGCAGGACACATGCACAGTGAAATGCCAACTCTGTCAACCCCTGAAACAGGGTAATTAAACATCACAGGACCGGTTTGGAGGAACAAAAGCCAAGGCATGGAGCTGTGGAGCAGGCAGGTACATCTGAATCAGATGAGAGGAAAACCTGAAAGCAGCCCAGCACTGGGTCCCTGGTGTCAGGATGCTCACTGTGAGCGGGGTCAGAGCTGGATTGCTCGCAGAGAAAAAGCCTAGGGATAAAGTAGCTAGAGAGCCATTGCGAGCTTCCTTGGGGACAGAGCGCAGATCAGGCAGGCTGTTCTGGCAGCCAGGCGTTCCTGAATTTTGGGGAGCTAAGCCTAGCTAACACTGTAACGCTGGGTCACTCATTGAACTCTATGGAAAGTAAGATGGATTTCAGTCCTTAAGGTTAATTTTTGGCTTACTGTCAGTGCTAGGGACCCTGAAGACACAGATAGAGGCACTGGGGCTGACCCTGTCATGACAAGGAGCTGGGGAAGAAAGTGCCCCTGCTGCTTGTGGAGATGGGGCCAACCTACAGTTACCTGTGGCTGCTGTTGAGCCCTGCAGATCCTGTGATGCTCGTAGCCTTCCTTTCTGCAACCCTGTCATGCTCTGAAGGCCTTTGCTTAGGGAGCCAATAAAGCAGACGCAGTTTATCAAATTCTGTTTGTTTTACATCGGCCTCACAAAATCTTAACCCCCGTTAACCAAGAACTGCTCAGAAATGACAGGACTGTCTGCAGCCTAATTTTTTGCAGTGGGATCTTTGGGATTTGTGGCTCTCACAGCTTAGCACAGACTCACCAAGCCAGGGCAAACAGTTACAGTGTAACAGACTCCAGAATGGTTGATTTAGCAAGCTAAGACCTTTAGAAAATTGACATAATCTGTACCAAGGTTTAAAGGAAATGATATGTTACAAAACCCTTCATAGGTTTCATAGCCCAGACCTTCTGCACATTATGAACCCAACGGGAATGCAGCCATGATGTCCTCCTCACACTGACTGAGCCAGATAATAAGGCAGTACTTCTGTAAAATTAATCAGAATAACAAACAACTGCTATATCCTTATCAGAAACTTCTGGCTTTCAGCAGCTCGGTTTCCCAAGGATTCCCACTTGCACTTTGCAAGCGGCCCACGGACAACCGGGCTTTCCTCCAGCTCCTGGCGCATCAGGGACCAGACCTCTGCTCTGCAGATTTCCATGCCAAACCTTAACAGCGTGAAAAACACAGCAGGAGGAGGTCCAGGGAAACAAAAAGATGCCTTAGAAAATGAAGTCAGGCAGAGTGCTTAAGGACATGAGGTAATTGCTTGTGGAGCGACCTTTTAACCTGCTCCACAGTTCTGCAACACATGTGATGCAGAACAAGTCAGGCCATATTTACAGGCTGACATGATTTGGGCATGCCTCGTTTTCCAAGTCTTTGAGGCCTGAACCTTGAGAATTCTGGGTGCTCCCAGCTGCAACTGATATAGAGTAGAAATTGCATTTAAATGTAACTCCATACACCAGTCACCCAGATATACCACATGATCCAGATGGGTTCCAGACTCCATAAACATAGCACTGCACACAGGAGCATACTCTGACCTTTTACTCTACTCTAGATTTAGAGCTTCCCAGCAAGTAATCTCTGAAGTCGTGAGTCCTGTTCCCTCATGTCTTGGGAACAGACGACATGGAAACCCAGCCCAGGGGACACCGTTCCCTGCAAGAGGAGGATCATGCCCAGTCCTGAGATAACAACCGACCCCTTCGGGCATCTCAGTGGTTTAGCATCTCTCTCATTCTTCCTGTTAAAATACCGCTCTTAAAATATGTTGCACAGCTGCAAGTTAGGAGTACAATTTTAATCCCTCCCTCGATCATTAATTCATCCTATTATGTCTCCACTCATTCTCAGGCATTTTGCCCTAGTACCTCAATGTCAATCATACAATTAACACAACAGCTGAGAACTAGGGCCTCTCTGTAGCATTATCTCTGTGTGTACACGCAGAAAAAGGCAGGTCTTGCCACAGTATTAGAACCAGACCCAACAGCAGGTGGGAAGACAGAGGAAAAAGATAAATAAAATAAAGACACACATAACTCTTCTCCAATCAGAAACAGCAATCACAGCTCACCACCTGCTCTTAATGCTCTTTTTCAGTGAACCAAGTCATCAGAGCAGTTTGCAGATGAATACTATTAGTTGTTTAGTTTAGGCAGCAACAGTGATTACAGGTCTAGAGAGATTACTATGCAAAGAAAGAAGAGGGCATACATGTGGACCAAGCAATCATGCAGCGGAAGCTAAATGCTTTGAGGGGGTTGCAAAAAAGAATTAGAATACATAAGAGATGAAAACATAGGAAAAATTCATCAAAGAAGAATGGAAGGGTGAATGTCAGGCAAACCACAGAGGTTTATCTCTTCCCATTCGTGGCAGAGATGACTAATGGAAATGGTGAAAAACTCCCTAATTAGAATAGAAAAAAAAACAAACCACTGGCATATAGATATGCCATTTATGCAGCTGTGGAAAGACCAAAAGGCCACCAGTTTTGATGCTATACAAATGATTTAACACATGGGCATTTTTGCTATAACAGCTACGAGCACAATCCCAACACATCAATCAAAACCCTGCAAGGACATAAACTGAACCTGGCTAGGTGTCCCCTGTAGCTCTCCCTTGTGTATCCTCTGTTTGAGAGCAGACCTGCCTATCCCTTTCAAGCCATTGAGCTTTTATTTTCATAGTTGTTATTTAGCAAGAGGGAACTATATCGCTAAGCTAACTTTCTTTAGAAATTGCAACACAGAAATATTTCTGGAAAACCTACAGAGTTCAAAGAGGCATCTTTCTGTTACTTTCATTGGAAAACAACCATCTTGAAATTCATTTGTTCATTCACAAGCATATTGCCAAGCTATTATTCATACACCAGGAAATATCTTGCTAGGTGGAAAGTATGTCAAACAACTGTAGCACTTTTTGTTTACAGTAGTTAATAGCACATGAAGCTTAATTCCAAATAAAAACTGTTTATAAGGTTTTCAGTCCCGTTCTTGTCAATCGCCACATACCAGACTGGTTAGCACTGTTGATTTGTTCTTGTTTTCCTTTGAATGTTTCCACTCTTTTAAACTGTTTTCATAGATGCAGTCGATGTTGTTCTGAGTTTCTCTCTTTACATTTTTCTTATGATTTTGCAGAGACTTCACAAACATAGCAGCAGGTTACTCCTGGCATTCATATCCCTCTTCCTTCCTCTCTCCTCTAGCTTACATCATATTTTAAAGTATAATTTGAAGTTTGTCTTGGACATACTGTAACTTCTTCTTAGCAATTTTTCTTCAGGTAGATTTTGGGTCCTTTTATCTATTGCTTCTTCATAGTTATCGGTCAGTTTTAGACCCATCTGATCTTGCATTTGGTATGCTATGACCTAAGGGGTTAATACCAAACTCCACATGTTGTTCTCCTCTCTCCTGTTCAACTGCTGGCATTGATGAAGAGCCAAAAATCATTTACAGGTTTAATTATAGACATAAAAACAATTTAAAAGAAGTTGCTGCCAGGGTACAGCCAGGACACGGTCAGGGGATGTAGAAAGGGGAATGGAACCAGGATTTTTCTTGCTCTTTCCCTCTCCTTGCTGCCCTGCCCTGCACAGCCTACACAGGAGGTATCCCAGGGAGCTCTGCCTCATCTCTGCCCTACCACAGAAATGATGCCACATCTTTTCCATCCACCTCACTGTTCAGCACTTTCTCCCGGTATTTGAAAACCTTTCTACAAGGCCCTAGTATCCTCACATCACAAAAGGGGAAGATTTCATCCACTTGGCACATATAGGCCCAGCATACACATCGCTTCCAAGATACACATGAGCTATGCATGAAGCTGCTGAGCTTAAACACGTGGCTTTGTTTTCCCCTGGCTTTAAAGGGTGAGTAGCTTTTGTTTGAGCTCATCTAAAATTAATCAAGGTGCAGGCATTACATGGATACAACTCCCTCTTCCTGAAGCCATCTGCAGAATGACATTAGGAATGGCAAATTAGCTGCTGATAAACCATCTAATTTGCATTCTGGGCTACTACAGACAAGGAACTGCTGGGCTACAGGTAAGACCCAGCGCTTCTTTTTATTTCTAACATCAGCTCAAGAGAAATGCAAACCAACAACATCCAGTGAGGATGAAGAGATCTGTTGAAGAGATTTGTGTAGGATAAAATAAACTAGACCTGAAAGCATAAGCAACTTGAATACACAAACACTTTACAGACCATATACCAGTCATCAGTAAATGCTTAAATTAAGTATGCATTAAGTCAGGCCTTTAAACAAACAAACAAAACAAGAGCAAGCACTAATTGTAATGACACACATCAACGAAAGTACAGACTTTTCATCAATGCAGTCCTTCTGACTCCTCCTGCCAGCCAGGAAGCCCAGGATTTTCTGCCTCACGTTACTGCTGCCTCTCTCTCCCACCAAGGTCTCTGGGAAGAAAACGCTCAGCAGCATGCAATGCCTTTACCGGCATGAGATGTTAGGGGAAACAGCCTGGCTGCTGGCATTTCATTTTAACCGGTTCTTCTAAATTCTATAACATCCTGGTTCCAGAATCACGATATCTAGCTGCCTTCATTGTAGATATGCCATTGAGGTTTCTTTGTTAGGGCAGCACCAAACTGGTCTGCCACTAATCAAAAGGCAAAAGCACTGAGATTGTTATCCAAAGAATCCATTCTCCCCTTTACAGGCACTCTCTGTACAGGATATCATGTGCTCCTTTTACTTTATTATTATTTTATTATTTGTTTTATTTTATTATTCCTTCTATCAAGTATCTATCACGCACTTTTTAATGAGTAGTTTCATCCATATGGTATGTGTCCAAGATCAAATTGTTAGTAGTGCCATGCATTTAGTTCATGCTACGTATCTTTCAACATTATATTTAGTCATCTCCCTGTCTGCGCATCCTCCTCCATACAATATCACTGTTGCCTTGCATAGACTGTTAATCCGTTCATAGATCTATAGATATTCCACTCAGTAATCTCTAATATTTTAACTAATCAGCTATGCCACGGAAGCATACAGCTACAAAACCAGACTTAATATTTTCCAAGCTTATGCAGCTGTGCTTGATCCCATCTTGCAGAGGTGAGGTGGTGGTAGCTGACACTGCTCACAACAGATAGTCATTCAATTAAAGAATATAGCTCCATGTCACTCTAGGCACACCCATTTTCTCTTACTGTGAACTCACTTGAACACTTAGAGCCCAGCCCTGATTTAATTACATTTAAATTTATATCAATAGTAACTCCATACCAATCAATAGAATCATGTTAACATGAGATGAGAATCTGCCTTCAATTGTATACACACAAACACGACTACAATATTTTTAAAAAATATATAAAATACAGAAAAATTAGACTTGAAAGCTAGCTACAGATGTCACCAGCCCAGATCTGAGCTTTATTTCGACACTTCAGTACCAATACGTGGCACAGCAAGGACTTTTCGAAGTTTAAAAAAAATTCATACATGTTCAGGGGCACTGTATTTTGAGAATCTTTCAGTGTTTTGCTACTTTTGGGACATAGTAACTTCAGTTTGTCCAGCCTCAGGAGAATTGTTAATATAGGATGAGTGATTATCTTAGGAATTTATATTTGTTTACCCAAAATAAGCTGCAGGTCATGTGAGCCTGAATGGTTCCTCTTGCCTTAATCAGGAAATATTTTCTTCAAGTTTCTCAGAAAGACTGACAGAAACAGTACTGACAGCTTACTACTGTTAAAGACACAGACTATGAATTGCTAGCAATGGGAACCACTATGCTAGATTAATAAATTATCACCACGAACCTTGCTCTACAGCCCGATTAATGTTTTTGATGGGGACTTCCCACAAGGATGACCAGGGTCTAAAGTGTAATTATGGACTCTGGTGACAATAACTGTCTCCACTATCCCACTAAGGAAAGCCCAGTCACTCACTGTCTCAGCAGCTTGGAGAACAGCTGCAGATAGAGAGGCCATCCAGGCAGAGATATTTCCATCACATTTTCAGAAATTATACTTCTTGATGCCTAGGGTGCTCCATATGGATACCCTGATACTGCACAGTGCCTCCCAAAACTTTCCCAACTTCAGTAGTCCAGTGACTGAGGAAGAACATCAAAACCTTCGCAGCTGCACACTGAGGTGCACTTTGTAGACCACAGTGGAGATGCAGAGGAACATGCTGACATTTGGTACTGGCCGTGGGATGAGCTAGAGTATGCACACAGGGATATCCAGGAGATTTGTTCCTGAGCAGCATGAAACTCACCTCCAACCCACCTGTCTGGGAAATGCTCAGGAGCGCAAACACCCCCTGCCCAATGAAATGAGAACCAAGCAAGCAGCACAGGACAGGATTAACTAGCTGTTTGGGATGGGTATAGCATGGCTATGAGAGGAGATAAACAGCAAAAGCAATGAGTCAGAGGGTCTGATTCATGGTCTGAGAAGAATTATAATTTCTTCTCTCCTGGCCAAAAAAAAAGTAGTTACAACTTGTGCTTTCTTTCATTCTCTTTTCTCTTTTCTTTTCAAGGTACCTTTTAAGTTGAAGAATTAGAAATTCTAATTAGAAAATTCTAATTAAAAATTAGATGCTTCCTGTAGGCACTGAAACTACTCCATAACACAGCAAAGCAACGAGATTCCCAGCAAGAGGGAGCATGGGCAAATCTTAAGGCCAAGGAAAGAAAAACCCTTCATATGGTTGTAAGAACAAGATGGCCACCCCAATGTCACCTGTTAGTCAGACGCATTTTTGCCATTTCAGACACTGAGAGCAGACTCGGATACAAATCATCCAGCTTCAGAGAACTGCCAAAAAAAATGCGAGGGGGAATGCTGCACTCTTTGTGCTATTTGCAAACTGGCAGATACTCCAGCTTTCTGCCGACTCATATAATTACTTAAAAAAAAGTCTTGGCCTATTTTTACTATTTTTTAGCCAAGAAATCTGCTAGATGCTCTCTTTCTCAGAGAGCCTGGTGACATTGGTCTGACACGGGGAAGCTGACCAGATGCATCTTTTTGCTGTTTTTCTCCTTCAAACCTATTCCCTCGTTGTATTCCCAAGGCAGGCTGCTCTGGAGTATGGAGATTTGGGGCATAAAACAAGCCCTGAGCTCAGATGCACCAGCTCTGCATCTCCTCAAAGAACTGAAGGTCCCAACAATGAGTGATTCACAGCTATCCTCAGTCGCCTACTCTCTCTTCAGAGAGATGAAAACTTGCCTCGGCAAAAAAGAAAAGCGATTGCATTTCTACCTCCTCAGTCAGTATTTTTAAATTTTTCTTTCATTACTTTGGGAAGTTGGATGTTTTAAGAATAGGCTTAAAAACAAGGTTAAAAAGCAGCCAAATATGTTGTTTTCATATCATGAGCAACTGTATAAGTACTTGCAGGGCTTTTTGTTTTTCAATGCAGAAAACTGACAAAAAAGTTTTTAAAATGAAAAGCAGTAAAATTTCACTAAGGCATTTCACATTTTCCCATTAGTGATAAATAAATAAGAAAATGAAAGAAAGCAAGAATTATGTTATTACTTTGAAAATGGAAATATCACAGTAAACTGGACTTCCTCAGCAGCAGGATCAAAGCACAGAATCCTGGGCCAAGGGATGTTACACCCAACCAAACCAATCCCTTTGTAGGGCTGAGCCCCAAAGTTACTACTTGCTTTTCTCAGCTTTAGTGAACGTGGTGCAACAGGAAGCCCAAAGGAGAAACACTTGCATCCAAATCTACATTGGTACTCCAGGCTTGCCGCACAACCAGCAAAGAAAAAGGTAATCGAGCCTGTGCTGAGGCAGGTGTGCAAGTCAGGCACAAGCAGCCTTCCAGAGGTGCCCCTCCGGGTGCACGTACAGGGACAAGGAGAGGGGGCAGCAGCTCAGGAGGGCCGTGCTGAGCTGCTGCTGCCGCAGGGGCCAGGCTGCAGAGCCGGCTGTGGAGCCGATGTTTTCATGGGGGGTGTGAGAGGGGCTCAGCACAGCCTCTGATCTATTCCCCAAAGGGAACTACAGCTCCCTGCACCCCAGCCTGTTTAGCAAGGAAGGGGCAGGCTGGGGCCCTCAACCCTTCCTGCTCCGATTCCCTCTCCAGGGAGGTGCTTCACCAAAGGGCGACAGGCTGGGAGGGGTGAAGCTGCTTCCCTTTGCTTCAAGGTGTACCAGAAAGCTGGAGGAATGCCAGTGACGCTTGAATAATGCAACAAAACACACAGAGAAGCAGGAAAAAATGGATTAGAACAGGGACACAACAAAGGATAAACAAACAAAAAAATTTCAAGATATGCTACAACTCTCTGGACTAGCAAGAAACAATTCTCCAACAGTCCTGACGGACATTTGGTCAGAAACAGGCTTCTAATTAAACCCTAGATAGGTCTCCCCCACTCAGTCCCAAGAGCAAAAGAAAAAAAATCCTGTATTGTGTTAATTTGGAAGACAGAACCACTGAGGATTGCTTAAAGAACCAACATCATCCTCATTCGGTAGAGACAGTTACTCTTACACATGCTGAAGAAAGTATTAACGTGACTGCATACACTACAGCTGCTCCGCAGGTGACAGGTCACAGCTCTCCATATCGCAGCTACACATTGGCAAAGCTGCCCAACACATTTCAGAGTCTTTAAGTACAAGGCACTTATTTAGCTTCACAATTAAATCAGTAAATAGGCAGAGATTCACTAGAATGCAGGCTTCACACACACACAGAGTTATGCTCAATTGTTACTTATTCAAGGACTCTTTTTAACAAAGGAGACTAAAATACGTAACCAAACACTCATATGAGAACATTCAAAGTGTTACAGGAAACTCTGTTATATTACCATAGTCAGCCATCAGCATGAATTCCCAGCAACTCCATCTTAATCATCTTTATCAGTAAGCATCCGTACTACCACAGCACCTCAGAGTCACCAACATGTGCCAGGGCTCCAGTTTTGAGCACTTTACAAACACAAATCCAAATGGCTCTGTCCCCAAAGAATTTACAGTTCACTCATTGGGAATTTCTTCTCTTACGAGCTTTATCCACTTGGCATAGCACCTCAACCCAGGCATTTCTGACTTCTTATCCCCAGACTATGGTGCCATCAGTTACTCAGTGTTTTCTATTCACTGTCCGTGTCTCCTTATGGCAAGAGGAGAGTCCTGAACCTCATGCAGGTGGTTATTTCTAGGTGATTTGGGCAAGTACTCTCCATAACGCTGCAGAAGGGTTACTACACAGCTGTAATCCTCTTTGTGAGCAATACAAACTGTCAGCACAGTCCTTCTTCATAGAACTATTAGTAATATGTTCTGCATTTATTTCTGCAGGAGATGTGGTTCAAAGAGGAATGTATTATTAATGCAAAGATTTAAAAGATGTCTGATGGCAAGTTCTAAACGTGGGAAATTAAATAGTTAAACAGCACTAACAGCAGGGATTCAAATCCACATGTTCTGCAGTTCATGTCTTTTTCTCTTACAAGAACACTAAAGCTCTGGAGCCTCAAATGAAACCTATATTTGGTTTGCTGGCCTCTTCTTACTGTTTCCTAACTGCAGAAACAAGGATTAATTTATCAGAAGCTGCTAAATTACTAAAGCCCTTAAAGGTCATTCTATAAAGCCATCCACTACTGACCACTCCTTAAATAATTTCTGAAATCTGCATGTTTGTTATTCAGATTATGTACTGTGCCCATTTTAGTATTTGCCCACATATAGATGTGAAGTAAAAGCAAATATACGTTGTTAGACAAAACACATCAAGCCCAGCTGAATTTGGCTATTTGATCTTCTATTCCTTTAAAGGAAAAGTAGCTCCCCCGTTTGCTTGATACAATCTGTATTATTTTCACACAAAGCATTTACTCTTTTTTTCCTAGCTTACACTATTTAATTACAATTAGGAGGAAAAAAAAAAACAACGGGCATTCTTAAAGCAAATAACTTCATTAAGAGCCCTAGATACAGCAATATAGTATACTACATCAAGATTTCTAGTACCATGTATGTAACAGCAGAGGAGATAACTTCTCTTTCTAACAGGTTCTCCATTGTGTCACAAAAGTGAGTCACAGTGGAGAAGGTGAATCAGCTATATAGCTTGCCTCATTTCTATTGAGAAATGTCTTTGCTGTACCTTTTTGTTGTTGTTACCATTTCTGCAAATTCATACCTTTGAGTGATACCAGTGAAGCTATTGTGCACAGGCTTTCTCATAGGGAGGCATTCATATAATTTCTACAGCCTGATTAATTTAATAACGTGGCAAAAACCCTACGTGCTGCCAAGTCTACGCATACTCCAGGAACTAGATTATTCAGAGGATACCATGCACTCGGGGTAGACCTCAACCGACCCACTTTCCCCTGCAGCACAGCTATGGAGCTTCAGAACATCTCACCCCACAAAGTCTTCTGAACTGCCCTGCCTCTTCAGAACAGGCCATCCAGCTTTTGTCTTGACTACCTATTCCCAAAATGGCAGGGACACTCACTATTTGAGAGTTATTACCGTAAGTGTTTGTTCCACATTTCTGGTGACATGATTTATACATATGCACACATGTAACTGTCCTTGCAGAAGGCTTCTTTTTGCAGTGGAGCGCTCTCACAGAACAGGGAGCTCCTTAGATCCTGCCCGCACACACAGAGCTGGTCCCCCTCGCAAAGCTGTCCCACTGCCACTGCAAGTGCTTGTTGCAAGTCTGGCTGGCTAATTTTTCCTTCAGGCACAGTTGCATTGATATTAACCTAGAGAGTAAAGGGGGGGAGCACACACCTATACTGATCACATTCTGATTTTAGATTTGTTTCAGTTGTGGTAGTATTTGGAGTGGTTACTTCTATTCAAATAAAATACAAATAGCAACCACCTGTTGTATTCACTTGTCAGCATATCTGTATGAAGACAGAAGTGTTAGCGCTGTTTTCCATGGCAGCCCAATGCTCCAATGACCAGAGATAAGGTAACCAGCTCGTGAGAGGCGTAGTGTGCAGCTAGAATATAAAGACAGTGCAGAGGCGAATTATCACTGACCGCATTACTCATTTTGCCAGCCATTCAGACTAATAACGGGAACATTTCTAGACCATCACCCAGAAATCTGTCTCTAACAGCAAGGTCATAACAGACACAGACACACACACAGTTTGGAGCAGTTTTAAGCAGAGTTATGAGATGCATAGTAGTGTTGTCCCTTCAAACGAGCTCTCCCTCATATCCCCAGCTCTTCTAACTGCCAAGTGCAATTTTCGTGCAGTTCACTGTTCAGTAGTGTGGAGCATTAAGACAAATCTCTTGCTAATGTATAGGTTTGACATTTTCAGATTTATTCAGACATATCACCCATAAAATGGCTCTAACACAATCAGAGGACATTATCAGAATTGTCTGTTCCCAGGATGTTTGGCAATCCATAACTCAGATGCATTTAATTCCTCAGTAACTCTTGTACATTTGGATAATTTGCTGCAGTAATGTATAATCATGCCTAGAGGATTCATCCCTTAAGAAGTTTAATAAATTAAATAGAAACCTGTATAGCCCACATATACTAGCCATCATCCTGTTTGAGAGACCATCCCAGAGCATCAACATCATGTTATTTCGCCGTGCTTTCTGCGAGGCAGCAGTGCCTTGCCAAGCCTTTGCACCAGGTTTCACGGTATCAGAAATGGAAGCAACGGGACATCCTGTTACCTCCCAGCACTCCAAGGCCACTCCAGGCCAGGGACAGCAGAGATCACTTTAGGGTGACAACTCAAGGTGAAATGTGCTTTCCAACCCTCCTCACACTGTTCAGAGCAGGAGGAAAGAGGCAGATAGGGAAGGAAATCGAATGTCTGTTCAACTCAAGACAGAAGTTAGGGCCAAATGACACGAACAGGACAAGAAGGGGACAAATACCTGTCAGTGCTGCCTCCCCTGTGAAGCAAGTACTTCCACCTGCAGGGCGGTTTTGTCAATGCCTCTCTCAATGCCTGTGCTAGCCCCCATAACGGCCCAAAGCAGACTGAAGTCCCCATTGGAGTGCATCACTCAACAAAAGTCTTCCCATGCCTACCAACATCCACATTGCTCCTTCTCAGGTTCCTGCCTGCTGTTAAAATGAATAAATAAAAGTAGCAACCCTCAGCATGAGGCCCCTCTGACATCTGCTCGTGGGTGTCAGGGCTGCTCCAAGCTGGGCTGCAGCTGCCGAGTCCTCAGCAGCCTCTGTCCTTGGAGGGATCGCTGCGTCCCTGACATCTTGCGTGGCAATGCTAAGCTCCTCTTGAATTTCAGTCAATCAGCTAAAGGTTTTAATCTAAAAAAAAGAACATAACCCTGGAGAGAGAGCCACAAATTCAGGTCTCATCAGTGCTTTAATTATACTGGTTTGTTTACCTTGTTTGTAGCTCTACCAGTATGAGATAATTACACTAATGGGAAAGCACCACTTATGCCTAGAAACAGTTGCCATCAACAGGAGCAGAATCTATAAAGTCAGAATCCACCCAGAGAATGCAATTCTGTTTCAGTTTTCCTCCATTACACACTTTCTGAGAGGGTACTGCGGTGCAGGCAGTACAAGACCTGCCTTCCAGGAGACTTTGCCAGCCCAGGGCTGAGCTGGGCTGTTCCCCACCATCTCTAGGGACAGGATTCCTCCCAGCAGCTCCAGACCTGGCAGGGAGCTAAGCGAGGCCGTCACCGGGGCCAAGGTGTCAAGCAGAGCCCTTAGTGCCAGCTCCACCTGTGGCATAAAGCCAACCACTGCAGCAACGCACCCAGTGCTGGTGTGAGAAGAGGCAAACAGCTCGCGTTACTTTAGCTTTGCAGAACCACGCGGACACTATCAACTCCATCCTCTCATAGCAGAACCAGCAGGAAGAGCACCCACATAAAGGCAGCACTAAACTGATGCTCTTCCACAAGTCTAACCCCTGCCTCAGACAAGTCACACCTTTACCAAAAATACAGGGCTACAATAGTCTACAGTAGACAGTCATTTGTTTCATGAACCACTTGCTCATTTATTAAGAAGCAGATATAAAAGATTCATGTAAAGAAGTTTCTTTAAGATGCTTTTGTTAAACCATTAAGCTTGTAAAGAGCTCTGCCAAAGCTAGCAGCATCCATTGATCACCAAGACAGCTCTTTTTTTTTTTTTTCTTCACTATTCCCTCAACTATTCTGCTCTTTTCTTACTGCTTTTTTATTTTCAAGCTGTATGCGGTGATGCTTTTAGGGTCAGCGGGCATGCCAATAACTCATTTACCAGTATATACTTTGCTCATTCTTCTACATCTTATCTCAGCCCAGAAGACAGCTCCTTTTTGTTGTCTTTTTGTTGTCTTTAGGTATTAAAGGTTACGCATCTAAACAGCATCAAAGCTAAGAGTAGAAATAACTGAGCACAGGGCCATCCATTGCAATGAATTTTCAGAGTTTCAAAGGAAGCAAAATGTTCCCGTGTCATAAATTTTGGTGGTTTTTTTTTTCCTTATAGAAAAACATTGCATTTCTGCCCAGCAGCTCCCCACAGGAGAAGGATCCCAATCCATCATCTGACTAGTGTGTGACATTTTTCTCAAGATAGGTTAAACACCCAGAGTCTGCTACAAGATCTCACGCGATACACCAAATTAGGATGAGAAGTGCAGAATAAAACCATATCAGTGGAAATGAAGCTAAGCAGAATATAATTAAGCAGACTGGAATTTAGCAAGAGTACTAGTATTAGCATATTAATATCAGGGTTTAAATAAAAGCTTGGTGAATATTGCCACAGAATGTCACAAAAGCTGTAATAACTACCCACTGTCTGGGTCCCAGTTTTTGTTGTCTTCCTGAAGAAACGGCTCTACATGCGGCACACGATGGCAACGTGTTGGGACCTTTGCTCTGCAGCTGGTGCCAGCTCAGAGCCAGCTCCTCAAGTAAGACCCCAAGCTCCACCACCCCCAGCTTTCCTCAAAGTCTCATTTTTCACTCACAACCTACAGCCAGGATGATGCCAGGTCTCCACAAGATGACAAACATTTCCCTGCTGCATGGCACGCAGTACGCTAAAATGATTGTGTCCTTCAGGGAGAGGAAACGTGCATTAATTACTATGACAGACAATAAGAGATCGACCAAATATGCCCATATGAACAGTACCTATTAATTTCTAAAAAACAGTAGTTTAGATCACTGCTCCTACCACGTATTCCATTTTCAAATACAATCCGCATTTTTAAACGTAAAAGCTAAGTCATTCAACGATCAAATCTGAAAAACTTGGTTTTGACTCTATAGCAACAAGATCTTCTCTTCATAGTAAACATCTCAGAAGAAAATCTTACTTTTTTTTTGAGAGAGAGAGAGAGAGAGAGAGAGAGAGAGACTTCACTGCAGATAGTTGCTCTAAGACTTGAATTTTGCATGACAACCTTTGGATCCATTTGAATTTGTAAGGCCAAACAGACAACTCCTAAAAATAGCAGTTTAAAGTTTAAATACCACCCTTATAAAGTAGATGATACAGCTAGATCAGATCTCCAGAAGTCCAGAGATCATCAGACGTTCAGTTTGAAGCTTCTTAAAGTCCAGCATGTGGAAAAACATCACGATTTCTGGAAGATCATGCAGCTAGTTTGTTGTTACTATCTCAAACGCTATCCCAACACTGCTATTACTAAACCCAAACACATGGAGAATTTAATTTCTAGTTATTTGAAATGAATTTTACTCCCATAGCAAAACACAACTAGTTGGTAACAAATTATCAGCAGGGGCACAGTTTGCCCAGTACTTGCTTCCACCTTTTCACCAGATCCTCCTCTCTGCATGCCAGCACCCTTAGAGGGGCACTTCCCCATGAGTGACAGTTCTCTGTGCACGGTCACTGCACGCTGGATAGCAACAGAACAAAACATTACTGCAGGGAAAGATAAATAAATAAATGTATGCTTAACATTAAATTTAAAATCAAGTATTTGTTATGAAAAATATATGATACTAAATAATACACACTTGCTCAATGCTCTCTGAGTCTGCTATATAAGCATTGGAGACATTTCACGGAGACACTAGAAGATGCCAGGGCAGTACTAATGTTTCTGCCCCACAGAACTTCTCTTTATCTACCTATTCAAGAGGTTTTTCTCTTTCAGAGCCTACAGTAGAAGCATATCCTTATTCCTGACAGTAAAATACATGCCACGTGCAAAATGCTGCAAGTTTATTTGCTATCAACCAGTTGCTGTGTGAAGTACAAGATTCAAACACCATTTCTTCTACAGCAAGCACAAAAACCAAACATTACTCGAGTGGCAAGATGGAATTTCCCTTGAAGTACAAATTTCCCTTGAGCTTTCAGCACTGTACCCAAAAGGAGGAAAGGTGAGCAACCTCCTGAGCCAGCCAAAATGGTTAAATGATCGCTTCGGTACTGAAGTGCTTCTGAGCAAAACTGTTTTTGTGGTGGGCTGAATATTATTCATTTTCTTCTCTAAAAAGTAAGTGTCCTTTGTGTAAAAAAAAAAAATAACAAAAAAATGGAGACAATATGGTATATGGTTCAGGGAACGTGAGCTTGATTTTGGAGTTTTTTTTTTAAAGGTGAATAAAAAAAAAAAAAAAAAAAGGTACAGCAGAATTTCAGGAAGATATCCAAAATGCTGATTTACAAATCCCCAGGTTCAAAACGGGAAGCACACAGGCCAACAACATACAACAGCTTCTAAGAGACCAGCAACAAGACAGAGACCCCATTCAGACCTTGGCATATAGACTGGGTCAACCCAATCTGCGTTACTTTTGTGGCTAGAAGTGTAAGTTAGCACAAAGTAAAATAAGTTATAGATTTACGGCATGTCAGCTGCTCACTGTAATAGCTGTTCAGAATGGTGAGAACACCCATTCAAGCAGTTATCAGAGGTAAGTCACTGCTGCACATCCATACCCTAGTTTACCATCGGTCTGTTCCCACAGCCTAGCACAGTGTCTGCAGCAATCACATTAGGAGGAGGTGTACTTTGTGTTTCAGCAGACTGCATTCATAACTCATATCTCGGCAAAGCAAGTGAGTTTTGGAATCAATATAAAATCTCAGCTGAGCTCAATAATCAATAAAGTGTAAAATTCAGCCTTTTGCTCCTTGGGATACTTCTTACTTGATTTTTTTTTTTTTTTAATAAATATTCTTGTTAAATATATGTATTTGATTGTCAAAGCATTGCACTGATTGTACTTTAAGAGGTTTATCCGCTGATTCCGTGCACTCATTTTCACATTTATTTTTGTAAATAAAGCTGAAATCTAGGCAGGATCACAAGACTGGTTCTAAAGAACAATTGTCATTCTTATCAAATTTAAATTGTGCAGAGATCATTTGACACAAGAAACTCATTGCAATAAATTACTATGATCATTGTTATTTTAAAATGAATTTTGACAAGATCCGTTATTGGTAAGCACTATTAATTTGTTCTATTCTCCTAACAGTTTTATTCTCCTAACAGTTTTTATGGGACACTGAAATTACATATGTCATAAAAAATGCTCATTTTAAAGTATTATTAAAACTTAATACAATGGCAGTAAAATTATCCCTATTATACAATGTGTTCATTGTTATGAAAAACTGGTAAATTGCTAAATACATAATAGGCTCAGTGAGAAAATGAAATTTGTATTGCATAGAAATAAATCTGCTTTACAACACGTTATTTCAGTACTTCCCCTAGAAAACAGAAATGAGTGATACAATAAATTAAAATTACATATTTTTGTGGGTATGCAGAAGTTACCACCATATTGGAAATTTCTATATTGCTGTAATATTTTCTCTAGAAGTTTCATAAACAGATGATGATCTTGTGGTGACACTATAACAAGTATCTGTGGGGATAGTTGGACCATTTTCATGTACCTTCCTCACAAGTAGCCAAACTAGGAATTCTCCCAGTTGCAGATGATGAATCAGACCTGGATAACTTGCACACCTGCAGGAACGCTGAGCATGCATTTCTCTCATTTGTGCATGTACAGAGTGCAAATGAAGACATTTGCACAACTCCAGCAGCAGTCCCTTTGTTCTTATAGAAATCTCAGGATTAGGCACAGTGCAATCACCACCCTAAATTAAGGGAATGCAATTGCCTGCTGACAAAGCATTCAGAGGCAAACAATTCCACTAAATATAAGTAATGCCAGGGGAATGCTTTTCCCAGCCTTCAAGGCTGGAGTTTATTCAAGAATTACTACAGAACTTACTCCAAATACCTGTGGGAGATGCTGTTTAAAGAATATGCAAGGATCATGCGTCAGAAAATATGCATTATTCTTATGATAAACTATCGTTAAACTTCAGTGCTTTCCTTGGACCATAGCAGTGAGCACTACATAATACAGACCATAAAGATTCAGATTAGAGGAGGCCCAATACTGAAACACATACCGGTGTTGGATATTTCCTGGTAAGAAGGGAGGAAAAAGTGAAGTTTTGTGGAAATAGTATCATATAGCAACTACCACAACACAGAATATGCCCAAAGTTCAACTAGTACATCAGAACATCAGTTTCTCAATACTTGCTCACTGCCTTGGATATTAACCCCTTCATTTACTTTTAATGGGGTCTACTGAAAGGTTGCCACATCCGTAAACGATCACTCAGTCCATTCCAAAAGAACACATCACGGAGTTTCCTCGCTTTCACAAACAAGATATCTGGAATAATGGGTTTTCCCATCTTTTATCATACTTTGTGCAAACTGTGGAAAGAAGCCTAGAGAACACTCCAGGAAGCACTGGGGGTATTTATTCCACCAGATTAATCAATTCCTAGTGATCCAGCGACAGTGAAACTACAGGAGAGCTCACAATACTGTACACACAAATGCATTCCCTTCTCCCGTTGTCAAAATAACCGCAAGGCTGATACATAGCTATTACGAGTGTAATGATGAGTGAGCTGATTTTACATGTTGATGCTACAGGCATATTGGTTAGCTGCAACCTGTTCAGCTGAAGTTATTGATGCTGTTGCATCTATGCATAGCATTTATTCCAGTAAAAAAAAAAAAATAAAGATGCAGTGAAGAAAGCTAAGCATACCCTAGTACTGCATCCCATACCACTCCTCAGGGAGCAGAGATCTCACATCCACTGACAGAAGCTTTGGCTTCTCTCCCCCAGTCTCTGAAGCTTAATTTTGAATGGTAACCAACTATATGTATCAGAAACATCAGAAGAAAACTTAGCAGTAAGTAAAGGAATCATAAACACTGATGATATCTAATGAGTTATAGCCTCAAAGCTTTGTAGTCTAGATGGACTTGGAAAGACCAGAAGCTTTAAAAAATAATTAATGTTCCAAAACAACAACAGCCAACCTTTCAAAGAAAATAAATGAATATACAAATCTTCCACACCAATATTTTCCCTCACAAGTTGTGATGGAGTAAAGAGGACAATTTGAAAATGAATACTTACCACATCCTCTGAAGAGGTCCTAAAGGTTTTTTTAAGAGTTATATTCAGCCAAAAAGAAAGACGTTTTCAACTCTCTTAAAGAACATCTGATCAGTACATTTCAGCTGTTCTATTTTCCAGTTGAACGCAGGTAGCAAAGACTAGAAAAATTCTACTTAATTGAAAATTACCGCTGAACAATCTGAAATAAAAATCATTTATCTAGTAAACAAGATGCAGAATAACAAAATAAAATGCTACTAAATTATAGGTCATGCAAACGTCTATCTCATCAGCAACACCAGAAAAAGCTTTATAGTTATTTCATCACCTTAAAGTTTTCACCAGATCCCCATCAAGCTTCATTTGCTGTGCATAGTCATAGACCTCATCATCACTTAAACTTCTTAGAATTCTCCCCAAATCCACGGCAGATTTCTCGCAAATAAAGCCAAGCACTTTTGCAGTAGTCCAGAAAGAAAAAGAT
>VXAA01001229.1:419378-450329 GCA_013399115.1 Anseranas semipalmata | reverse complement strand
ACACACACACACACACACACACACACACACACAAAACCCAGCAAAGGACAGAATGAAAAGACAGTGTGTTAGCACTAAACAAAATAAACGTTAGCATGGTGTCTGTAATATAGGTAACCCTAGGTACGAAGCTCCATGAAGTCTTATGCCAGGACCACAAAAAGGAAATGTTTGAAGTAGAACTGAATTTTGCTAGGAATTGCATATTATCAGTTCTAAGCACACAAATCTTATCTTTCCAGAAGGCTTAGACAGCTTCGCAAAGTAGCAAAAAAGTAGTATTTCATGAAGAAAAACCCCAAACTTCTGTATCTTAGATGCTTCAAATTTTAAATTATAAAAATCTTAGAAAAAACAGCTTTTCAACACATTTGGATAAATGGCTGTTGATCTTTGCAAAAGCTACCATTACCCGAAACCTCAGGAAAAACAGCTCCTAAGATTTTAGCACAGTACATGCAGGTAGACATTAGAAACAGCTCTTCAGCCTCAAAACAATTCCCAAAGAACCTAACCCCTTAAGTGCCCCTGCAGTGAATACTTGAAAAACAGCAAGAGTGATAATTATTATGAAAGGAGGCAAGGTAAACATAAGCAACCAACATTTGTCAAGGGAAAAGCAGGTTTTATCCAAACATAATGGTAAGTGCAAGGATGGAAAGAGAAATAATAAACCACCACTAATAAAACCGCAGCAGGTCCTGCTCACCAGCTCACTCAGCACAGCCAGCACCAGGGCAGCACCCATGCTCTCTGGCACCGCACTGCTGTTCAGGCTGCAGACGCATTTCAGATAACCCAGGGACTGTATTTCAGCTTCACATTAAATTGTGTGCATCTTAAATAATAAAAACAACACCCAGCACCCAACTTTAATTGTGCTTGCCACTTCCTTTTAAATGCTCAGACTCCTTTATTCACTCTTACCCTTCTGAATTGCATCCACCTCGTTCCCTGGAAGCATCTCTGGGGCAGTTTCTGTGCAAAGAGCAGTGCAGCTGATTGCTCGCTGTGTTTTTGTTATCTGATGAGCTTCTTTGCTTCTTCATTCTGTCTCATTCTCTGCTCTTTTTTTTCCCCCCAGCAGAAGGGGGGCACATTAAACCAGTTTAGTTAAATTTATATTATTCTTACTCCTATATTACCCATACTCTGTATTTAGTTCAACATGTTACTAACGTTAAAAGCACTGGCCTGCAATACTAATAGCACCAACTATGCAAGGACATCCCAAAGCTTTATTAAGGCAAATGAAGCACTTCGAGGCAGACAGAGCAGGGTAAAGTACTGTCATTATTATTTTCCAGAAGTACAATTCTGTTTGGCATTAAAATGTCATCTATTTGGATTGTGTGACACTGCCACATTGGCCCATGTCCTTTCCTTCTACTGAAGTTTAACTTCACCGGTGAATTTCAAAATCTCCAAGGCAAGAATGCAGCTTACATCTGCCCTGAAAACAATGTACTTCAAAATCAAAATCATTTTCTGCTTTGCGAGGCATATCATTTACAAGTAAGGAAGACGCAGGACATAAAATTGACACTACATGGGCATGGGTGGCAATCTGTCTAAGGAATTGTAGCAAGACCCTTACATGGACTGTGCTTTCAGCTGAGTATCGTACCAACAGGACTGAAAAATGGAGCATGCTACTTAAAGGATATCGATGCAAGCAACATTACTCAGTCTTACGATAATGCATGCTGTAAAAATAAAGCAATTGCAATCTCAAAACTGCGATCTTACTATAAAATCCCATTTGCAAAATCTGTAGTCGCCTGTAAATCTTTAAACAGCTCTTTAAAGGAAAATAAAATCTGAAAAAAATCTACGATGATTTTATACCTATTAAATCTGTGAGCAACATTTAAGACCAGTGCAGCTGAAAGTTGTGAAAGAAAAAAAAAAATCTTCACCCATCCATCCTTTCTTCACTTACTATGTGAATTTCAAAAGGTTGGTTTGTCTTAAAAGTTTCATTACTTCCTCAGAATATTTAGCCAGAGATTTCACTCTTGGGAAAAGACATTCATGAGCATCAGCAAGCTAATTTTATATGTAGTTAAAAACATTTGTTTAAAAGCTGATCCAGTAAAAGATACTCTAAGAAATACCAATTTAAAATAAGGACATTGAAAAACATTAAATCAAACCAGAAAAGAAAAAAATCCTTTTTAAAAATCATTGTGTTACAGAGCAATCCCAGCCGATTGCATCCAGATCCTTACAGGAATTAGCACCTAATGGTATGATTTTGAAAGAATTTACTCCAAAGCTCACGCAAGTCAGTGAATGCCAAGTGTTTAGGCTTTAAGGCCAAGAGGACACAATCTTAACAATATGATCTTGCACATAGTATAACCCAGAGATCTTTAATCAGAGAATCCTGCAGCTACGCAGGAAGTTAGTGATGTGCTGACCTTTGAAATCGGTATATTCCTTAGGACTTTTAGCAATAAAGATCCGCTGTGTTCTTAGGGAAGATTTTTTTAGAATTACACTTCTTACAACACGCATCAGCCTAATTTTAGCTTTCGTCCACCGATTTATATAGTTTCATATTTGCCTGCTAGTTCTAGAAGCCCATAAATCTCCTACCATAGTATTTATACAGTTTGATAAGTATTCTATTAACCTTATTTTAGCTAGGCTGAGCCTCTCATTAAAAATGCAGGTTTTACAGACGACATTTTTTGCAGAACTTTTCTGAACCCTCTTCAAGTTGCTATAATCCTTTGTAAAATGCTAACATCAGAGTGGGGCTGACTACCTAGGCAGCCATCTCATCCGTGCACAGTACAGAAGCAACAATCCCTTCCCTGCAGGTACGTCCAAGGGCCACATTCACCCACACAATGCTGAAACGCACACACGTGGCTGGCTTTCAGCAGGACACCCAAGTCCCTTTCAATATCATGGCACTCTAAGATCGAATCCTCCCACCCTGCAGATGTGAGCAATATTCTTTGTTCCTAAATGCATGACCATTGATTTGGCTGCATTAAAATGCATGGGAGAGTACACTGATTACAATGGACTTTGAATCAGACTTCAAAAGAAAACATGCTGTGAAAAATGGGTCTTTCCAAGGACCAAAAGACAGGCATGTTAAGAGCTTATTCCAATAACATTCTGCATCAGGAAATCCTTACCAAGGCCAAAATGATAACCAAATGGTACTACGCTCTACGATCCAGTAAGAGCATTCAGCCTAACCACTGAAAGATGTGATCACAAACTGACACTTTTGTTGACAAAGAATATGTGCACCTGTTAGCACAGCCCTATTTTAGGCTGTAATTTTTCTGGCAACATTAATGCAAAAAGTACATCATATCTCATCTATTTTAATCTATGCAATACATTAATGAAAAACAAAAAGCAGATAGAAACCTGACAGATGCTACGGCGAGGATGCAGAACAGAGCTGATCTAAACTGATGAATGGGAAGATTCCATCACAGTACAGAACAATGCACAGCTGTAGTTTTACAGAACAATGGGAAATAGTTTTACTTGGTTAACATTATCTCAGAGGTATGTGAAAACAGTTCTCAGATGCAGAGCTGGGGACATTTTGCAGTAGTTCCAAAAATGGTTACTGTTCTTGCATCACATTAGCTGATGACCAGCAAATCCATGACCCTACCACACCACCCCACACTGCAGAAACACACACACACGTGTGTGGAAGAAAAAAAGTAACACCCTTTCTGCATCTCTACTGTCCTCCCTCTTCCACCTCCTGGCTTTCACCAGCTGAAGAAATCATCTCACCTCTCCTCCAACAAGATTCCTGTCTTTCTTCGAGACATCTGACCTTAACTTCTGTCAGGGCAGAGACACCAAACAAGACAGACCCAAAGCCTTCTCCAGCCTGGCAATTCTTGAATTCTTGTTCTGTTTGCCAGCAAACAAGTAAACTCCTCCAGCTTTTTAAATAGCAGTAAGTTCTTCTCCATGTCCTCTGAAATACCAAGTACATTCACATCTCTCTCAAAGCAGTAATTGTGCAAGTTAGTAGTTCTTAATAACTGCAATGAAAATTCCTAGACTATTCCTGGCTACCAAAATTGAAGTTCTTATATAGATGCAAATATCTTATTTTTAGAGAGATGCAGAGCCACATTTTATCTCACAGTCTAATGGCTCTTCCAAAAGGGTTGCAAGTTCTCTTGTGCAGTGTTTTTTGTCCTGCTAATATAGCACTTACAAAAAGCGGTCACCAATATAACAGTATCTGTAAAGCTTCACAAAGACACAAAGGGAAACACTATTCTTTCAGACAAAGTACTTTCCTTTCTACAGCATTAAAGTAAGCTTTTTTCTGTCACTGATGATCTCCTTCAATAACAACCACAGGGGAGGAACATATTGCCGTGAGCAGTTCATGTTATGCCAGTGTACAAGTAGGATGGGAAATATTAATGCCAATCAACAACTCATTCATCACAGCACTATGAACACAAAAGCTGTCTGGGTATCTCATAGCTGTATTTCCATGCTCTGTGACAGAAGCTAACCCATCACTCTAAGATGCGTTTTCTGGTGAATCCACTTTTCCTGGCAACAACATATTCTCTGATTTTATTTTATTTTTTAAACTATTGTTGTAAATCCGTTCTTTTCAATACCAACTTTACAGACAGGCTTTTATATGTAAATGAAGCACATCATTTTTGATCACGACAAAATACGTCCAGAGGAAAGGTTAGAGTAATTGTAATGGACATGACAACCTTAAAGAACACCAGCCACAGGGAACTCCTCGCCAGGGTGCAGCAGCTGGCTTCATCAGCTCTTTCAAAGCTTTGCAGGTTCCCAACAAGTTTTGGTGGCCACATCACCTCTCCTGCTGCCACGCTGCCTGCCTGGTAGGGCACACAACAAGCATCTGTTCAGACCTGAGAACGCTCTTTAATGACAGCATTGTTTATGCACCTGACAGTCTTATAACTTGAATTAGGTTGGGGTGGGGGGGAGGTTTCCATGGAAACAAAACATGCCACTGAGAAATAAAGCAGATTTGAAAAGAGGGTCCCAGGCTGTAGCCCACTGATGGTCTGGAGGGACTCCAGCACTTGTCACAGCAATAAGATAGGAAAATAGGGATAAAAAAATCCTTAGGAAATGGTACCATCCTGTCACATTTCAGAGCTCCTTTATCTGTGATGAGCAGCTTGGGCAACAGCAACGCAACCTGTACTGCTGCACAAGCAGTGCTCCAGGCACGTAACAGGCAACGGAGGCAGCGCTGCTCAAAGCTGAGCCACAGTCAATGGGGACTCACTGGCCTTTTAGGGCAGACTTAAACATTTTGGAAGGGAAGCAGGAAACAAGCTTTGATCAGTAGATTCGAACGCTAGGATTTCCAACTTCCATGTGAGGAACGCCATCCTGTGTGGTGCACGAACCGTGGTCTCAGATGCCCTGCTGACAGCTTAATGAGAAAGTGGGTTTGCTCACACTGTGTGCCCCAGACAAGCAAGCGTGGTAACCCCTGCTATGGAACAACCGGCCTTTTCTTTCTGTTCATCACTGAGGCATAAGCACATGATGGCTGGTAATCACAATCAACCACTTCATCATTTGCTCTTTCACCATGGAGCCAGAATTCTCATTTCAGCCCAAACACCACAGCTAGCCAGAGGAAAAAGAAAACTGAAATGCAGCGTTTAAGAGAAATGTTGAGATCTTAATGCTGTCATTACAGCACAAGCAAGTGAAGAACTATCTTCTTTCTTTTCAAACATACCCACCTCCTGAAAACTATTTCCAGAATGAGCTGTAAGGGGCTGCACTTTGTTAGGACTAACCTCATTGCAGTCTGGATGGAAAAATGGGAGCTCCAGCATATTTCTGCTAGAAAACCGGTGCCTAAGGCATAAGGATCACAGTGCCAGCTCTGGTAAAACTACATCTCCCCCAGCCCTAAGCAATGTCAGGACGGGACAGAGCTGAACAGACTTCTGCTGCTCCCCACAGCTCACTGAACACAGACATCACGCTGGCAGGGTTCAACACTGCTGCATTACCAGTCCTTAAGCTAGCTGCAAAAAAAGCTATTTTCAAACCAGCACAGAGCACAGTTGCCTGAGGATTGTAGCTCGACTCCTGAAAGCTGCCTAGCCGTGGAGTTCTTCACACACTTCTGCATCCTGAACAAAGACAGGGCAATCTGGCCATTATCCTGATAGCAAATACAGCCCTCAGGAAATCAGCATGGGATCTTTCTTAGAAACCTGATAAAGAGCAATAACTTCAAATAGGGAGAGAGAAGGTCTTAACTTTGGACTGATTCCAGCTGCAGAAAAACTCTTACATGAATTGTTTGCACTGTTTTCTTTCATCTGCCCAGTTACTGCTTTGTTCAACAGATTCATATTCAACAGTGTTAGCAGTTTTCAGAAATACCCGTTCAAGGCATTACACCCTTAATTTCTGAGCTCTTTGCAACTTCTTACCCTATTTGTAGAGACACGTAGGAATAGCTCAGATGTGACAAGTCTAAAGGATGAAGATTCTTGCAGGAAAAGACTGGACTGCTATACAGGAAACTCAGTCTTTCTTTCCTCAGCTCTGCCAAGATGTTTATGCTAGACATTTAATTTTTGCATGTCTCAGTTCTCCAATGGTAAAATGAGATCAAAGAATGCAAATGTTGCCAGCAGAACTGCCTGAGGCACGTCAAGAGGACAGGCCCCTGGGGAATAGCCTCCCTTGTGCTCACCCTTTGCCCTTTCTCAATCCTCTTTGATTCTAAAACCTTCTACCTAGATATGGCATTTAGAATAACAAGGTATGTCACAGTGCTGCAAAATAAGAATAAAAACAAAGTCAAAGACGTACCACAAAGGAGAAAAAAAATCAAATCCCATTAGGTTTCTTCATAAACATCAGTTAACATATCCTACAATAATCACTGGATTTTCAATTCTGTCTTGAACTGGAACAGTGCTTTCCAGTTTAACACTGATTTCCACTCCTGCTTATGCTACCTGCACTCTCACTTAGTCCAGGCTAGGCTTCCTCCACACCTCTTCAGTTTGGATCATCCATTTCCCATGTCTTGCTCAGCCAGCTCTGAACACCACATCCTGGTGATGATCTACAGCACTCCTACAGCAGGCAAGTCACACTGAACAATGTTATCCGAGGATGGGGAGAATGATCATCTCCCATTCAGGAAAAGAGACTTACAGTAAGGGCACAGTGGGCTTGCTGAGGCAAAGGACAGTTCCCTGCTTGGTAGAACGCACCCGGGGTTCAAATCCATGAACCTTGCACCTCTATAAGGTCAAGAACCAGCACTGACAGCCTGGATGGCGGATGGCCCTGAACATCCTAGAGCAGCTCACAGGATCATATGGTCTGATTATCACTGAACGAGTACCACATGCTTGTTTAAGAGATGCATGAATTATTGATGATGTTCAGGAGCCCTATTAAACTGTCTAGTGGGCCACCAAGAACATCGAGTAGTTCAAATGCATCAAAATGCATAATAAAGCTTTCTATTTTGAAGTTTGGCCGTTAGAGAAAAGAACCCTGGCAAATATATAATTTTGTGTAATTTCACTTGGATGCTCACTGTAATAGCAGTAGTATTTATGACACTGTGAGTCATACCCATACACTCCTCAGATAGCAAAGACACCATTATCCACACAATTTAAAAACAGAGTCCTTATACAGGAAAATATCTTACTAAAGGCAAGACCTGCTTATTTGCCTTAAACTATAGACTTGGTCTATAAATACGCACTATTTCTGTACATAAATCTGTGTCACAGCCATGAAAGGCCTATAAATAAGTGTTATAAAAAGGGGAGTTGTCAACATTATGCAAAACACCTTCTAGTAATTCGTGTTTAGATCCTACCTATAAAACAGAGAATTCAATTAAATTGCCTTCTTATTATAAGCACAGAAAAACTCCTGTCATGCAACAATTAAATCATAAAATACAGCCTCTCAATAAATAAATAAATCTATTGCATACTCAGAACAGGATATTCAGAGTCTTTTGCTGCCCACATTTGTGTGTTTCACTGAGTGCCATCAGAAGAGAGAAAGCAAAGTTCTCTCTATTTTGAATGTAGTACAGAGTGGGAAAGAGCTGTTTTGAGGTGATATTTTCATTAAGTTTGAGACAAAGAGATATTTCTGAATAGCTCTAGCAGGTATTCAGCCACAAACCTGAGAAGCTCCTACACTGAGGTCAGTCCCTCCCTCTCCTTCCTCCTCTTCACATGACACAGCAGACTGTGGCTCCTGAGGGTGTAGCCCCTGCTGACTGTTGGTTTCACAGCTACCAGAGACCTTTCTGGGTAAGACACTGCACACCTTCTAGGTTTTCACACATCGATTCAGTGCTGTTAATAATCATAAAGTGTGAATTTGAACAGTATAATATTTGTTCTGATGGATTCGACGTCTTGATTTAAGGAACTCTTCAGTAGCTTAGGACTCATTGTCCCTCTCAACCACCTCAGTCGCAGTGAAACACTGATCGATATTCAGAGAGATGCTGTTGCATATTATGTTCAAAGGCTTTTAGCACAATGTAGCTGCAGCATAAATAGTATATAGCTTTTATTCACTAAATCCACATACAGCTTCCCTTTTTAATATCCTTCTTTCCTTGTCTGCAATCACCATCCACATAAAAGTCACTAACTTGGGAAAATATTTAATCTGGAGATGTTATATTCTATGATAAGCTTGAGAAGTAGCACAGAAATGAAGAACCACATCATCCAAAAAAAATCATCCCTTTGCAGAGCTCTGCTATGAACAGTAACTGCCACAATACCCAGGTAAGAGATTATAGAATCTGTAAACATTGAGCACTCAGAAGCTTTTCTGATAACCAAAGAACTGTTAATAATTCATTTTTCCTCTGAATTCATTAAAGATGTAGCACATTTTGAGAATTACATATACCCCACCACTACCATGGCAATGAATTTCTATATAGTGCTACAGAAATTGCTATTACAAAAGACAGAAGCAACAATCCCAGGCAGTAATTTGTCCATGGATTATCTTTTTCAGGAATCAACATCTACATTTGTGTAAAAACAAAATGGAGAAAACAAGGCCTCTTGTCCAAAAGGAGCTACCCTTTCCTACTGTCTTTTATAAAAAGCCTCATGCTTTTCTATTTCCTCCCCCCCCCCCCCCCCCAAAAAAAACAAAACACTATCATCATGACTAAATTGAACTATATTACAAAATTATATCAAGATTTTCAAGCTTGACCCCCCTACTACCCATTTTCAAAGAGACCGTTGCCATTACATCCAACCCCTTAGGACGCTTCTTGCACCATTGGGAATTTTAGGGTTCGATTTAAGTATTTTCTCATTTTTCCTCAATCAGCCAGAAGTGAAAAAGAAGTCCTTGAGTAACACATAACACGAGAGAAAATTTTATCTCAGTATGCACAGTTTTCTCCCAGAAACCTCAAAACAGAAATCAGAGGTGAATACAGCTCTAATCATTATTCACAAAATGTTTCCAGTGAGCTTTTTGCTCGTCTCTGGTAGATACCATCTTCCACATCGATGTAAGAACATTGTAAACCCACTTGCAAAATCTAGAGAGGCATCTGAATTCATTATTGCTGGAGGCAGCAATGGGGCCGATAGACCCCTCCTGATCAGTTATCTTCCAGGCCTGGAATCCATGGGCCAGGACACAGCCTATGCACAAAAATGTTGATGCAGGTGTAGAGCGACATTATTTAGAGAGTAAAACAGGGCTGGTGTTTTTTGTTTGTTAACTTATTTTAGACATATTGAGATCCTTCATTTGGATCATGGATTTAATTCTTCCTTCAGCCACAGCTAATAAACAGGTGACAAACAGAGCATTAGAGCTACATGACCGGCTAACCTTGTAAAGCCTTAATAGGAGATCCTTTTGGGCAGCAGGTCAGAGCCATGCTGAGAAGCATTACACAAAACCTTTGGTGTTTGTTGTACAGCTATGGCCGGTCACTTCCTTTCTCCTAGCTTCATCCCTCACAACGGGGGCTGAGTAAAGTGACATCCCTGAATATTAAACAGATAACACATTTCTGGGACAGGCACAGGTACCAACTCAGATCTCACCCCACAATTCTACACATGCCAGTGTTAGCGCCAACAGATGTTCACAGTTGATCTCGTTGCCTATACTGATCAGGCAGGTTCATTCAGCAAAGCACAGCCTGCCTGCAACCTGAACACCACCTCCCTGGGACAGGTAGCAGATCTGAAGGAAATACACAGACCCACCAGAGACCTGCCACCGACATAGTTAGCTCAGCTGCATGGCATGAAACAAAATGTTTTTTTCCCCCCAGTATGCCAGTACTGCAAAAGCAATAAACACACTGTGAGACGAGCACAGTGAGTTTACTCTGCTCTGTGTCCCTATGCAACAGTTGAACATCAATGTGCTGAGCTTTGCATTCAACAGTAAAGTATGAATTTTCCAAATATATTGTAAAAACTGATATAAAAAATGTGAATACATCTGTAAATATCAGAGTTGCATTTCAAAATTTAAAAATTCATGCAGTTAAACTCTTTATATCCACTGAAAGAGTGGTGATGCTAAGCAGTCTACTGTAGAAACAACATCCAGCAGTTTCGATAGAGTTGAAAAATTCAGGTTAAGAAGGAAAAAAGAAATCCAAGTGTGTAATTACAGTTACAAAACAACAAGAACTCCCCTCACTCTGCTTGTCCCTGCCCAGGTGCCTTCTCACTACTTGGGACAACCACAGAACTGCCCCACACCCTGCCACGTACACATCATCAAGCACCTTTACTGGAGACTTGAAATGGCAGGACACCAAAACAGTTGCTGCAAGGCATCTCACACCCCTAAGATATGCAATAAAAAGCTTGTAACCTTTGAAACAATTTCCTGAAAGGTAGGGAGAGACAGAAAGGAGGCTGTATGAGCCCAAGCACCTTAATAAGCAATGGAAAAGACCGCCACGCGTACATGGAGCTTACTGCTTCAGTAGGGCTGAAGGAAATTTGCCCTCCTGAATATGTCTTCTCCCAAATGAAGATCATTAGCACAGTATCCACATCTGCTCTTCCCAATGCACAGGAGGACTCACTGCTGTGGTGCAGGAAGACACAGTATTTGCCATGCCACAGCTGAAAGAGATGGGGAAAAATTGTACCTTATACACAGCAACACTGGAAAATTGGAAGCCCAAGATGAGACAAACTTCTCCAGCCTATTTTGACAGACTAAATCAACACAAACTATACAACAGAAGCTGGAGAAATAAAAAGAGAACCATCAAAATCTACAGCCAGCAGCACCCAGGGACAAAGTTTAAATCTCTAGTTAATGGCATCTATTACTTTCAGGGCTCACCACAGACTAAACCATTTCATCTCACCTTGGAAAAATACTGCCAATCAGGTTGAAGAGAGGACCTCATCTAGCATTCAGACCAGCTGATACTGCCAATAAATAGAGCAATCTCATCGTTGCTATCCTGCTATGCTCTAACCCATATTCCAATAGTTAAAACATTTTTCAAAAACACACTTATCTTTTGAGATAGATAAAGAGGCACTTAAAGTTAGTAAGACTTGTTTTTCCTAATGGCGCCATGACTAGAAAGCATCTACACAGCAAGATGGTAGCAATAACTTCAATCTAACCAAACGTCATTTGCAAGTAGCACAAGGTTATCATTCTAGCAAGGGGTTTTACAGTGAAAAACCTTTAGAGAAATAAAAAGCAGATGCAATAAGTACACAGACACACCAAAGTTAAAATGGCTTTCTATTACCTTTTGGTATATTTATGATTTGGTTTAATATGAAGTTAGCAGATTTCTGTTTGTGACATTTATTTTTATTCAGCTCTCAGAGACAGTTGCATTCTTTTCTATGCACCATATCAGCATTAACAAATGATTAAAGTAGTATCTGCTTAATACTGATATCCTTGCTTATCAGCCTAACTTGAAATATGACCCAACTTCGCAGCACGATAAGTTAGCTCCCTGTGCCTTCTATCATGGTTAGGGGAATACACCAGCAGACTGCATTTACATACATTAGATAGGCACAGGTGTCCCTACTGCTAAGATACCCATAAAATATTATTTTAAGAACAGAATGAATCAACCCGACCTAAAAATGAGTCTAAATGTTCTTAAATAATCATGGCATCTTCAGTGTGAAGAAAACCAACTTTTAAGCATCTAAGGGTTGAATATTATTAAGACTTCTAACAGAGATATTCTACAGCCCCAATACAGCATGTATTTTACTTAAATTAGCATTACACCTAAGAGCTTTAGCACATATTTTTTTCCTCTGGCAGTCGTTATTAGTTTGTGACTGCTTCATATCACCCCTAAATAATACTGTCACTAGCTAAATGAAAAGAGTGTGCTGTACTTACAGATGATTTATACATAACTAAAACATATATTGGTAGGCATATTTCTACCCCAAGTCTCTAGATACAGTTCGCTTTGGCATCAAAGGAATTATAAATCCAGGCAGAAAGGTACATAAGCTAATTTACATATTCACACTCCTGAGGTCTGGCACGCACAGCTTTGTACAAAGTTGGAAACCTCCATCTGGGAAAGCCTCACCATGTGCTTCACCCTCTTCTCCTGAACATCCTCTAAAGCCACTGCTAGGATCATTTGGCATAGCTTGTTACTCTTACACTTCCGGGAGAAAAAATTAGACAGGAAGAATAACGTCCAATCCCACTCAATCACACGGCATGCGCTGGAGTGGTTAGAGCTGTAGAGACTTATGGACTCACCTATATTAACAGAAGGACTCTTATCTTTACTAGTAAAGTTGAGCAGCAAAGAGCTGGGTACTGAAGGCCTGCCATGTCAATAAAAGTGCCTCTTTCTTCCCATTAGTCTTTTATATATTATCCTAAAGAAGTTCCAAGGACTTCTACAAAAATTCTGCAGATAGAAATGAACAACACAACTACCACAATAAGAAAATACATCATGTGAGGAAAACACGACTGAGATAAAATCGGTATATCAGTAAATCTGACCATCAGCTGAGGATAAATCAAACTGTGGTATGTTCGCTGCTGGAGTACTGATGGTAACAGAGAAAGTGCACAAGTGAAGAACTGATAATTAGAGGTCTAATGCCTGCAACACCACTCTTCTGATTTAGCTGCTTAGCGCTTTGGATGGTACATTCGACTTGCTAATAGACATACTTTTAAATGTGCCTTCAAACCTAGCATTTTAAAAAATTCAAATATATTTTTCTTCTTACTTCACAGGGTCAGATGTAAAGATTGAAGAAGTTTTCAGAAAACCAATAATCCGGAAATAAAGAATGAACCTGAAAGTAATCATGAAGATGCAGAAAGAAACCCTCCCTCCCCTCCCCCCAAAAAATCCACATCGTTACAATGATAAAGTAACATGACTAAGGAGATTGCTGCACTGCACCATCCCCAGTGCAATGGTGACCGAAGAGGAAAAGTAAAATAAGATAGCCAACAACAACACGCCTCCCCCCACAAAAAAAAAAAAACAAAAACACACCTTTCCCATTTAGCCTAGAAAACATCATTTAAAGTATTTCCCAGTACTGTTACCACACTTTTTCTTGCTTTAGTGCAATTCAGCCAGCAACTGATGGATTTCCAGTGATATCCACAACACAGCATCTTCTCTAATTTTGTAAGCACACACTCGGCCCTGTTTCCCCAGGGCTTACAGTGATGCTTGCTCACTTGCCCATGGGACAAGCATGACAGACACCTGTAATCTCTCCATAGGTAGGGGATACAGCTTTGAGTCTCTCCCTCCCCTACGTGGACATGATTTTTCCACAAAAGTCTTTCTCAATATCACACTTCCAGCCACATCAGCTTGCGTTACAACTAGCCAGAGCTTGAAAGCTGGAGGAATTTGTCAGACAGTGCAATCACATAAAGGCTCGTAACTAAACACAAGGACTTCTCCCTTTATCTTGTCACACTGCAATCATCGCCCTAAAAAACCTCCAAGGGAGAGAAACAAACTCCTATTCAATCAGGTGCAAGAAGCCCTGCAGATGAACCCCAGCGCTTGCTGAAACAAGCACAGCACTGCCGTAGCTTTCTGTGTTAAGCAAAGCAAGGCAAGGAGAGGGCAGCGCTTTTGGAGAACAGTGGCTATGCAAGAAAATTTGCCATCTTGTAAAATTATCCTTTTCTCACCCACATGGTTTTAGGCATTATATCCCCCACTGGGCTGTGCTTAAACACATTTACAACACAGTCAGGCATACGTGATACTGATCGTTGCTGGCAGGATATATTAGGGTTATTATATTCTCACCCTGTTTCTTATATTCTTCTCTAAGCATCTGCTATTTGCTGCTGTTGGAGACAAGATACCAGGCTGTCAGTAATTGTTATGTCAAGGAAATAAATGGACTGTTTAAGAAAAAAAAGAAAGAAAAAGAATGAAGATGGCAAAAAGAGGGGAAAAAAGTAATCGAGGTGGAGTGATACAGAGACCCAAAGATAAGGACAAGGGGTGCTAAATGAGTAAGAAATAGCAGGGTGAGCACTGAGCATACGGAAAATAGAAAGCAACACGCAAGCCTTTCACAGTGACTGGGGGAGGAAAGGTTTTAGTCCATTTTCCTGCTGGAAGGGAAGTACCTCAAGGGAGCAGCAATGGAAAAAGATGTTCAAGCTAAGGAAATGAGCTGGAGGCCAGCAACGCCAGACGAGGAGCTGAACGGGAGAGTTTATGACGGACCCCAAAGGAATATATTAGTCCAGTAATTGTAGGCGGTCACAATGGTCATCCAGGTAATTACAGGCTTGATGTGAGCCCCAGATCAAAATCACAGAGCAATTGCTAGCTGACTGAACTCATAATTCCATTACTTTCTTTTCATTCCTTAAGTGCCAGCAGGAAACCCAACACTAACAAAAAGTATGGGGAAATATAACAATGCTCAAACAAAATACATAATTTGCTTTATCTTTGTCTTGGGTTATTTTTTGAATACCTCAACAGCAATAGCAGTCTCTCCTGGGAAACATCATCCAATGGCCATCAGGATGTGGAAAGTAGTAGAGATGGATGCAGCCTCAGGCTGTACCAGAACCCTGTATCTGCATGTGATGTGAATCCCAGCCAGCCCTATTGGATAATCCTGAAAGAACTTTTAATACACTTAATAAAGCAGGTTGGGGGAAAAATATAGCAGCTTTGCTAGCATTGCAAACTTGTCCTCTGCAAACACCTCAGTGACATACCAAATACTGACTGTAAGAATATTGTTACATGAAATTACTACACAACACTTTAAAAATCACTGATAATCAACAAAATGTAATTTTAATGAGGAAACATCAGTGAATGGAAGTGCTTTTAACTGGGCCTACAGAGACAAGTTTCTCAGCCCAATGCAACTCAGAACTGGCTTAAGGGATAAATATGGCCAGACTCAGACAGCTACAGCCAAACCACCCAGTTCTTATCATAAGCCCTGGCCTGCCAAAGATCAGACATTTTAACGCCACAAAATACAAGCCTGCTCATCTAGGATCAGAGAATGCCATGGTGGGGCAAACAAAGGGATGAACTATACATTGGAAATCACAGACTTAAACATTATATAGGAGTCACGGCAGATAAATAGCACGAGGTCCCAAGGCCATGCTGTAGCTATAGGAGCTGACGACACCCTTGGATGTTTGAAGAGAGGCAATTTTGTCCAAGGTTAGAAAGGTGATATTGTTTCTGCATATGGAGTCAGTGAGAATGTTTGTAGAATACCGTGTTCTGCTGTCCCAGAATGCCCACCTCTGATGTCCACATCTCAACAATGCTGAAAAACTGGGAGGGAAACACATACCATTTATGAGCATGAAAACAGATTGTGTGCAAAGAGTTTAAATAAAATAATCACTATAGCAAATAGAAGGCTGAACAATGATTTTCCTACATCATGTGAAATGATTTCTATTAGTAGCAGGCTCCTTAATTAAGCAGACAAAGGCAGAAGAAGATTCAACATATGGAGCAAGGAAATAAATTCAGATTTTTTCTTTTTTTTTTTTTTAAAGCATTGGAAATAATTACTCTCCAAAGCAACTACCCTCAGGACACATTTGAGTCCCAGTTATCTGCACTCTTTAAACAAGGTTGAATATGCTTCTGAAAGGCAAGGAGAAATTGCTGGATTAAGTTTTCTACACCCTCCATTATCAGGAGGTCAAACTACATGATCCTAACAATCATTTTAGGTCTTACAAAGCCTAGGAATGTTAGACAGTATTTACCATATCCATAACACGCTGCTCAGACTTACGTGCTTACATTGGGTTTTATATTTTCACATGATTTTAGAAGACAGAGAAGGCAGCAATTAAAATGGGTAGGTTATTAAGGCAAGAGTCCTCTTTGATACAGATATATTTGCATTCATTCCAGCATTCAACTCTGGTTTTACTGTCATAAGCCAAGCACATAAAACTGGGTACCATAAAAATCAAAAAACACAGGCTTTTCCAAATAGGACTCATATTAAAATTAAACCATAACTGTAAGAGTTTCAGTAGACCTACAATAGCCCCCATTAGAACCATTAAAATTACAGTCTTTCAGATTACAACGTCCACAATAAGTGTTTGCAAACCACTATATACATTAAACTGTAGATAATTAATATGCTTCTGCAATCTTTTTATTTTTTCCTCCTTTGCAAGCAAAAGCTATTATAAAATCATACACATCTGCCCAGAGTTTCCTGAACATTACATATGCTGAAAAAGAATGTAGCTAGGCATTCATGGTCAAATATTGCAAGTCTTGGCATGAAAATAAAAACATTTCCAAATTCCCTATTTCAGCTGAAAAAAAAAAAAAACAAAAAACAGCTGGGTAACTCCCAATGTATAATATTTTATGGGACAAATCTCATACTACCAGTTTTCCCTCTGCGATAGTAACTACCTACATACAGTTGAGTAGGTGGACACAGCTGGGGAAGCGTGTAGGAGCAGGGCAGAAACAGTGGGCTTTGCAGGTCTGCTGACACAAACACACATCATCCACATCAGTGTCTGAACTGACAGTTCCACCATAACACCTAGAACGTACGAGACCGGAAGATTTAATTGCTATTTAACAGGGGAACAAAAACAACAAGAAAAAACAATTTGTAGCACCTATCAAAGACAGTGTATTTACCATCGAGTAGCAAGGTCATAGTGAGCAGAAACAAGCAGGGTTAATTGCTCCCACAGAGTGCCTTTTTCCTCAGCTGTGAGGAAAATCTAAACAGCCAACTCCAATGTAAATGTTTGCAGTGTCAGTTTGATCCCTTTCTGTCTTTCAGTGCTGGGTAATTACATCCATAATGACCAGCGAGATGTTCCCTGATGTCACCGCCTCTGAAATTCAGCTGGGACAGAGTTGGGAGATCAACTTTGCCACTGCTCGAGATGGAACCGAAATTAGTTATTTGCAACCTAGTATCTGTTGCAAAAAGACCGAAACACCAAAATATGATTCAAAGGAACCAGGTTATCACAACCTCACAACATCTATCCCGCTCCCCAAGAGACTGAGGTGACGATGAAGGTATGTGTCCTGGCTGGAGATCAAATTCACTCAAGTAGCTTCTCTGCAACCTGAATTCATAGGCTGTAGCCCTAGGGTGGAGACATTCTGGGTGATGCTCAGGCTAGCCGGATCGGGCCCACTACCACATAGCTCACAAACTGCAATTTTGGTGCGTAACAGCTTCCCAGCTCTATCTGCCTACTTATCTCCTGCGCAGAAACCATAGAATTCATACAATATTTATAGTGAGGACAGAGTTTTGCACTGATGGGAGAGGTGATGTCATTTCTCTAATGTTTGTTGACTTATGGATAGAGTGTGCAATTCAACAGCTGAGCAACATATCATTTCTATTCATGCTGCATTACGCACAAGTGCACACATTACAATCCACGTCATCTGAACAAAGGTAGCAAGATCCTTGGACACATGCCATTGCAGCTCTGTAGTAAAATTACGGTCCCTTGAACGTTTTATGATCTGCAATTATTACAGCATTTGCATTGGCCTGATGGCTCAAATTAATCTGATTTTTAGAAGTTACAACGTTTAACTAGGACTAGTAGTAACAATGATAACATTCAAAAGAAAAAGAAATGCGACAGCATCTGCCCTGAAACAGGGAGGGACGATGGAAATCAATTAGGGTTTTTAAAAATATTTTCAATAATAAGAGTAATGAACAACCAAAGAAAATAACATTCTGGAACAATACACAATAGGTAGCAACTGCCTCTCATCTTTGGGTGAAAAGTCACTTAATACTGTTGCACCTCAAAGTACTTTTACTTTGATGTGGTGAAAAAACCCCTCTACAATACAGGTCCCTTTCTATGCATTTTCTAAGCGATTAAATCCTAGCACTCCATTTTGACTTTTATTGCTTTTCATACTGGTGAGAGCCATATAATGATTCATCATGAAAGTAATCTTTAAGCAGCTTTGTTCCTATTTGCTGCTATATATATTAAATAGAAATTGCTCTTTGAATTCACCTCTAAAGTCAGACTCAATTTTTTATCTAAGAATGGTATCTCCAGTCATCATCTGAATGCAGCAAAGTGAGAAAACCTTTTGCATAATATAAATATCTGCATTCACTAAGAGGAGGCTGATGCCACCACCTACTGTGAACGCATTTTGTAAGTGGTACAAAGCCAGATAGATTTCAACTGCAGTAGCACAATCTCTTAAAGACACTCCAGTCACTATCAAAAAGGCACAGCTTTACCTCTGACTCAACAGTTTCTGGACCACAGGTTTTGAACACCTGTAGCTGGTTTACAAGCAGCATCCAAAGCATAAAAATGAAATGGTTGCTGAAAGACTGCAGGCACCTAATTATTGATCTTCATTTATCTCCCCACAAAAGCCATGGAAATCAGTCCCTAGCTAACAATTCTTGAAGATTCATTTTATTCCTTTTGCACTTATCCGTTATCCGTCCTACGTACCAGCTGTGACCGATGAGCAGACACCATTGGCAAGTTGTAACCGTGCACCTCAGCAGGCACAGGAGCTGCTGGAAGAGGCCAGGCACTTGCTTCAGAAGAGGCGAACCTCCCAGGGATCCCAGCACTGCCGATTCCAGGTTACCAGCGGACCCAGATGAACACCAAGCTTAGCCCCACCTCGCAGCAGGGCCATGGTGAGACATTGGCAGCTCCTGCCCACGGGCCATGCTGAGCACCCTGCCCTTGCTCTCCAAGCCACACACGTTCGTGACTCTCAGATCAAGGAAGATATCGCAGTACAGCCCACGTGACACTCACTGTTGATCACTCCTCATTTAATAAATTACAACTTAAAAAATTACTATTATTAACTCTAGCAAATAGCTCTTGACTTCCACATCATTAGAGTTTAATGCAAAACTATTACTGACCAAAAAAAGCTGTGTGGAAATAATCAGTAGGTCAAATGTTGTGTTGTTTTTCTTTCCCCACGAGTGGATGGGAGTACAGCTACAAGGCACGTATTCCCATTTGCACATTCAGATCCTATTGCACGTGAACAGGCTCCAACACTTAGCTGTTTTTAGCAAAGTACTTTATGAAAAACACACATGCTAGAACAGGAGCACAATGATAGCCAAAACAGCTGCTGTCCAGCAAGCAACAAATTTGTTTTGAATTTTGAAAGCATGTTTGTGAGAAACATTTTGCTTTAATCCAGCCAGTTCTAACCACCATTCTGCCTGGGTGCAAGTAGCAGTAAATGGGATGACTACTATTTAATTTTTCTAGTGTTTCTTGCACATGTAATTTGGTTATTTAATGCTTACCACGTTTTATAAACGCATTTTTATAGAGAAGCTATTCAGATGACCTTATACCAGCACTACACTGCTGAGATTCCACTGGGCGTTCGTACATTCATATTTTCACCTCTGAGTGAAACCAGGAGATTTTTCTCCCTTTTGTGGGAGATGTGTGTGTTGCTAAGGAGCACTGCTGCCCAGCTCGGCCTCCTGCTTGGGTAAGAAGGAAGCCTTTTTCACAGGACAGAGCAGAGCAGCTGCTCCCCAGGCACCACCACAGCCTCTATCCCCCACAGGGGTTGTGGCTTCTTGAGTCATATGCAGCAGCAAATCCACCAGACCCACTCCTGCTCCTCCATCTCCAACACAGAGGTCTTGCAGAGCACTGAAGGTCTTCTCTACAGGATCCCGAAGGAGGTTCCACAAATGTCCNAAAAAAAAAAAAAAGGAATATGTTCTTTTCTGCATTTGGCCCCAATTTACTGTTAAAAAGGGGTACTTTGTATTAGCCTTCCCTGTGTGAGACAGGTCAATGCTGAGCCAAGCACGGCACAACAGTCCTGGGAAGTTCAGGAGGCAATAATAAGTGCTCTGATCAACCTGTTCAGGTAGCAACGCATTCCAGCCAGGAAGCCTTGACTGAAAAAAACACTGCAAACCTTTTTAGTCACTTTTGAAGATGACAATCCTGCTTTTTTAACTCCATAGTGTGCAATTATGAATAACATTTGTTCTGCTATGATGCCACAGAAACAGTTCTGGAACTGTTACACAGCAATGGCACTGTTGGTCGTGCTATTTCAATAGATCTGCAGTGCCAGAAATGTGCACGAAACTCTCTCCGTGTGATCCAGACACGTAATCCGGGCAGCGCCTACCTGTTCTGCATGGTCAGGTTTCATTGGCAGGATCCATGCTCGCATGCTCAGAAGCCAACATGCAAGCGTACACATGTAGGTTAGTCATGAGAACTGGTATCAAATCAGTATCCAGTGCCCAACACCCTGTTTTTCCAGGAGAAAATGTTTGAAAACTTCCAACTCAATCTTTACAGAGTAAAGCTCCCACTGGAGGTCTCAAGACAAGCCAAAAACACATGCTCCGCTGGTGAGAAAGGCGCAGCACTAGCTACTGCTGATCTTGCTAGAGAATTCCCAAGAAAGCACCATCCTAAACAAGCCTATGGAAACCTGATGCTGAAATTTGATGGCATTAGCAGTTTTTCTCCCCTAGGTATTGGTGAGAAAAACAAACAACAAAAACAACCCGCTCAACTAAAGGTTGCAGGTAGTAAAGCAGTTAGCAGAGATGAACAGAATTCTCCACAGAGCCAGGAAAGCAAAGCACAAAACAGACTCGTACACAGACAGCTCCTAAAGTGAATTCCTTTCTCCGCTTCCAAATACCAGGATCAATCTTTAGGACTCTAAAATCCCCTCTTCCTCAGTAAAGGGCACCTCTCTTCTCCCTCTCAGTGTAATTTCACTCCTCCAGAAAACACGACCTCACTGTCGTCAGCACCTTGTCACCGTGTGGCTGTCCTCTGTCCTCCCCACATCCATGGGAGCAGAATGAAAGGACCTGTAGAGTGCACTGTATCCCTGCTTCTGAACCAAAGCATAACCCCACATACCGCAGCCAGCCCCGTCAAAAGGTCACGCCAGGAAGAAGCAAAAGCTCCCAGGTGCATTACATAGAAACCAAAGCAAGTTTGTTCCAATTAAGCACAACAACTTTATTGCCAGGCATGAAAGGTATCCCTGAGGTATCCCCTGCCCTCTCCCTCCTGCTGCACACACAAAAACCACACACACGTTTCTGTCTGGCTTTAGGCTGCAAATTAAATCCATTTTCTGCTGATACGTTTTTTGATTGCACAGCCCAAGATGAGGGGAGGACAGATCCCACAGCATCCCACAGACAAAGATCACAGCACAGTGCACAGCGAGCATCACCTACCTCAGCGAGCCAACAGAGCCTGCAGGTCAACGTAATTCCTCTTGGATTGAGACATTTACCCCAGCTCCAGGAGCCGGGGCTCTGCTGCCATGCCCAGCACTTCGGGCACACCAAGAAAGCATCTTCTGTGAGCAGCGCGGCTTCTGACACACACCGAACTGCAGCAGCGGCAGCCTGGGAGAGCAGCAGCAGTTGAATTGCTGCACATGTATCTCTGCAGATTATTTCCTGCTTGAATACTTGGCATAAAGGCAGATGCTCTTAACCCTCTGGAGGCCTGTGACTCTATCCCCCATCAGCAGGGGCAAGCAAATAACTCCAAATATTCTGCGGTGAGGCCAGAGGGGAGCGAGTAGAGACACACAGGGCATCCTCCGAGAAGCAGTCCCAACCTCGAGTTAGTTGCAGTCACTTTGGGAGCCAGGCATTCCCACGGCAGCCCACAGCATCCCCAGCCAAGCACCGCACAGCTCCCGCTGCATCGCCCGCTGCAGGTCCCCCAGCACCGGGGAAACGCTGCTCAGAGCTCCCACGGGAGCCCAGGCGAGGGCCCACCGGGGCGTCTCGGCCAGCAAGCCAGACCCACGGCTAGAGGCCACAGCCACGTAGGTGAGGAGGTGAGGGACACAGGTGACGCGGTGAGCCCAGCGGTGTCACTGAAACTCAGGCAAACAGTGCTCCTGCTCCCGGCGCAAAGCTCTGTGGCCCCAGGCGCTGCCCATCACCTGCAGGCGCCCACGCTGCGGGCGAGCACGCGCTGCCCAGCCGGCACGGACGGCACTCAGCCGGCGCGCTTCGGCGCTGCTCCCTCTCACAGGCTGCGAATGTGACTGGAAAGCATGGCTGAAAAACATGCTACAATTAACAGGAGGGAGGGGGATACTATTGCTCTCCCGCTAGTCTTAAAGGCACATTGCTCACACACGCCTGTGGGAGATGCAAACGCCCGCAGCTCCAGCCCAGCATCTGTGGGGAGCCGAGAAGCCCGGCAGGACCCCATGGGTCAGGGGAAGGAGAGGGCCCTGGGAGCCAGGAGGGGAAGGGGCAGCTGGCCTGAGAGCTCCCACATCGGGGGCCAGGAATGAGGCCTTCCTCATCTCTAGCCCAGGATCTAATCGGGTCCCTGTCACCCGGCCCAGATGCCTGCCCCTATCCCTCTGGCAGCATCCCAGCCAGACCCACGTCCAACGCAGCCCCAGCCACTGTCCCGCTCGCACCCCACCAGGCAAGGAGAGCCTGGCACACCTCAGGGGCATGGTGCCCCTCTTTTGGGCTTGGCAGGAGGGCCAGACTGGCAGTGCTGCTCCCCACAGAGATGCTGGCCAGGACTACAGCACCAGCAGGTGCAGTTTTGCACCCCGAGGCTGTGCAGAAGGGATATCCCTTCTGTAACACTTCTGAGCCATGAGCTGCAACATTTTAACATGCCCCTGGGGCTAAAGCTGTGACGAGTTCAGCAGGTCTCAGACCGGTTGCAACACCTGGTGCTGCAGCCATCTCTCTCCTGCAGCACGGCTGTCCACCGGCCAAACGCCTCATGCTCTCTTTGCTTTCCCCTATACCCTCTGCTGCGTGCCTTTGGATATTGTTTTGTCCTGCAGTATACCATAGCTCAGATCCAACAATACAGTAACTCCACCCTACATAAAGCATTTCCCTCCTCTGCCCCCAATATGGCCAGCATCTGAAACACCCTTTAGTCTGTTAAACAGGGAATTTACCCTATTAAAAATGTCTGCTAGCAGTGGTTGCTGCCACATGCAGTATACTTTTCTGAGCAGGATGGAATCAGTTGAAGCCCTGGACCTTGCTGTACTGCTTTGAGTCACACAGGGTCACGTTAATACCTTTGATTCTCCAAGCCCACTGGAGGTACCAAAACTAACTTGACTGCTACCTTCCTCTGTTATCATGAGGGAAACTATTAGCAGCATGGACATTTTAGCCTTAGCAATGACAAGACAAATTACTGTGGTGAAGAAGCTGTAAAGTTAAGCATTGTTCAACTTCAGGCTTTTCTGAAAAACAGCCTGATATAAAAGGCACAGACTTCATACCTTTGGCACAGAATCGGTGAAAAGTTACCTGATGCAAATACACATTGTGCATAATAAATATCTGCTTTCCTGTAGTGCTAGTACAGGTCTATTAAAACACAATCACTTGGTGAGACAAGTTCAACACAAATATCACCACTTCCAGGCCATGCAGCTTTGCACAAAAATACCCCAGGGAATTAGTTCAAATTTTTCTTTATTAAGCACCAAGTGTCTTAAAGAGAAGCAAGTCTTTTTGACATCAGATCTACAAAACAAGCGTGAGTAGTAATCAAAATGCTAGCAGAGACACTTAAGGCTTTATACTCTTGAAGATTTTCCCCTGCGTATCAAAGATCAAATTTGTTCTACAGAGCATAGCCGAGGATTTCTCAAGTATAATGCTTCATGAGTTAATCTGATTAGTATGCAAACACAGCACAGTGACTACCATCATATCGTTACAAGTATCTGTCCTGAAGTGTAGCAGTCCCCTGCAGCATACTGAATAGAAATATCCTACCATGTACAGGCATTATTATTATTATTTTTATTTATCTTTTTAAAGTGCAAGACCCAATTGATCGATCAAAATTAAATTCAGTGGAAAGGACTGCCTATTAAGTTCACAAGATCAAATGCTGATTTGAGTTATTCCATTGTGTGCAATAGAGTGATTTGACATGAAAAACTCAGAATGGTAGGGTCATATCTTACTGTCAGCTACGAGATCTGTCATTGAGAATTATGCACGTGTGAGGGTAGAAATGGGCCCTACTTAGCTGCAGTAAGTACATTATCTCTTTGATTCAGGGCAATAAGAAACTTCTTTTTATTAAAAATTAGTATATGGAAGATGCCATGCTGTGAAGTATCATACTATAGAAAGCTGAATCATTAAAGACATCTACAAACAACCGCAAGACCAGAAATTCACATCATAGTTGTATTAAACCACATATTCCACCAAATATATATACACATATATATTCCAGTTAGAGCACACAGCTCTTCGCAGAAAGGAAAAAAGTGAAAAACAACACTTCTTCAAGGCTTTAAAGGCCTAAAAACAGATGTAAACCTAAAGAAGCACAGACGATTACAGGGGTTTATAAGAGAACCTTGAAAGTCAGAAACCCAAATACAGCTATTCAAAACTTCTAGAAACACATTCTTAGCTATATTCCTGTCTTATACCCTATGGATAGCAATGCAAACTGTAAAACCTTCTGAACCTCAAACCCTTGCGGTGGTGGATGTGTCCACGTTGAACGACATGCCTAGCACACTAAACAAGCAAGCTATCCGTGACACAGCAGGCACATCCAAGAGCATCTGGGCAGGCATGGTGTTGACCTTGCTGGCACTACATAAGAAGTAACAACACTAGATTAAATGGCTAGTTTGGAAAAACTAGGCAGGGGCCAGAGACAGATGGGGGCCTGGCAGGATGAGGCTGTACCCAGTAACTCACTTGTATGGGTCCTGCAAAACACCACAGCCATCTCTGCTCAGAAATCCTGGAACGCTGACCCCAGTCTTCTTCATGTCACAACAAATCCGACTCCTGAAGTTCAACATTGGACCTCCCTTTATAATTAGCCTCCTACCACACTCACATCGTGCATGAAAGCTAATCTTCTTCTAAAGAAAGTTTGTCCATTTTTAGGGAATCTGCTGTTACCAAGTTGTATGTGATCATCATTGGTTCGTTAACAATTGTTTTGTTTGATCATAATTTGTTTTGCACTTTAAATAATTGATTCATACAACTACTATCAGCACATCCTTCAGGTGACGTGGGAGAAAATCCTTAGAAATGGGAGGAAAGGGCTTCTGTAATGAAAATCAATTTCAACAAAATCATTTCACGCTGCTAGAGGGTGATTGGTGTATCTGAATTTCCCCATTGGGCACTTCAGCCATGAAGTGACTGCGTGGGGCCACCACTTAGGCTGCCCTCGGCAAGCACCTGAAGTCCTGCCCACAGCAACAGTGAGAGCAGCACTGGAATGAACCAGGATGCCCTGTGCGAGCAGCAGGCAGTAGGATTGTCCCTCCTGAGCGTTGCGTCCACTTTGGAAACTTGCAGGAAGAGGTACCAAAATGTACCAATTGTACCAAATGGAAACCAGGCCGTAGCAAAGTGTGGCAACACTGAACACCTGAGAATTGAAAGATGAGCTCTCATAAAAGTTAAGCGCAGCAAGAATAGTTGAACATTGGCATAAAATCCAAACTGCAAGCTGTAGAGCCTCCATTTCTTGGTGCAGGCAAACTGCAGCTGGAAGCATCTTAGGAAGGTAAGCAAAGGTAACAGCTTTACTGTAGGGATGAAGATGAGAAGCTCAAAATAACCCAGCAATGTGAGGTTGCAGCCCAGAAGTCCAGCCATACCATGGGCTCCACCAAAAGAAGCATGACCAGCAGGTTGAGGGAGGCGATTCTCCCCCTCTACTCTGCTCTCATCAGATCCCACCTAGAGCACTGCATTTGGTTCTGGGGCCCTCAACATAAGAAGGACATGGACCTGTTGAGGCTGTCCAGAGGAGGCCACGAAGATGATCAAAAGGCTGGAGCACCTCCCCTATGAAAACGGGCTGAGGGAGTTGGCGCTGTTCAGCCTGGAGAAGAGAAGGCTTTGGGGAGCCCTTCTAGCACCCTTCCAGTACCTAAAAGGGGCCCTATAGGAAAGCTGGGGAGGGACTTCTTGCAAGGGCCTGTAGTGATAGGATCACAGGTAATAGCTTTAAACTAAAAGAGGGTAGGTTTAGATTAGATATAAGGAAGAAATTCTTCACCATGACAGAGGTGAGGCACTGGAACAGGTTGCCCAGAGAAGTTGTGGATGTCCCAGCCCTAGAAGTGTTCAAGGCCAGGGTGGACGAGGCTTTGGGCAGCCTGATCTAGTGACAAGTGTCCCTTTCCTTGGCAGGGGGGATTGGAACTAGATGATCTTTAAGGTCCCTTCCAACCCAAGCCATTCTATGCTTCTATAACTATGTTAAATTGAGCTGCGTTATAAATGAGTGAAACTAAATTATTTAAACTTCCTGTCTGGCCATATGTGCTGTGAATGGCTGATAAGTCGTAGGAAGAACATGCTACTTTTAGTTCTCTTGACTTTCCTGCTCCAGGGCCCTTGTCTCTCCTGCTGAGCAAACAGGAAAGTAATGCTTATTGCTAGCAGGAAGCTGGGAAACACAGGTTCTGCTCCTGATTCTGGTGCCAGCATGATGAATTACTTTGGACTAATCATTTAAGCTTATAACCAATCCTATAAAACAGCCCCAACAATTCCACGTGTATTTCGGAGGTAATTTGGGAAAAAGTGGATGCCACACAGACCCCCTTGGTGACTTCCTGCAACATCACTGTCTCCATAAACAGAAAGAACTGTCCAGGCAAACCTTGTGACTAAGGTCTGTGGTCATCCAGGAGGTGCAAATGTTGCAGAAATGTTGAGGATGCAGCTCCTGAAGAAACAATGCAGCTGGAGTCAAATGATGAACACATGTGCAATCAGCACAGGGACTAGAGCTACACAGGTTTGGGACCCACAAAGCCATGGGAGCGCACCAGCATCTAGCGGTGCTGTGAGCAACAGCCAAGCCATTGGAGACCTTCTGGCACCCTTCCCTATCTCATGTCCCTTCCAGTCCTAGATTTCCTGCAGTCTTCTGAGGTTCTTCTACCACCTGGCTTGTCTAAAGGCAGCTCATGCTCATTTCGCATGCTGGCTGTGGCCTGATGCTAGGATAGCAGAAAAAGTGCATGCAACTAGGGCATCTACCAGATGCCTTTCAAGAAGGAATTCAGATTTTCTACAGAGCTACAAAACTAGCTGTGATTTTACCCCCAAAAGCCAGCATTGTAACCACTACAAAATAGGTACTTTAAAATAATATACTTTAAAAAAAAAAAAAGTGTTTACTTACTAAATGAAGGTCTGAGTCCTGCACCAAGCACACATATACCAGAATCGAAACCTTGTCAAGGTAACAAGTCCCTTCCTCTGGCCTTCAGCCTGTCACTTGTACCAGGACTTGTACTTGTGCCAGTCATCTCTCCAAACACTTCCTAACATCATCTCCAGCCTCCCATTGCCCTGCTGTCCCTGTAATTCCACTACTGCCCCCTGCCCTGTTACTCCCAGATGCAGCATCCCTTCCCATGGATCCACTGCCCTCGATACCCATTACAAGACCTGTCCCTACTTCGGGTCTCGCATATCGGCACTGAGGAACTTGTGAAAACTGAACCAATATCAACAGCAGAAAAACAGCAGATGACTGTGGAAGCAATGGGCCTTTTCTTCACACAAAACTAACCAAGGAACCTCCATGCTGGGGGTGTCCCTCTGCTTCTCAGCCGCAGCACTAGCCCATCCATGGTCTAGGCAGCACCTGGTGGAATCAGAGCAGAAAGGAGTCCATTATTTAAACCCGGATTCATCAACAAGGACCAAAAACCCTTTGGGGAGTTTACCCTTTAGGGGAGAAAGCAGGAAAGGAGCAAGATATTACAGCTGACATACCACAGACCATGACACTGAAGGGGGACCCTGCTCCTTCCACACCTTCTGGGGCTGGGGAGACAGTTTCCCATACAACAGCTGGCAAAACCTTGCTCTGAAATGGCTCAGCAAGCTTTGCCTCAGCCTTGTGCTAGCTAGGAGGGCTGGGGACAGCCCTACACACTCCTTTTTCTCTGGGAGTTTCAAGCACCTGCATGCACCCAAGGGCCCTCCTGGAACACAGGGAGAAGGACACTGTCCCCTTCTGCACCCGTGATGCGCTGGGAGGCCCCGCTGTCCTCTCCTTCCCATTCATGCTCTCCTAGCTACTGGCTAACAGAGCAAGATGGGGGTAAACATTGCAGAGGAACCCCGTGGTCAGCACATTTCCAGGGCACATCGTGTCCTGATCTCTGCTCTTCACACGCTCAAACGCCCCGCGCTAGGCTGCAGGGATGCCGCAGCTGCTGCTCCAGCTGCAGGCTGGGGAGACGATCCAACATTTTCCAGCTGGCCAGAGAAGCAGACTTTGTCTCCCAGTCCCTGTGCAGGATACTCACTGGTGCGTTGTGATTGCTCAGCCTGAATGTATTAACCCAAGAGCACTAAAAAGGTTTTATCTGAAGTTGGGCTGGAAGGAAAATGACTAAGAAGCTTTGGCCTGTGGGGTGAGACCTATCATTAATTTTAGTAGTGAATGATCTAAAATATATACACACATTGTCCTTTTACACAAGGCCTAGATTTCTCTATTGCTGCTTTAAAAATGTCATACTAGCTCCACCTAGCACATTGAATGCTTATGCTAGCACTGGTGAATCATTCAGGATAAGTATGGTCATTTTTGTTCAGTTTGATCAACTGGTTATTTTTTGCAATTCAGACTAATGCTTCCATTTAATTCCTTCACAAACTCCCATGGGAAAAATATGTCCTTCAGCTAATCTCTTATGGGTACATTTACTAAACATGCAAAACATTTTACAAATAACCAAGGGGGTGGGGGGGGGGGAGGCAACACTTTGCTATGCACCACATGTATTTCAAAAGTCCATTAGAGCCCGCCAGATTTATCATGCTACCAGAACCCAGATGGATACTTAATACAAGTACAATTTTAAAGGTCAGTGCAGAAATCCAGCCGGATGATCTGAAATTGCCTGGGCAATAGAAGTGCTCAGGCCACCCCTTGCAAACACTGCCACATGACTCGTACCTTGCAAGCTCTGCTGGTCCCAACTGGATCAATAGTATCCCATAAAAGTTTCTTCGCAGTAGCCAAGAAGCACAACCACTAAACGCAGACTCCTGGAGTACTAATTCCAAAGCAAAGGCAAATCAGACAAAAATACTAATGCGGCCCACCTAATTTTTTTTTTGATCGCCAATTTCTTTTGCTAAGTTTAGCACAGAGCCAATCAATATACAGTAATTTTGACGACAGACAAAATGAGAAGGTTTTTGGAGAAGACCCAATCATTGAGGTATGCCATGCACCTACCTACAGAAATCCAGAAGGAATTACTGCTGCGTCTAACAGAACAGCCTCTGTTCTAGCAGGGCTAGCAAGGGGTAGCACTACTGGTAATTGCCTTTAAAGTAAGGGTTCGGCAAGGAAGGAAACATTCCCGAGGGCTGGCCCAGTGCCACAGATATTCTGTGTGCTGTGTGTAGTCGTTCCAAAGGAACGGATTCTTGCTGAGCATCCAAATGTGAGTAAGCAAAGGATAAATCATTCAGGGCTTGTTTTCCAATGTCTTTGTCACAAGGGGAATACTTCAGAGAAAACTTTTCTGCCATTCAAATGGCTGATCCTATGGGCCAGACCATGATGTCTAGGACATACTCAGAGAAGCCAAAAAAGAATAAATCAGTAAAGGCTGGGGAGAGGTAAAGCCATCATATGAAGAGGACATAACTTGTAGTTTGCTTTTGTGGGCTTGGAGTTTTGTTGTTCAAGTGGTTTATGGTTCAAGTCCATGGGGTTTATCTAATCAGAAGGATAATTTCACTTTTTTTATGTCAGGTGACAAATATTCTTACAGATATGGTATTTCAGACTGGACTGGCCCTACACAAGGGGTAGGGCAGGGGCATGCAGAGAATGTCCTAAGCCAAGCCAAACTCAGGCTGCAACCCTGGTCAAAAATAAGTTCAAGCACTTCTGCTTTAAGACCAAGCTAGAGATCTAGGGCCACATAAGAATGTATTCAGAAACCCACAGGCAATGGGAGACTGATGCGCAGAAGTTGCTTGGATTTGCAGAAAACAAGGGCTAAAGCAGATGTCTCCATAGCCTTCTGCAATTACAGGAGATAAGGCACGGCAACAAAGAGACACAGAAGAAACATAAGGAAGGACATCGGGCATCATCAAACCCTCAGTACAGTATATTGCTACAGGAAACAGGCTCCTCTGGATATATGTTATTGGCAATCAGTTTTTGCTATAACTAAAAACTATACCCAAGATAACCAAATACAAAAAACACCTTTGAAGACCTGCAGAGATGAGAAAAGAGCTTATGTAGACCTTTGTCATAGCACCGAATAATACCAAAAAAAAAAAAAGAAAAAAA
>VXAA01001229.1:378588-419366 GCA_013399115.1 Anseranas semipalmata | reverse complement strand
AAAAAAAAAAGCATCCCAGGCCCAAAGGTTGCACTACCTTTCCTGTGTGAGAATCCTGTTCCTGTTTTACAAAAGCACCATCGCTGCTGTACACACTTGGAGCAGCCTGAGCCCATATGCTTGGGTGGCTTTGGGCCCACACCGAGACACGTGCCAGTTCCACTAGGGCAAGAGGTGTTAAGTGAATCTGCATGCAGATGGGGAGTATGCATAGCGAAGAGAGTGCCAGCTCCTTGGCAGGAGGCTGCTCGGCTGCGAGGGTGATGCCATGTTGATAGCAGATGCTGTTAACACCTGTTGATGGGTACAGCACTCTTTTTAAAAGCAGTCAACCGTGGGAGGCCGGAAAGTATGGGGTTTGTAAGCACTTGGAGGACAGAAACATATAATTGCTTTCCAAGCGCCAGCGGGCGGTAAACAAAGGCAAACCTGTGCTGCAAGGTTGTAGAGCCAGGCAGGACATGAAGGAATCTGCAGCAAACAGCATCAGTCCCCAAGGCAAAGAAACACCAGCCTGGAGCTGCGGGACCCAGCGTGATGGACCTTACTGTGTTAAAGGGATTTTCATCTGCAGCAGCAGCAAAGCAGGAAATACAAAACCCTGGTAAGCTTCAAAGGGAGTTGGGGTTTAGCACAGAGACAAGGAGACCACTTAGCCTAAGCCACAGCGTGGGCCAAAATGAGCCATTTGAAAAGAGAAGGATTAGGGCTGTGTAGTCAAAAGAAAGAACACTTGCCTTTCTCAATAACCCAGCTGGGAGGCTGTACACAAACTGCCTGAGACTACAATTTCTACTCAAGCATGTTGCCACTGTTCCTGGAGCACGTGCCTGTTCTGGCTACTTCCTGTTCACTAAAACTTGAACCCATCCAGCTGGCCAAGACGGGAACCACAGTCTGCTGCATAAGTTTGCAATGCTCAGTCCAAGAAGTTCTCTAGGTGTGAGCCAGCTGACTTGGACAAGTCAAATCTGGTAGGCCACCACACCTTCATCACTCCCTTGGAGAGCACTGTTTACTCATTACTTCCTTCTTCCACAGAATTTTTCTTTTTCACAGACACCCCTAGATAGGAATAGTCCCAGACATCAGTAATACTTTAATACAACATAACTTACAGTATCCACTTAATTACTCATACGTGGGACAAGGAAGGATTTACTTCTGGTATGAAGTGGATGCGCTGAACACGTGCATTTTTACAGTATGCTGAGGTTGCCAAGAACATGGGAATGGTGTGAAGCTGTGGCAGGGGAGGTTCCTCCTCACATAATTTTATGCTCCTCTGCCACATCCTGCCCTACACCATCTTTTTCCACACTTCAGACTTCAAACTAGTAGGATTCATTCAAGCAGTTTTTGTGCTTCCTTTTCAGTATCATATCCTTAAATATTCCCGCTATTCAATCTGCCTTAAAAACTCGCACTACATTCATGTTAATGTACTTTCTCCATTACAATTTTTTTTCAAATCCCTACTCAAAATTGATGTGATGAAGGATGTTTCCATTACAGATTCTCAATCATTATTAAACCCACAGATTTCATATAAGCATTCCCCCCCCCCCTCCTTTGAGTCCATCAAACAAATACCCTAGATAATTACTGTCTTCTGACCATGTTTCAAGACTCAGCTTGTTTGATACTACAGATGAATAAAACAAAGAAAATAGTTCCGGAAATGCTGTCCATTGCTTCTCATATTCTTAATTAGTTAGTGCTTTCATTGAAATCATCTGGCAAAGAAAAAAAATCCAGCCTTTGGGGAAAGAATAAACAGAAGAAAAAACTTCTTAACATGCAAAGTTCAGAAACCAAAAATAGAAGTTTTAGGAAGGAGCACCTTTGACTGGCCCTAAGAATATCTTTTGTTAGCCCCACCAGCTCCAGCAATACTATCAGCCAGATGGCCGCATAATTTAACACACAATATCTTATGCACCTTGATCTTATCACAACACTTTATAGAGACTAATGGAAATGGTAAAATAGACTTCTTAGATCTTATATAGTGCTTGCTTTGGACTGCAGTTTACACTTCATCCAGTCAACTCCCTAATCCGATGGACTGAAATCTACTGTCAAATGAAGCACAAAGTAAAATGTATTTAATAAATGCATGGATGGAATGGAGATCAGCTGACCATGAAAAGCATGTTGTTCAGTCATTCTTCCTTTAAACTGCTAGTTTTTCTAAAACCCACACGATATATCTAACACTCTCAGATTTAATTTTTAGGACTCCTTTTTTCCTAGGCTCATTCCTTCTTCTAAGGCTTCCTGTTATAAAGACCACAGCACAATTTACTAGAAAGTAATAATGCTACCAAATCACTATGCAGTACATTTTATTGTACAAGTTTACTACAAATTTTTTGCATTTTGTCATAACAAAGAAAAGTGCCTGCCTTTGGTTTTACTAATTAAAGCAATTAAAGAGTTAAGACTGAAAATAAAGCTGTAGCATACCAGCAGTGTTGTAGTTACAAACTTCCATCAATCAGTGTCTGCTCCCCCCCCCCTTTAGAATCAAACATCAGTCTGGCAGGGTAGATATCATGCCCAGAAAGTTATTTTCCCAGGGTGAGAGCAATCTAGCTGCTCTGACCTTGTGATTTTCCACACATACTGGGAAGTTGACTGCATAATTTGTAGAACATCAAGATATGGATTTTTTTCCCCCCTCCCAAAGTTAAACCCTATAAGAAAGAAAGATCAATAGGGATCAGCTGAATCTAGAAAGACAGAGAAAAACAGGGCTGTTGCTAGACAGAACTCCAAGAAAACTGCCCTCATTATAACAGCATGATTATCACCTCCACTATGTGGAAGATAATTATTTCCACTAAGATGCCACTACTTTTTGCAAAGCACAGATATGTTTCCATTTGCAATGAGCCAGTCTAACATTTACATTTATATCAAGATATTAGACAGCAGACAGGTAAAAATAACACGATGAACTTGTTGCATTCTTTTTATGACTGATGTCCTTTACAGTACCTTGGTCTCCATCTATGTCATGAATTGATGGAAGGGGAGGGTAATACAAGGGAGAGATGCACAGACAAAATAAAGGACAAATATTCAAGTCCTCCAAGTAAGGCAGACAAACCTCCAAGAAAATGTGGTCAGACTTGTGTTAAGGAGGAGGAGAATAAGAACATAAATATCAGCCAACCATAACAATGAAAATATTTTATTTATATATATATATATATATATAATATAAATATATATCTGTGAAACTGGCAGGGACTTCTTTGCAGGCATATTGTCCAGGGAACAAGATGTCTCAGGGCTTTTAAGTCAGACCATCCAACCATGAGGTACCAAGCCCTGTCAACATCTGAAATGAGCACAATGGTTATGAAGGGAAACAGGAACTAGGGCACACTGATAAATTCAGTAAAACCATCTTGAAAACACAAGAGCTAAGAGATTAGCAAGCTAGACAATACTTTTTCCTCCACGCTGTCATGGCAGATTGTTTAAAGCCTGTCAGATGCTCCTCTGGGAAACCCTCTGTAGATATACTGAGAGCAGTGGGAGAGCAGGGAATCAGTCAATATTTAATAACTTTATTACTCAGACAATACTATATGAAATTAATAGAAAATTACAATTACATTTGGGAAAAAAATGCTTTTTCTTGCAATAACAATCAAATAGCTTAAAGTATTTTGAAAGGTTTTTTTCTTTAATATTTAAGAGGCACACACCTGTGCTAAAGCTGTTGCAGAATTCTTGAGAATCTCCAACTACCAGAGAGTTTCCAGAAATACTTCTGTTGCCAAGACTGAAAGTTTTCTCTTTCCCCATCTCACTTTCTTTTTCAAATCATGTGCAAAAATGCACCCGCGCTGAAATCATTAGCACCACCCACCGGGCAGATCTGCTTGGCACTGTACACTCGCTCTCTCACAGACAGACAGTTGGAGTCTGTATCTGGACACCAGGGAAGAGGCTTGCAAAGCACTAACAGCCTCACACGGCACAAACTGCATTAAGTTTCTTTCACAAGGAAGAAAGAAAATTTCAAAAGGAAGCCCAGGAGCACATTTGCTTTTAGCTCCCACATCACAGTTGCAAAACTATTATTGGAATGCTGCACACCTATTGGGAAGGCCACAATTTTAAAAGAATTGGACATGAAAGAGACATAGAAGTAGCCAAAAAGCATTTGAGAGGCAGAGAGTATGCATCACAGTGAGACACCCAAAAAGCTTCTTACAGAAAAACTAGTACTGAGCAGGGACTTGTAGAAGTGTGCAGCCCTCTCAGAAAACATCAAGCACTGAGCTGAGTTTTGGGCCCCTCACTACAAGGAGGACATCGAGTTGCTCCAGCGTGTGCAGAGAAGAGCAAAGCTGGTGAAGGGACTAGAAAACAAGACGTGAGAAACAGCTGAGAGAACTGGGGCTGTTTAGTCTGGAGAAAAGGGCTGAGGGTGGGCCTCATCACTCTCTACAACTACCTGAAAGCAGGTTGTAGTGAGGAGGGTGTTTTTCTCAGGTGAAAAGTGATAGGACACAAGGCAATGGCTTCAAGTTGCACCAGGGGAGGGTTAGATTGGATATTAGGAAGAGTTTCTTTAAAAAAGAAAGGGTGGTCAGGCGTTGGAAAAGGCTGCCAGGGAGGTGGTGGAGTCACCATCCCTGGAGGCATTTAAGAGATGTGTGCCTGTGGCACTTAGGGATAAGGCTTAGTGGTGGACTTGTAACGTTAGGTGGATGGCTGGACTTGATCTTAAAAGGTCTTTTCCAACATAAATGATTCTATGCTTCTAAGTCTAACTTAGAAATCAACAGAAAAGGCAAAGCAGAAAACAGTGTCACAAAGTTGAAGTTATGATTCTGGTATTAAACTACAAATCAATAGACTCGCAGTACTCAAATATCATGCATCGCATGGAAGACTGGGAACACTTCTTTCATTGCTGTTCTGTAACTGTCTTCCTCCAGCAAACACCCTGAAGAATTTTTTTTTTTTTTTTTTTTAACCATCTCCCCCCTCACACACCAAGCTCTGAATGGCAATATAAGTTTAGTTTTCCGAAAGAGTTGGTAATTCACCCGCCTTTGTTTGTCCCTATCTGCCAAGGAGGAAAAGAGAGCAATGGTACTCTCACAAGTTCATTTGATTGGCAAATGCCTGAAGTCTTCTACTGATCTTTAAACGCACTCTGAATCTAATAAAATCTTTGACACCAGGACTGGAATATTTCATACACTGCAGTTTAATTTCATTTCTTCTTTATCTGACTACTGCCAAACAAGTGGATATTCCATGAAAGCTAATACAGCACTAAAGGTATGAACCATTCACAAAATACTGTGCACGCAAGCCCACATATCCTACTGTTTAATTCTTAATGAAGATGTTTGATTTGTTTTAAATATTCTGACTGGAAACACTCCACTTCAGAAATATCTCTATAAATGTGCCCAGAAGGAAATTTGACATATATAGCATAAACCCTTTGTTATCTAGACTTAGTGCTGCAGAGGAATCATCTGTTGCATTTAAAAAAAAAAATCTTTGATTGTTTTTGCACACTGCTACTATTTCTTAAACTTGCATTTTATACTGCGAATGTATAAGACACGAGATCATCAGAAATTGGTGCTATATTACTGCTTGAAAAACTACAGCATGCCCAGATGTACAGAGAAGCCAGGTATACAGAGCTGAGACACCAAAAGCAATCCTTTCATTCTGCTCTAGTCCAAAAAGGCTCCTAGACCAACCAAAGATTAAGAGCAGCCAGGACCAATAGAAAAGAGTTCAGAGGAATGCAAAGAAATAGCTGAAAATGTAAAATACATAATTTATCAGGAAAAACTAGATAATGTGGGCTGCTGCATTGGGGAAAAAAGACGGGGAGAGGTGGCACTAAATCAGCCTTGCTTGCTATGAAGTCACACACCATTGAGGCTGGAAGGAACTGTTTGGAGGGCTGAGGGCTGTACTGCCCCAGTGCACCCCTGTTTTTCCAGAGGCATTTGTCCAACGTGACCTTCACCAATGAAGCCTCTACAGTTTCCCTGAGCAATAAGTTCTGATGCTTTACTACTACCCCCTTAAAAAGTTTTCTCCTAAAATCCAGCCTAAATCCTCCTTGTCACAACTGAAGACTTCTCCACAAGGAACACAGAAATGAGAATATTGTCCTCTTCAAAGCAGCAGTATTGCCACACCTCCCACCAGTTTTCGCTTCTTGCTGCTAAACAAGGCCAGTTTGGTCCGCTTTCCCTGACAATCATACTTTCTAGTCCCCAACCAGTTCACACTGCTCACTTCCAGACCCCTCCCAGGTTTCTCCTCACCCTCCTGAAGCACAATACACAAAGCTGGAGCATGTCTAATCTTCTAGGCTGCTTCTCCATTTATTCACCCAGCACAGCATCTGCCCGTTTCAGAGCAGCGAGGCACCTGGGCTCGCAAGCAGCCATCGTCCCCTCTGCTCAGCTGGCCTCATCTCTGCCACCGCTACCTCACCAGCTGCTCACCAGCCCACAATCGTGCAGTCGACCATTGCTGCCCCAGTGTCACATCTGGCACCTGCTAAACTGCATCCTCTGGTTTCAGAACATATTTGCAATTTGTCTTGACAATTTCATTGCTGCTTCCGTTCCCCAGTGTATATACATCCTTTCCAATAGTCAATTCTCCATAATGACAACGCAAGATCAGATATTAAGAAGATATTTCCAAACAATTATAACTATTAGGGATCCTGTAGAAGCTCCACACTGGTGGTCATTAGGAAAAGGCTAGTGAAACTTCTGTTTGAAAGAATATAGGTACAGTTAACCCTGCATGGGCTGGATAGATGACTTACAGATAGCTGGTTGAACATACTTCATGGGGACATGAAAGCAAGGACTCTTGCTCCATCCACACATTCATTTAATATATTGCTGCTGTGTGTCAGAGTGACAACGTGTAGTGCCCTGTTGTGACAGCTGTCTCATCAGCAAATGCTCCAAGCACCAGTGGAGCTTAAAGGAACACATGGATAGAGCAAGAGTCCTTGTTTTCATGCCCTAAAGGGCTCCCAAGTTTCTCTGAAAGTGACGTTAATGCCCAAGAGGCCAGCAGAGGGAGGAGGATGGATGCTTTTTCCAGGGAGCACTTGACCATGCTTGCAGATATGGGCAGAGGTGCCCTTGTGTTTCCACATCACTCGAGCACTTGTTCCCTGCTCCTTACTCTGATCCTCTACCAGAACTCAGCTTTTTTTCCCCAGAAGCCCCTCATTCCTGCAGATTGATGGGTTTTGTCTTGATACATAATCCCTACAGATTCATACTTCTCTTCCAAAGGAAGGCTCATGTTTCACTCTTAATCCAAGGCGACATACATTAATAACATACAAAAGCCATACAAAAACCTTTGACCTGCTGGAAGCAATAACCTATTGATTTAACATTTTGTTCACTACTAATAATAAAAGGATGAAACCGAGCCACTATATTACAAACTGTCACTAGCAGCTCAGAACAATCAGATGCCTTTTGGATCAACAGAAGCATGAAGACTCAGGTAAACTCCTGTTTCATACCTGCACTGAATTGCAGATAGTACCATAAGTCACCTCCCTTCACCAGCTTTCAGACCCCACCCCACTCCCTGTGCCTGCACAGGGCCAAGGGCACTCAAACAGCACTAAGCACAGATGTGATAATTGAAAGGTTTGGAGTCACGTAAGTGCTCGAGTTTTAAGGTGTCAGTTAGTAGACTTAGAAAGAGAAGGACAAAAAGTCTAAATCACAGCACATTATCTCTGAATTCAGCTCTGAAGTTTTAAAATAGCCTTCTTGTCACCCCAGAACACCAAACAACCATGCCCAAAGCTGGATACACATTCCCTCTTTCATTAATGAATCTCTGCTCTCGCCTTTCTCTAATTGATGCGTTACCTTGAGTTGTCATATCCCATTATACATGATGTGACATAAGATGACATGAATAATGCATCCCACTTTGATAAGAACAAATTCATCAGATTAGCTTTGGGGAAAAACAGGAAAGCAAAAGCGTACTAAGCAGCAGTATACTTGAATTACATTGCATTATTAACAAGTTGACTTCCTCTCTCATTGAAGAGCAACAAAAAGGCCAAAGTGAAAAAGAAATTTATTTCCTCAGAAAAGGCATTTAGGAAAGCTTCCACAGACCTTTTTTCCCAGATCCTACAACAGTTAAATGAGTCACGTTAGCATTGATTGGCTTTGAGCTACTGGTCACCAGGTACTAACAGACACACTACATATTTCTTTTCAAAAGTGAAGGACATGAAGAAAAAGGAACTTCTTTGTTGGCTGATTCTTTGGCTAAACAGACTCCCCCTCCACAGTTGTACAAACTGGATGTCCACAGATACTGGAATCTAGCCCTTAAAATTGAAGGAAATCAATTAAATCTCCTGTTAATTAAAATCTGAGCTAGTGAGCTTCATGCATACTTGTGGTGAGGAAGAAGAATAGCACTTGGCAAATAACAGGATTGCTCTTCATGGCCAGCAGCCTGGAGCAGTGAGCACATAGTAGGAGTGGGCAAATTCTCTTCTCTTTTTAAGTATTCCCTCACTCAGGGGGAACACTAGACAAATTCTTGTATAAGCTCTCTGGATTTCCAGTCTCTGTATTCCCACCTGGTTTGTAGGACCACATGCAGACTAACCAGGGAAGGAATCCGGCCCTCTGCTTTTATTTTTACCCGTTGTGCTTTCACCATACCTGGGTGAGAAACCATCTGCTTCCTTGGGACAAAAAGGCAGGAGGGGGAGCTACAGTTTTCAGGGGAATATATGTTTGAAGATACAGCATGTCCTTTCTGTTCCTTCTGACTGATAGGGATTTTGGTTTGGGCCAAATTCACTGCTACTTTAGGAATGAAAGTAACCTAATGTGACACTGTACCCGGAACGAATTTGGCAGAGTGACTTCAGCTCATTCATTCTTAGGGTTGATATTTCAGAGCACTTGATCCATGATGCATAGTAGGCAAATTTACACTGATGCAGTAGGTGACTAATTTCATTTATGATCGGGTCATACTGTTGCCTGGTATAACAAAACAGGTTTTGGCTGAAGCCATTTAGTTTAAAGGGTTAGATAATAAGAATATATAACATTCATAATCATAAATAAGTTCTGTTGGGATTTTGCACAGCAACATTATTAGTGCAGCACAAAATCTCAGGACATCCAATCTGATAATCCTTCACATTTGAAGGCAGCTGAAGCAGCATCTGATTTAGAAACAATGAACTTTTGATTGAGACAGAATGATATCAGGGAGCAGTCAGAACTAAAACCTAATCTTTCTGATATATATGAATTTCAAGAATTTTTCAGCTTGAAAATTGTCACTGCTATAAACAGGATTCCAGGCAGATGTATGACTGACAGATTTCCCATATCGCAAATAGAGTAGCTGCAAATACTGTTCAAATAACCTTGATCTCCTCACTTTCTAGATAACTGCTAAAATTTGAAATAATCTTTTTAAGGCTTCCTAGGGTTCTTCCTCAACTTCATTTCTGAAAATCATTTGTCAAATCCTAATGAACAAACTAATTAACTCACCCCCTGTCAGCTGTAGCAAGTCTTTGTCCTGTTTACATGGGAGAGCTGACACCCAGATTTAGTCATAACTGTGTTCACATTAATATTTGGCCTTTTCAGAGGAATGTGTATTGTCCTCAACACCAATCTGCCTAAATTTTAAAATCTTATGTTCTTCCTGAGACAACACCAAGAATGGCATGAACAGTAAGCTTGTCTGGGGAGCACAGAGCTGGGCTGGTGGAGGTGGCGGTGGGGGCTATCTGCCTGCTGCCAGGCAGATGGTACTGATGCCTTCCTGATCCTGCTCCCTGGCAGCCAGAAGGTCTACAAGACTCTTGAACAGGAAAGCACTAGCTCTGCCCTAGCTCATATTGAAAAAATCATTTCTGCTTAAAGACTACTTATTCTTTAAGATACACATACTTACTCAGAAGAGCTTGGCACCAGGCACCTTGATTAACTGTTCCAAGGTAGGTTTCTGTCCAGCTTTTCTAAAAACTGATAGCTTCTACCAAGATTTCTGTGCAAATCTAAAGCCATATCTCTGGTAATGCTGCAGACGGGCTCAGTCACGCAATGTGGTTGGCAACTTCAGGGCAATCCCCACCTTTTCATGGAAGCAAAACCGAAAACAGTATTCAAAAAGCTTGGCCTCCCGGGCCAGGTATTCTGGGAAGACTTTGGCTTTGCTAGGAAACGCCAACTCTGCACTGATCTGGGTTACATTCAGCATGAAACTGCCAACAGAGAACCTGCAAACAATGCGACTGCACAACGAATGCCAGCAGCAGAGAATCTACAACCGGTCAGCAACAGTTTCACAGCAAATAGCATGCCCACCCCTATGTCCTTGCTGTCACTAAGGTTATCAGTGCTGAACATGGCTTTGGACACCTGCAGAGCCTATCAGAAACCAACCTGCTGGTGACACAGAACCACCATGAGCATTAGGGACCCACAGAGCTTCCAAAATACGAGACAGTGGGTAGAGGCTCAGTAGCTGAATGTCTGCCATAGACATCCAAAATGAGCAACACATCGCCAACGAAGGCACCAGAAATAAACTACGAGACACAGTGCAGTGAAATAAGAACTAGAGATGAGCAGAAGGGAGATTTGTTGTGATAGAAGTAGAATGTATGCAGCCTGGGAGCAGATTTCAGACCCTGGCAGTCTCATCTAGACAGACAATTTAAACCAAGTCTATTAGCAAGTAGCAATTCTAACCTGAGCCCCTTCGCAAGTGATTGTTAACATCAGCCAGTTTGTGGCTCTAACTGCTCTCTGCTTCCAAAGCTAAGGAAGGCAGAAAGCCCACCAGCTCCAGCAATATTTTCCACATTCTTGGATCAAGCTATGGGCAAAATTCAAACGTCAACACATGGGAATCCAGTGCTGTCTGAGACTTCTTATGGTATTCAAGACATCTGCATGGGGCTTGCAGGAAAGAACTTAGGAGACCCACAGCTTTTTCAAGCAGGAACCGGACACCAGGACACTTGCCAGGACTCAGTGACAGCAGTCCTGCCCTGAATATCTGGATCATCTTGCTCCAGAGCTGCCAAAATTTTTTAGGAAAAAAAAGGCCAACAAAATTTTCTTAGCAGGTGTTTTACGTAAAGCTTCTCTGAAGTACTGGCATTTGCCATTAGCCCTCTTGGCTGGGACACACCTCCAGTGGCAGGGACTTCACAAGCATTGCCACGCTTTCTACCATCTCATTACTTAAGTCCCTCTATTGCCAAGGGGATGAGCACCTACTCTGCCTTTGTGAGATGCACTGAGGGAACAGAGTGTTGCAATGGCCAAGATAGGTTGCTGGGGATCCAAGCATCAGTCTTACATAAGTACTGCCAGGAGGGCAGTAGATAGCATTCCTTACAACTGTAGGACACAGCAAGCTCAAAACTGCAAATCTGTGTTAAACTTGGCTCCAACACAAGCCTATTTGTGATGCAGTGGCAGCTAGACTTTACAGAATTATTTAATAAAGAACTAGCTGAATTCTCAATGAGTATATTTATTCCTGTCATTCATTAATATACCTGCTGGCTAAAACTGACAAGGGACTTCCAGCATGGCTAATATGTTCTCTGTTATGGAAGAGTCAAGAATTACTGTATTCACTTTAGAAATACATTATCTATCATGGTTGGTGCACAGCTGTCTGTGTTCCTAACTCACTGGTAATTAATGTCACTGAGAAGTAACGTTAATCCCACATACTGACAGAAAGCAGGGAGCAAGTCTCCTGGAATTTATGTCCTCCTCCCCCCTTAGCAGGGGGAAGTTTCATGTTTGAATTGATTCAAGGGAGCTGAGATAATACAGGACTTGGAAGGTGATTCTCTCATGTCTGATTTAAGAAATGAAAAACAGAAGTCCCAAGCAGACCTGCAGCAAAGATACTAAATTTGCCCAATCTCAGTGGAGATAAGGATGGCAGCCTGGCACCTAAATATACCTGTGAACTGATTATTGGTTCCAAAATATTTTCCTCCTAAATAGGTTTGTCTGGAATAAAGAGCAGTGTTTTATCAGGATAGGCTTGTCCTTGCCTAACTGGATCGTTGCTCCTGTGGAAGAACTGCGGGGCTATCCTCACCGAGATGACTGCAACGGACACCAGAAGTCTCCATCTTAAAGCACAGGATGGAAAGTGCTGCTGGGAAGAGTCCCCCCAGAGAAGTGGTGCTGGATGGCCAGAGAGTGATGCTTTGAGGACAGGCAGCAGGAAGGTCAGAGGAACAGAGAGATCGTAAACTGCAACACCCTCAACCAGAAACAGGGCAAACTTGCCTCAGAACCACTCTATCCAACCCCTGTGCACATGCAAGAAGTGGAGAGAAGCCTTTTTAGCTTTCTGTAACCTAGAGGGGTTTTGGTGCATCTGACAACATTGTTTACTAGTGATCAGTAATTGGTTAGTCTTGGAAACACTAAGCAATTAGAATAATTTTACCCTGAAGCAGTTCCAAATCTCAAAATCTCCCAAAGACTCTCAGGTTGCTTAGAATCCCACAAAGCATATTGTTCCTGCAAAGCAATACTGTTTTACCATGCACAGCAAGTCACATCCCATTTCCAGTCCTGTCTGCAAGCATCAACCTGAAAACAACTACAGGCAAATCCTCCGCAGTTCCAATTTTGGAAGCTTTTGCTCCCCATGAGTGAGCATCCAACCATTCAGGTGAGGACCCACCTGCCCAGCGTGAGCTCAGCATGTGTCAGACCCACCAACACCTCTGACCAATGCACCAAGCAGTTACTGTAGGGATTCCATGTGCCTACAATAAATGCAGTCACCTGGTTTCTGTCAGTAACATTTACTCAGTAGATTGGAAACACAGGAAGTCACGAGACAATTTCCTCAGTCTAAATATGCTGATACTTCTTCAGACCTTCCAAAATCTTCCATGCTGAATGGTGATTACAAAGGAGAACATATATTGCCGTACAGCTGTCCTTCAATTCTGAATTGGCCCTCCAGAGATACACCTACAGTCAGGCTACATTAATACATTCACTTAAAAGATAAAGCTAAGGAAAAGATTTGACCTCTCTGCTTATAGGTAGTCAGAACGCAAATCACCATGGAAATCCAGGCAGCAGATTATGAAGTGTGTTGGCTGAGTGGATGCAGAACAGCCAACAGTGACAAATGCATTCTGCTGAGGATCGGGTGATTTGTACATCAATGAGTTTTAGCTGATACAGCTGTAGATGACACTATAAGAGTTTTTAAAACCCCATTCCCTACCATCATATTTCCTTTCCCTGTCATGAAAGCCAGAAGGAAATTCTAGAGGATCTCATTTTCAGAAATTAGCCCAGTCCCAAGAAAGCAAAGACTTGGGGTCCAAAAACAAGACAAAGATCCAGCTGCATTTAAAGAGGGGGTTTTACTGGCCAGAGCATTTGCCATATAATTATTTTGGATTCAATAACCAGAAGAGCAATTTATGTTAAACTTTTACTCTGATCCAAGCAAATTACACGCGCTGAGGCTACTCTCCAAGGCAGCACGATCAGCAGTAAAATCACGTCCACTTGAATTCATTTGCTCTGTGCATAGAGTGCTACCTAAGACAGATAAAAGCAACAGAATTTCTCTACCTGTAGAAATTGAAATCTTGGTATGAATGACCAAGACGAAGTTTAGAGGAATTTTGGGCTATTCCCACTGTAAAGAAAAAGTATCAAAATACTGTGGAGCTGTAGAAAAAGCACTACTGGTTGGTGATTTTTGCTTTTAGCCTTCAGGGATGAAATCAAATGCCTCACTGAAGAGAATACAAAGAAATTGCTACTTTATACAATGAACTGCTGTCATACTTCAAAATTCTTAACTTGATCAGCAGAGACAATATTCTATCAGTTCAGTTCAGCTCTTAATGAAGTTTTTATTATATTCAGAGGGCTCTTCACAGTCTGAGAAATAAAATATTTTTTAAATGTTTCTCTTCTCTCTACAGTTAAGATAGGCAGTCAGGGAAAGGACATCCAAAGACAGGTTTTCAGAGCACATTTTTCAGGTCTGCTCTAATTCTAAACTACTCCTACCTCCCAACACAAGTACTTCATGTTGAATCATGTTTGTTCATAAAGTTCGTGTGTAATTCTGAGAAATGAAGGATAATTTAATCCTTTATCTTTAATCAATGATATTACAGTGTGAACAGGTATATTCTAATATGTACCAAATAGATTTAAATGTTTCTAAATCTATTCCAAAAATCAGTTCTGCTGAATTTTCTGTTTGTCAGTTCTTGATACTAATCCATAGAGAACACTTAAGGCTAAATTTAAAAAAAAAAAAAAAAAAAAAAAAAAAAAAAAAAAGCCTTGACCTTTTTTATTTATATACACACACATGTGTATTAAGTTATTAACAAAGAATTGAAAGGCTCATTCATCATCTACTGGTTGACATTTTGTGATGGAGTCACAGTATTTTTCTTAAAAAACAAAACAGGTCAAATCCAACCATCGGGTCACAGTGAACTGAACAGAACTGCTTGAGAGATGTGTATCAAACTACTGTCCTGAGGGAAATAAGTATTTACCTAGAAAGAGCCTTTTGGCAGAATACAATACAAGAAAGCTTACAAAACACTGAACAGGATTCCCTGACTGCTTAAAGTTCAGTGATATATTTTCCCAGATCCTATGCTCAAAAACCCTTTGCCACTTCAAACAGGTAAGACGATTGTTCTTCCCTGGAGAGGTGAATATGGAGCAGTTTCTGCACCCCAGATTGGGCTGCAACTGGGAAGGAAGTTGAGAAAACAGTGGATGTAATTCAAAAGTGGAGCAAAACAATATTATGTCTCATGGACCCCTTTCAAAATTAGTCTAATCAAAATGACACCCTTCATTTTTAGCTATCCAGTGTCAGATAGGCTGATGATAGGCTGAATAAAGGATGGAAATTATGTCCCTTCCACCTTCCCCTCTGCCCCCCCCCCCCTCCAAAAATACATACGTATACAAGGATATTTAATTCACAGATGCTTAAAAACTTAAGCCTCTCCACTTGCTCTCACCTATATTTCTTCCCCAAGAAAAGCAAACGCACATGAAGAGGCAGGGAAAGTAGGTCTGCAAGAAGTCTACCTTTCCCCTCTTTTAAGAATTTTTTTAAAACCCTTCTAGTTTTAGTGATAATGGCTTATATGGAAATAGAGAGGCAGACAAATACTGAGAAAAACACCTTTGATTGTTACAATTCAGTGACTCTTTCCCAGACCTCTCATTATCTGGGAGGCCCCAGAATCCCTCAGAGTAAAGAACTGTGAGCAAATATTTCTTTTTCTTCACATCCCAAAGGCAATGGTTCCCAGATATCTCACTTTACGCAAAGATATCATAGGTCCTCCTTTCTTCAGAGACTCCCCAAGCCTAGACTAAATCAAAACACAGCTTTTCCGAGTATACAATACAGTTTAAGGAGCATTTCTTCCGTGAAGATCAGACCAGGGCTGAAACTGGCTCAACAATAGGAAAAAGGCATCCATTTCTTCTGGCTTTTGCCCATATTTAAGGGAGAGAGAGAGAAGAAAAAAAAAAAAAAAAAAAAGAAAAACAGGAAAAGGTAATGCCGCACTAAAAAGCAAACTTGTAATTGCTATTGCAAGACTGAGCAAATAAAGTTCACAAGAAGGGCTAAAAGTTCATCCAGGCAGAACAACACCTGGAATGCAAACAGCAAACACTGTGCAGACACATCAGTACGGCCATGCATGGCACTCTCGCTGCAGGGTGCGCTCACCCCGCTGTTACTCCACGCCAAGACAGAGCAAGGCAGCAGCAGCTACGCTGACCCACAGGCACCCCGCGAAATTCTCAGCTCTCCGGGGCAGCAGCCAGGCATCCTCTCACCTGAGCATCAGCTTTTTCTTGCATAAATACATGGTCAATAAATATACCTATCTTCTGAACGATCACAGTTCATATACCTGCACCTTTAGCAGGCTGAACAATAACAAAAAGTGTCAACATTTGTTTTGATTTTATAGACAACTAAAACTGCTGACGCTCTGCAGTGTTGTTTACATAGAATAAGAAGTCTATCTCAGTGTAAAAGAGCATTTCTAGCAGAATTGACTTCCCTTACTGAAGCATGCTCTTTTAGAATACCTCATTTTAGAGAGCTCTTTAGCAGTGTTATAAATAGACCCACCATTCACAGAAACCACATGAAAAACAATTCAGGGAACAGAAAATATATTCTTATTAGCTAATCCACATTAATTTTATGCCAATAAACAGACCAAAACACAATTTTCCAAGGTATGTTTTCCTTCACAGGTATACACCATTGCATATACTGAAGCTCACTTCATTTGCAGGCTTTAGCATCTTTGTCTCAGTAATCAGGTAATAGGAAGCGTGCATGAGTGGATAGAAAACTGAATCCTTCTATTTTATATTTCCTACTAGACTTCCTTTTCCCTTTCAAGTAAAGCGTCAGACTTCTGCTGTTTTGCCCAGCTAATAAAGTTTGTTTCTCCCCTCGGTAATGCATCCCCATTCATTCTTCCCTGGGTTATACTTCCACTTAGAGTATTTGGCAAAAAGTAGGATTAAGTCCTCCCATTAAAACCTAACTCTTTTCTCTTACTCAATTTTATGCATCACATTGCAGCAAGTGAAATTTGGCAGCCCTAGTATAACATTCATTTAATTAGGAGAGAAAGGGCTTTATCTGTTACACACACATGATTCACCCAGAAATTGCCCTGGCACTGCAGTACCACTTCTGGAAAGGAAGTCTCCAAATCAGAGCTAGAAAGGCAGCACCCCCCAGTCTGCGTGCACCATTACCTGCTCCACATATGCGCCGACTGCCAAGTGCTGCTTGGAGGAGCGCGTCCTCCTTTTACCCTTTGAAGAGAACTCTCCCATTAATCTATTTTTTACTGATCATCATGAAAAGTGAACGGTCTTTTCTGAAACGTTTAGCTGGGTAGCAGCACTAGCCCAAGTACAGGATATGGATTGTTCACACAAAGTAGTCCTGTAATTATTGTCTCTGATAGTCAGCAGTGAATACAAGAGCTATTCTCATTTTGAACTAATTAACCATGAAAAGATATCAGGCTCTTATTATCAATCTCAATCACTCAGCAGTAGCAATACTTGCAGATAAGGTCAGGATTTGCTTCCATTGTCCCCAAAGACAAAAGCATGTTATGGCACGGACCAGAGGAGGCATCTCTGCAGAACAGATTCCCAAATTCAGCTTGCTTGGGTGCCATCACTGGCAGAACAGCGACAGCAGCAGCCACCCCCGGCTCTGTGACAAGTTTTATGTGCTGGCAAAGAACTGCTGCTTTCTGGGATATTTATGTAGATTTTCAAATAACCTCCAGCTCGAGAAGTTTGGAAACTCACTGTCTGAAGGAAAACTAGGATGCTTCTCCTTTGAAACCAGCCACATCCTTCACTTCTGTCATCAGCAGGAAAGTCCTGACCATTCTACAACATATCCAAATGCCTGCTGTAGATTTGCCCTGATCTTTCTCTGTTGCAAAGAAAGAGTCACGAATTAGCTTTAGCACAGGCATGAGATGGCTGTGCCTATCTCTTGGCTGTGGCCAATCTGAATTCACAGCATCCCAGATCCAGAATCAGGACCTGGAAAACCAAATCCAGGGTGCAGAAGTCTGAGAAAAGAAAACTGGGTCTCACAGACCATGGACGCCAAAGAAACCAGTCACACCAGAAATATATTAGTTATCAGGTATACAAAGTTGGAAAGAATTTCTTAACAGATCCATAATTTCGCTATCAACTGATTTTTAAGACGTTATCACACCCCTATCTCTCCATATCCAAAAATAAAGTAATGGACACTTCCTCTGCTATCTTCTCATGACAAAATAAAGCAGATGAGGTTTACTTACTCTTCCTTGTGGCTTCAATTCCTAGTAAAACCAAATGCTCTGTGAAAACTTTCAGAGAGCAAGAACTGCTTCATGGAAAAGGTCAGGTAGGTTGAACTTGGTTTTCAGAGATGTACTATATATTAGATGCATTTCACACCTTGCATCCCTTGCTACAAACAGCTTAAAAGGAGCAAGTTATTTTGTTAGGGCTGCTTGGTGGTAAAGTGACCTACAAATCACTGCATTTCAAGTGCTAGTTTGTTAGGCGATTGCTACCATCTCTTGCATGATATTGGAATCTTGTACTCAGGGTAGAACAGAAACTGGAACCCACTCAAAGCAAACACTATACATCTTATTTGGCAGCTTTTATAGCAGAAATTTTATATGGAAACAAGATGCTAGATGGTGATGCAAGTATTATGCTGTACATGCAGTCCCCAAGACCTTCAGATCTTGCAAATACTTATGCACATACATAAATGGAAGTAATTTCATTAAAAGCAGAGGCACTGTTCTGATGAAAAATACAATATCTCTTCCTAAACACTGGCAAAATTTGCAAGCCATAAATCCTGTCATGGGAAATGGTTTAGATTCTACCTCAGATTTATCAGGGTTTATTTTCCATTTTTGTTATTTCATTAATTGATCCCAATCATCCCAGATATCCTGGAACAATGATCATGGCACTCACAGACTTCCGAAGGAAGCATCGTTTTTTATATGCCTGTAACTTTGCTGGATCTAAACATCCTCCCAGAATGATCACGGTGCAATGCGCAGTACAGATCAACCATCCCTCTGGGCTGGTAACCATACTGTAATAATAAAGCAAACATGTTGATTAAACAATGCTGTACCTTTTTTTGTAGGACAGCAGCAAATGTTTTCTAAAATTTGGCACCTTGGCTATGAGACTCCACGGTCTTGTGAACCCTCACGCACAAGTCTCTTTGGCACTAGTTCCCTAGGCTTTCATTATCTTCCCACACATGTCCTGAAGGCTCACAATGGCAGGTAAGCAAAAAGAAAAAGTCCATTTGCACTACTGTCAGAAATATTCAGTTGCAGCTGGCAAAATAACTGACATGGATAAAAGGATAGGAGTTACAGGGAGGAAAAGAGGCAGAAATAGTCTGTGGCACCACAACCATCTCAACTTCCTCATTCAGATTCTTCACTGATAGACAAGTACAGCCAGCAGAGAGAGGAGAACATATAACGAGCCTCAGCCACATGCAAAACAGCCGCTCCTACTCTGAAAACACAGAATGCAGAAAACAACCATTGCACTGTAAACATATTTAAATTTACAAAAGGAATTGGACTGAAAATTAATCTGCAAAAGTTCCCAAATTAGTTGAATTTAGGATGCGATACTTTGAGATGCTTATGTTTCACAAGTCCTTGAAAATCAAAATGATTTTTTCTTTGTCTGATTAAGAGATGTAACGCTCTAAACTTGTGAACACGAGAGCTCAGGAGTCCCCCAGAAGCCCCCACAAAAATTCCTGTCATGCTGTGAAACTTTGGAACAGGCCTCCAGGATCTGATGACCTTCATGTACCAGGAAAAGCAACTGTGCTCTCTAGGGAAGCCCCCTCAGGCTCCAACTTCCACTATTAATCAGAAAGAAATTTTAGTGAGCCCTAGAAAACCTCAGAGCTGTTTAATGAACAATGTTGGCTAGCCCTACCCCAGCTAACAACACCATTAATGTGCATTATTGATAACCATCTCTTTCAGCTGCTGAAGATGCTGGAGCACTCCAAGAAATACATCCCAGCTCAGCAGCAGGGGCTCATTACGTGGGAAGCTCCGACAGGAGCAGTCCCCATGCCGGCACAGGGCTGAGGGCTGCAGGCTCCCACAACAAGCAGTGGGCACACTGAGACGAGTCAGGTCATTTGGGGTGTTCCAGGGTCAGGTAGTCCAAGAGCTCTAACATCTGTCTCCAGAAATGATGGGGCTTTTCTCTGTCCTTGTTCGAGTACCCTTGGCTGAAACATCCCATGCGTCTGCTGGCACAGACCACCAGCCGGCAAGTAATGCTGATCCCTGCTCGCAAGAAGTGTTTCTGCCAAGGGTCAGGCTTTGGGAGCCAGTGTGGCAGTGTCCTCCTGCAGTCAGGCCCATTTAGTCGCTCTGTGCTAGAATATTTCTCGGGAAATGAAATCACTGCACAAGGAAGCCAAATATTAATGTCTATAAAGCTTAGGCAGATGGCTGTTATTAGGCATATATCGCTACGTTATTACTCACAATTCGATATTGAAGATGCAGGTGGCTGGCTTTGAATCCCCCAAAACATATGTTATTTCCCAAATGACAAACTTCTGCTAGCACGTACCTAGCATACATAGAGCAGGTTAACCCTGCTGCCAGCAGTGCCAGGACAGAAAAGCAGAGGACAGCCTGCTAAAGCACAGGAGAAAGCTGTGATGCATCACAGCATGCAAATGGTTTCTTTCTTAACCCCCAGGTGCATCAAGGCTAAATACAACAAACCAAACAAGTTGCTGCTGCTCTCCACACTAGCTATTCAATGCATTTAAGAGGCAGATGCTCTCCAAGACATCTCACTTGGGCAGCAGCAATGACCAGCACCTAAACTAATCAGCACATTGATCAGCGATGCAGTTGCATCTAGGCAGCCCAGCCAGCACCCAGGGAGCACCCCGAACCCCAGCCACCGCTGAGATGCACAGAGCGGACCCACAGCGGCACCAGCGCGGCCAGCCCCAGCTAAGAGTCTGCTGCAGAAGTGTACTTTTAGCAAGTATCGTTAGTAACACTACGGCAGAGACAAAAATAAATAGTGGTTGTGTTCACAGGTGCACAGTGTGTTCAAATCCAATAGATGTTCCTACATAAGTGTTCAGTGGATGTTATGGCAGTGCCTACTGAAACTTGGAGCAGAGAGTCTTTTTTGCTAAGCTAAAAACTTGGCTTTGAGGTTGTTTTGCTGCCACAAGACAAAAATGCATTAAGCACCAAGTCAGTGATGTAATGAGACAAGACATCTCATTGTTGTTGTAGTAGCAAAGGAAATGCTGAACTGCGAGATAGTCTTATTCCAAAAGAACCAAGTTCTTACCCTGGAAATAGCTTCTCTATGAGATATATCCCACTACAGCAACTTTATGACAAGGCTAAAAACAAAAACAACTTTGGTTTGAGTTAAATGGTACATTATAATGGTTACGCAAATGAAAGCCAAAAGGATTTGTACATTTTCTAAAGCTTGATGTTACAACTTGAATTTTATTTTAAACCAAGTTTTCCCTAACAGATCTTCACGTGTAGCAACAGTACATGCGCATTTAGACCATGCTTATTATGCAGTCTTTCATATAGGGCAATTGTCCAACATTTTAATCAAATAACGTAGCTGTTGCCATAGTTCACCCATTTACGGAGATCCAAGACCTTCCTGTACAGCAGTCACAGATTTCCCTGTCCTCATCTCCAGGGCAGGAGAGAGGTTATGGACTGCATGACTCACATGAGGCCATTTAGATTGAAACCAGTTCTCCTGAAAATCCCAGACGGGCAGATACTGCATGATTACAGCATTGGAGCCTATCAGAGATGGCATCCGAAAAAAAGGATCTGTTCAAAAGTGTCCATAGAAAGGCAAAAAAGTTTATAAGATGCACATGCTGGCAGCTTACTGCCAGGAAGACAGAATTACTTCATTCCCATCCTTCAACCATGTGATGAGAAGTTAGTTACAAAAATTCACAAGAAGAGTTGAAAATACAGTTACTGAATTCCTTATATAATTTCAATCTCACAAACTTCAGTAGACGTTTTATTTGGTAGGGAGATGGGATGGTTTATTATCCTGTAGTACATGAGGAAAATTAAATCAATGCAGTATCTGCAAACATGAAAGGGCAAGCAAAAAAAAAAAAAAAAATCAGATTTTTCCTGCAATTAAATTATTTTAATTCTGTAAAATACATTTTTCAATAGTAGCAACAAGCTTTTACTCGCAATGAAGAATAAAGTTCTGCTATGCTTTAAATAGACCAGATGGTTTTGTTTATATCTGAAAGCGTCCAACTGGTAAAGTGCTTTCCTCATCGTGCAATGAAGATTTATCACAAATGTATATTATTCTATCTTAGAAAACATACACAGGGACTATGAACAAAAATAAAAGCCAGCTAACTGACCGCCCAATAAGATAGATCTTAGTGTGTGTCTTTAGGGAAAGAAATTCAAATGTACCCATGTTATTTCATAAGATGACAAAAATTGTCATATCAGGTTCTATTGTATAGGATGGAAGAACAATGCTTCATCCTATCAAACAGCATTCTGGCATCTAAGACATATTAAAGTTTAGAAGCAGGCAACTTCTCACTTAGCTCTCTAGTGTTGAATACCAATCAACCAAAATGCATCATTTTAGCACCAGAAATCATATATATTGGAACCAGAACACTGAAAGTGGTGATGAAATGGGCGACAGGAAACGTGACATTCCAAAAAATCACAGAAGAGAATGGAATTGCTAGCAGAGCTATAGGTCTAACAACAACAACAAAAAAAGCAAAACTCAGATAAACTAGCAAAAATTCCCTTTGCTTTCAGGAGTGTAAAATTTAGGATAACAGTTTAAGCAAGATGTTCATTTAATAGGAAGTGAAGAGATGCATTTTGCAGCATCTAAGCTAAAGGTGTTAGCAGACCACGATTAAAAAGAAATTGTGGTGTCTGTTCTTCCAGATGCGAGTTACAAAAATGACAGGTTCCCAGAAAGAGTGATAGTCACTCATTTCTATTATTTTGATACCCAATTACAGCATGATCCAGTAAGATCATATTTTATATTATATATTTGAAAGATTTTATCCAAAGGGGACAGTAATGAAATTTTTTAATGTTTAGAAAAAGAATTTTATGATAAATTTGCATCATTTTTACAGACCTTCAAACAACTGTGGAGTTTCTCATGTTCAGCCAAGGTGAGCTATGACATCTCAATGCTGATTGTTATTATTAATGAGCTTTCAGCCTAGAGGGGAAAAAAAGGACAATTCCATTTATCTGAAAGATAAAGTAGAGCCCTTTCAACACTTTGGTGCCTCTGGGTTCTATTGAAATATGAATTATATGTTAAGCAGCCAAGAGCCTACGAGTGTTTTTTTGTTGTTTTTTTTTTTTTTTTTTTTTTTTTAAAAAATATATATATATATTTGAGACTAGAAAAGTTCAGCAGAAAGTCTCCAGGCTTCTTACTGTAACCAGACTGATTTACATGGCAATTATGTTTTTTACCCAATAATATAGTAAGTCCAATGCTAGAAACTGGAGAACAGCTGATGGTGACTCTCACTTGCCCTCCCCAAGGATGCAAGCGTCACAAGAAAGAAATCCCCCTTTGAATAAATGGAAACATAGACATCTGCTCTGTTACTGCCACAGAAGTTTAAATCTGTCATAAATACTTCTTGAAGAGGATGTAAGAGTCCAAAACCTCATCTTTGCTGATGATGTTCCTCCTATCTCATGACAAGCCCCAATAGCAACACTTTGTTTGATACCTGGACAAGAGATGTCGTTCTCATGAACACTCTTTTTCCCCAAGTTAATAGGCTATGTATAAGTTAAAATTCAGGTTTGAGATAAACCACCAGAAATGATCATGTAGTATGCATGCCTACAGGCTCATTAATGTTTTTTTGGTTTCATGCACTCCCAGAAAGTATGCGTTTGGTGCATGCAAGGGATAGGGACGGCTCAAGGGCACATATTTAAGTCTGTCTTGTATTTTTGAAAGTCTAGTACCACTATTTAACTCTTGCCCTTCTCAATTGATCTTTTGTGAAAATACCAGCAAGAAGAGAACAAACACCTGATACAAAGCAGCTAAGAAACTATGATGCTTCTTAATGTCACATTGAAAACAAAGCTAATGAAGACAAACTCTTTGTAAGTGCAAAAAATGATTGATTTCTTTTGTAAAGTTTTAATGCAGTGAACGTAATCTGCAGAAAAATGGAATCAATAAAAACCTCGATGTTTGGAAGTTTCTATTTATGTAATGACATTAAGTACTCTGGAATTTAAATTATATTCATTTTGACTGCGGTGACATTTTGAGATACAAGAAAAAAAGTGTTTCAAGGTTACATGAAATATCTTTAAAATGGAATATCTTTAACACTTCAATATGCATTCTCTAAACAAAAGCATTGCCACAAAGAGTACATCTATATTTCAGAATATATTCTTCTATCAACGTATCCAGGTTTCAGATTGTGTATGTAATAGGTATGCAGAAATTTCAACCCTGAGAACCTAAGATCTCCAACTTATTCTTAAACATTTGCAAGTGCAAATTGGTCACATTAAAATAATAGAAACTGAGAGCAAATAATCAAAACACGCTCGTTCTTGGAAATGGTTATGACAGGAAATACATTTTCTTTTTTGTTGTCTGGCTAGAGGAATATTATTCTCATTCTCTACACAAACACAACACGTATTTTTCTTTCCCACAAAATTTACTAGAGAAATGGGGAACAAAGGGCAGAGCCACGAGCTTCAACAGTTCTACCAGGCAAAAGATAAAGGAGGGGACTACACAAAACTAACCGTTGTATCATTTCAGCATCCTGCTGCAAGTAGCGGATTTTCCTCTGAACAATGGTTTTGTATTACAGTTTCCTAACCTTATTTTAGGCTAGTTAGAATAACAATGCACATTTCCACATGGTAACATCTATTCAGGACAAGCGCAGCCAGTTCATCACCTACAACAGGATTTTTGAACCAGTATAGAGAATTCAGCATTTGAGTTGAATCACCAGTCATCACCAATCAATGATGGTGGCAAGCCAAACGAGGTAAAGGAATACAGATGTGCGTACGTCCCAGACCAGACCACAACAAACAGTTCTTGTGGTCACTGTAGAAGAAACAATATTTTCCTGGCTTGCTTCAGACATTTGGCTGCATTAAGACATGTATGTGCACACTAAAAATGCATGCAGTTAAGTTAAATATCACCTAGCACCGGGCATTGGATGGATCCAGAAATTTAAGCCAGGAATCTCTATCACTACAAGAGGCTGAGCAAGTTGAAGATGCCCAGGGACTGTTTTAAAGCATTTCCAAGGGCTTGGAAGCTCCCCTAAATGTCAAGCTATGTGATTATTGCTGTAGTCACAGCCCATACAACTGAACATACAGCTTTCCTTTCAGTCCTCTGCAAGTGGAAAACAGTTCAGAGCTCATTCATTTAACTGTAAGAACAAAAACTGAAAGAGGAAAATGGACCAGAACAGAGGGTTTGACAGAGGGCTGACATATGAGCCACAGCTAGAATAGCTAGCGAGGAGCAGCTGGGCTTTGCAAGGCAGCCTTTCTTTTACCCGAAGTGGTGGTGAGAAACTCTTAGGCCCTCTCAGCTCTTAGTAGATGTTTGTGTGTTTTAAAGGACTGTGAGTCAAACACACTTTCTGCAGAAAAGCAAGGGTTTTTTAAACATCAGGTGTTTGGGTGTATTCGGCTGTCCCTGAAAATACAGGTATTCACTGCTGATCCAGGAGAGCTCTGGTGAGTTTGCCAGGCTGAGATCTGTCTTCATATCACACTTACCTTGAACGTTCACAGTCATTAAAGAGATTTATGGGATTCTAGAACTCTGGCTCTTCTTCCAGAAGTAATATGGTTTGGTTTCAAGTACTTCCTATAGATATTTCTAGTATCCTTCTGATAAAGGCTATTCCAAATAAACAGTTAGAAGTATTCTACTCACATACTGTAAGTTGAGATTTGTTCTTCATCTCTTTTCTCTCCTCCATATTTTTAAAACTCAGAAACAGCTTCCCAAACCTCAAACTGTCCAGGAAAATTCAGGGCAACTAAGAAATGGCAAGATTAGAAAGATGTGTTTGAGATCCTCCCTTCTCCTCCTGCAACTCCTAAACCAGGCATTGCTGTTTCCAGAGTTCTGCAACAGCAGAAACACAGGACCAGCAGCCCCAGCCTCCTGCAACACCCCCGCCCCAGCCCCAGATGAAGTTATTCCTGAGAAAGGAACGAGACACTGATCCTACAAAACACAGCATGAGACCACACGATGCAAGCTGTATCCTAATGCACGTGCACAAGGGGGAGGCATTTACTAAATTTTAAGTGCTTGAATTAGGAACCTTAATAATACTCCTTTAACACAGTGCTTTGGGTGCAACATACTGGGGGCTTTGCATGCCTCACGAACAGTGCCAAGTCATCTCCAGTTCCTGCTTACCCCCCGAGCTCTGATGTTCAGGTTGCTAAGTGGAAAATTTGCTGTGGCATACAAGCGAGCCCATATTTATGGAAGCTTATGTGAGCAACCAGAGCTAAGTAAGCCTTCGCCATGCGGTCTCTGGTGCTGCCATGCATGGTAGCTCACAGGGCACAGATACCAAAGGCACCATCAGCAGCTCTTGGCCTCAGCTTCTGCAAAATGAAGGCTACCAGATGCTCCTGAGCAAACTCTCTCAAGCATCAGACTATTAAAAGAAAAAAACAAAACAAAACAAACAAACAAAAAAAAACACACACTTAAAAATACATACTAGCAGAGAATTCATCATAGTCCCCGATATTTAATAGTTACTAACCAACTGATATTCCTATGATTTCCCCTTTGATACCATTTAGAAAAATTGAAGGATAATATAGAAAAAATAAAGCACCTGTGATAGACTTCACCTTTTACTACTTAATAATGGAAGCTGGGGTCACAAGTGAGACCAAACCCCTGCTCTAATATCCATGGAAAGCAAGAAGCCATTGCTTCTCTATAGAGCTTATGAACTATGTGAATGAGAAATAAACAGAGAAAGAATTATAACCGTGTCATTAGACAGAACTTGAGGGAACATTGGAAATAACGCATCTAAAGTCACATCAGAGCCTGCAGCTGAGCTGCAAGAGGACAGTACGGTACCCAAAGAAAGAAACAATATACATAGACTCACGCACTGTGCACCTTCTCTGTGAAGCACCAACCAACCCACCAGCATTCTCTGCCACTGCACACAGCCCCGAAGGGCTAGCACAGAAAATACGCACATCCAACAACAGACATGCTCTGGGGCCAGGGATGCTTTCAGCTCTGGGGTTCCTCGCTCACAACCAGTACTGCAATACACCAACAGGGACACTATTACAAACTTTTTCTGTTGTAGGTCTTGCTTTTCAGCAATTTGATATATATGTATTTTTTAATGTATATAAAGAACAAATTTCAGAAGATGGATTCACTTTGGAAGTTTTCCTTTGTTTGTTGTACTACTGTAATGATGATATAAGGTTTGACACCGAGGATACTGGTGTTTGAAAACATCTTATGTCATTAATATTCTATTTTTGAGAATAAGATGAGTGAAAGGACAAATTGCTGCAGTAGAGGTTGGCTTTTAATGATCTGACCTACAGCATCCAGGTAGTCACTTCCACCTATGTAAGTGGAGTACGATTACAAACTCTTCGCAGAAGAGGTAAGATAATTTGCCATAACATTTGAGCCAAAAAAAACAAACAAACAAAAAAACTTTAAAGGTGGAAATTTCAGAGCTGATGAGTCTCAGCTTACAGAACTTGCAGAAAGACTAAATATTTTATGTATGCAGGTTAGGAGCAAAATACATGACAATGCTAACTTCAGGAGAAATTCTCATTCCCAACCTGTTTGAAGCCCCCATTGCCATTATGGCATGTATTTTAAAACAGTCATTGTAACAAGAGGAGTCTCAGCATCATAACAGGTTGTAGTTACTCTGTGTGTGCCTTCACTTCAAACTGTGAAAATAACTAGGATTAAGGCTAACCCATTCTTCTGCACATGTCAGAAAAGGGGAAAAAAAATCACAACCAAAAAATCTCACAGAAGCAGGCAGTAGGAAATACGCAAGAGAATCAAACTCAAGGGTGCTAATAGCTATTTGACATGAAAAAAAAAAATCACAAATTTTCTACATGCTTACAGAAGGGTAAACAGATCAAAAGGAGTAATAAACCTATCTTTACATTTATTTTTGCAGTTCTTCGCTATCACTATCTAGATACAAAAGAGCCAAAAATTTAGGAGATTTGTGATTAATGTAATTAATGAAATCCCCAAAAGAGAACAATAACCCCAAACTAGATATTTACATGCATTAAAGCCTTTTCTTTTAAAAAAAAGTGCAAAGACTAAATTAAGGGATTATACATTGAAAGAGCCTGCACTTTCTTGCCTTTGGCATGGAGACATGAAAACAGCAGAGAACTAATCGTGGTTCATTCAGCCATCAGGCCAACCAAAGGGGAGGGGGGGGAAGCAAGCAACAGAGCAACTCAACTTCCCACTCTCCAATTTTACAAAAGAACTGCAAATCTGCTGGTGTTATACTCACTATAGAGTCACGATCAATTCGTGCCGTTGAAGCAGGGTGCAGTCAGGTACTGACTGCCAGCATTTTCATTATGCTATCCTACAGACACCATTGTACTGTCACTAGTCAAAATAATTAGAAAAAAAAAAATCAGATGCTAAGACATTAGCTGCTGAATTTAAAATAAAATACTTTTTCCTGACACTTCAAAAGTTGACTCGTTTGTGTACCTGCAGAGGCTTGCTCTCCTGGCTTTTAGATCACTTCAGCCTATTTATAGATCAGCCTCTTCTGCTCCTCAGGTCCCAGAACTCAAGAGAAATGGGACTTTTCACTCGGTGAAATTCTAAGCTGATAAACAAAAGTACTGCTTTACACAGTGCAATTAAACTGTGAAAGTCATCATCCCAAGATGTCACTGAGATTAGAAACTTAAAAAGAAGCAGAGAGAGACAGGGCACTGCAAGGATCATCAGAACAACAAATGTAAAACAGCAGATGTTTTTTTTGAAAATGTCAGCTCCCAGGCTACAAGGTCTCTACGTATGGTTGTCCTGGAAAGAAGATGCTCCATTAGGTGAATCCCAGGTGACCTAGTCTAGTAATACCTACAAGCTACCTCACATCACCCTGACTTCTTGAAGGGAAGTGCAGTAAGGTATCAGACTACAGCACAGAAAAGGCATGACTGCCTTTGCCCAACAAAAAACACACCATTAAACTAATCATATACATGTGAATGTTTCTGAAAACCTTTTTGGATTGAAAGCCTGTTTTTTGACATTGAAACCTCCCCATCAGCTTAGTTAACCACTCTGCTCTCAGTGCCCGGCCACACTCACTCTGCCCCAGCTGCTCTTGCCCCAGGAGCTGTGCTCATTAGCAGTCCACATGATTGCTTACAGCAAACAGACACCAGTGCTCGGACATCACACCACCACAAAACCTATCCTCAAGTTTGGCCCTCATGGGGAATATCTCCAACCTCAGGTGTGATGGTGGGAAGTCATGGGGTCCCTATGCACCTTCCCAGTTCTCTTTTCTCTCAGCCTAATATACATTATCTAATAATGTATGGCATACATTATGTTATTAATATTATGTTACTATAGTGCCTTGCTCTGCCACCTTCAAAGCCTTTCCTCTCCTGCTGATGTCTGCGACCAGCTTGGCTGGGACTCGAGGTGCAAACTCAAACAGCTGAAAGCATTGCACCAAGAGGAGCAGGCCCTGCAACTTGGGGTGGAGACCTCTGAAAACAGTTTTCAAGTTGTCTAAATAAAACTTCCAAGCACGACGTTCAATAGCCTCTCTTAACCTTAGACAATCTCTGCATACTTGTACCATAAACAGTGAACTACTGCAAACAGAAGACCAACCAATGCTTTTGAAGACATCAACCCTAGTATGAAAATTGATTTTGCTAGCACTACACATGCTCTCTTGTCACAGATTCATTGTTCTAACGCTTATCAGAGAAATTGATGGTCCTTGGAGGCATGAACACACAGCAGAATAGCACCATCAAAACGTTACCAGCACTTGTGTCACTTTTCCTATGATATGCCAAAATATTTTCCATTCAAACACTTCTCTAATACAGTGGCTGCTTTAATTGCAGAGGCAGTTCTGCAGGTTGAGAAAAGAATCAAAATCACAGAGCTGAAAGATAATAAGCAGTCCTATTCATAACTTTTTCTCCTTTGGCTCCTTCCAAAATAATTATCATTCTATTTATTTGTGTACTATAATATGGAGGATCTCTGTAATCATACACAACACAAACATACAGACAGAGCACAAAGTGTTCATATTCAGGAAAGCCCCAAAGACAACACAGGTAGGGGTAGTCAGAACAATAGGATGTTAAAAAAAGAAAAAAAATAGAAAAATGATGATCCAATGGGATTAACCAAGACAAGATCTAGAGGCGATAGCTGTGCTCCACTATGCTTTGGCAAACGTGCAGGTAAAGGAACAGGGCAGAAGTGTTTTTCTGAGATGTGATCAACACAAGCTCTTTGGAGCCCTTGCAATAGCTATTTCAGTGGACAACATGAGGCAAAATAAACTAGTTTTTCCACGAAGAGTATGAGGAGCTAAGAAGAAAAGCAAAGCTATTACTTTTTTCCAGAAGGCCCTTGTCACGTTTGGTCTGCACTGGAAAATGTGTACTTAAAGATAATGCCGTTCCTCTAAATTCACCGCCCAATCTGACTGCCTTCTTATCTGAAAGAGAACACCACCTTCATAAATGTGCCACTTTTCCCTTCCTTCTCTATCAAAACATTCTCTACTTGAGGCAGAGCCCCTGAGGACCACAGAACTTCTACCCAACTTCACTGCATAGGAAAGGATACAGAATAGTGTTTGGGGACACAAGATTTGGGTACTTGTGATGGATAAGAAAATTGCATTGTTCCAGAAACTGGTCTGAGACCTGAAGAAGCAAAGCTATAATATTTATGATGTATAGATGAAGTACTGTTTGTTGAAACAACTATTCCTTTTACGTTTTTGTAAAGACAAATATCTCTCAGAATCTCCTGATCTACTCAGTTTGCTTTTGAGATGCTTCTTAATGGATTTGCCTCTCTCCACAAAAGGGAGCAAAGTATTTCTTTTTTCCCCAGGGTGATATCTGTTTAAATAAATAAATAATAATAATTTTAAAATCTTATGTTTCTCATTTATAAATAGATTTATATGGAGAGAACAAAAAGAGTGGGACTGTTCAGTGCTTTTTTTTTTTGATAAAAATCTGTTTAATAAGGGATAGCCTGGCAACGTGGGTTAAAGCTGTTCAGATGTCTAATGCTCACTTTCACTACATTTTTTGATCTAGAGCAACCAGGAGTCAAATTGGGAAACATTATGGCAGTAGAATTCCAAGTAAATCCTTTTTCTTTAGTAAAGCAAAGCAAAGCATAGAAGCTTTCCACAACATTTGATGAAAGATTCAAACATAATGAAATGTATTTCAAAACTTGTATGATTTCAGCAGTTCAGTTTCATGCCCTAATTCCATATCAGTCTAAAATTACCCAAATCAAACTTTTCCAACCAAACATGCAGAACATCTGAGCCCTGGGAAGAGAGCTTAACATGTATTCAATTTCATAAAAGTTATGACAACAAAAATACTGTTCAACTGTAACAAATACTGGGAAACTATGAAGGGAGGCAATATTTCCAAATCATGCTTAGGATCTATGCTCTACTTCTGCTTATACCCAGTTTGCCTCCTCTGAAATAATACAACATTTGTCATCAATATAAAAAGCCCTTTGTCTATCAAGAGATTTAATCACTAAGCCAGTTCTGCAAGAAACTTCATTTTGTTTCAATGGTGATAAAGAGCATCATCCTGATCTTATCACAGTTATAGATTCCAAAGCTGAAGCAAAGTTATGGCTTCTGCTTTAATTTTATAGTTACTATCAAACAAACATAAATAAGCAAAATTGTTATCCCAGCTCCACGGAGCATCTTCAAAGCTTACAGTTTTCTGAGTGCTCATTTGACAAAAGAGCAAAGCAGTAAGCTGTGCCGCACAAGATCTCCAGAAGCACACCTAAACATCCCCCTCTGAGCTCTGCTCCTCTCCCTGTCATGCGAGGAATTTGCCGTTATATCAAGAAGCTTGTTTCTTAGACTATTATGCACTTTCTGTATCCTCATGCATTAGCTACTGTTCTGCAAGCTAGGTCAGGCATTCAGACATCACCTAATTACAGGAACTAATTTATCTTTGACATCTTCCTATCTGGGGCCCAGATGAAAGTACCTTGATCAGTACAAAAGCAGTCCAAGATAATGAGGGCTGGTTCAAACATCAGTACCACATGCTATAAAACAATGTAAGAAGTGTTCCCCTCTCCTGCAAGCCAGTAGTTGCCAGACATAATGTGTCCTTGCAACTGTATCAGAAATGATATCTTGTAATTTTACAAAATCTTCAAAAGCCTTTAAATTGCAGCAGCCTTGCTACATAAATTTCATGCAAGTATTTGGGAGAAAGCAGATGCTGGAAGATGCTCATGGGGGAGAGGAGGCATTTGAAATGAAAATTTTTTTGTCCCCCTCTAGGAGAAAAAAAATGAAGATGCAACAAGAAGGTAGGAATTATGACTAATTATGATACATATAAAAAAAAGAAAACATCAAGCTATAATCCATAGAACAAGTCTGTTTGGAAAGGATTTCTTCCAGTCCAATCTCCTGCTCAAAGCTGGGTAAGAGCTGAATTTGCCCCCAGAATGTTTTCAAGCCCAGGACAACAGCTCTTTGCCCACTTCCACACACTCACACTAAGAGAATCCATCCAAAACTGAACAAGACAGTTTACAGCACTTCTTCTATCCCTTCTTCCTACAAGCTTATTTTTACTACTATAATGCAAAAATAATAGCATAAGAGAAACAGTTGTGTGGAAATACAAATATTTAAGTCATCTTCCTAACTAGTTTTGTGGGTTCCCCCCCACACTAGAAGAGCCAATGGAAACAGGGAATACAAGCTGATGGACTAACCAAGTCAGTAGATTTGTGCCTTGTGAGTGGATTCCCCAATGCGCAACACGGGGCTGGCTCTAGCGAGAGCTTTCTTATATTTGGCACGCTTGTATCGCTTTCATGTAAATTCTCTGAAGAACTTGAGGGCTAAGCACATGATGAAACATTTCCCTTCTGGACACTAATTAGGTTGCTTTCCTTTAATTAGCCATCTGTTTTCATAAAGTCTGGAGGAATTCCATAAATTCAATATCTCCATCTCTGTCAGATTTTTACTAAAGTTTGACAAGGGGTTAAAAGTTATTGGGTGAACACAGATGGACAGACAGACAGCGTGCCTGGATAGGCTTTAATTGCCTCAGGAAATGAGGCTAAAATAGATGCATGATTTATAATCACTTCTGAAGACAGGCCCACTAACAAGCTATAATGCAGAGGTCGGGAGTTTTTAAAAAAAAAAAAATTCTTCCACGCTTCAGACATTTGTGGATTTTGTGGGGTGAAGGCAGAGCAAGTGCTGTTCTTAGAAAAGAGGAGGCCCGCTGCTGGACAGACAGACCATGGACTGGAATGGGTAGGAGGTGGTAGGTCAGGGGTTTTTTTTAATCCTTAAAAAGGTCTTGCTGAAGTTTCGTGAAGTGATCAAGTAAAATGCATCCTAAGCTCATCTTCACCTCACACAACTTGCTTTGAGTTAATTTTCAATGCTAACCCCTGAGAAACACTAGACAGTCTTTAGAATCTGACAGCAATCTCGTACAGCACAGAGGAAACATGGCAAGATAATAATAGCATCTGCAGCAACCCACACTGATCAAGAAATGCTCAAGAAAACCCCTACAGTTCATTATAGTTTAGCCTATGGTATCAATGAGGCAGATTTTTTTGCTTTTTCTCAGCAAAATTAGCACCATGATAGGCACCAGAAGACCTCTTGCATTCAGATGGGGAGGCTGGGGAAGGAACAGCTCATCTGCCAGCTGGCAGGTCAAGCAAGCGTTTGGTAACCAGCCGACTTCATCTTTCTGAAAGTGTACTTGTAATTCAAATATTTTCATGTAGCTGCACTGAAGACTCTTAGTTTTGTGACTTTCATCTATTTCATGGATGATTACTCAGTTTACTGTGCTGTGTGTGTCATGAGAAGTATCATGCTCAGGACAACTTAAAGTCAGAAGGAGAGCCTGCCTCCTGGGCATTGCTCCATCTCTGCAAGGTTGGGGAACAGAAACAGATCTAACGCGAGCTACCAGAAAAGACACAATGAACAGGAGAAAAAATCCTGACTAAAAAATTTGCTTGATTTCAGGGAGAAACCCAGAAGAGCCAGGTTTTCTATTGAGATCATTTTAAGACAGAAATGTGTTTCAGGGAAGCTTTGTTTCTTCCTTTTATTTTTTATATTTATATATATATACACACACACACACTTATAATATTTACATATAAATAATACGCTTTTAGTTTCACAAAGAGTTACAATGACACTTTTAGAAGCAACCACATATAGAGCCATAGCCAAGCCAGTTAAAGAATGAAGCTGGAGTCTGGTGAAGACTCATTCAAGCCAAGGAGTTGTTTAACATGACTGTCTGCCGCAGCTCACCCAAGCAGCTGAGCAGTCGTCCTTGTGTGGCAGGACCAGTCGAGTCCCTAAGGAACTTGGGCACAGAGAGAACTTCTCCAAAGCCCAGGAGAATTTACAACAAGGAAAGCATTTTTCTCCCATTCTCCCTGGTGCCCTAAGCAGTGATCACCCCACAAAGTCCCTTGGTGGGACTTGCTCATCACCCCTCCTCAGCAAGTCCCTGCAAAGCTGGACTTTGCTCTCTTCCTCTGTCCCAGGCATGTACATGCCTCAGATGAAAGGGTCTTTGCATCTATTCAGTGTCTGTGCCCATCAGAAAAACTATTAGAAAAACAGCTAACCAAGCTTTGACAGATATTTGCCCTTTCAAGCAGCAGCACCTATATTCACAAACAAATTTTCATGGGGCCACTAGCTTCCTCAACATCCCACCAGGTTAACTCAGCCCAGGTCTCACAACATGGATGCTGTTGGAGACCCTTGTTTCACACAGACAGTTCTGTCCTACGAGAAAGAAGCCTCAAACAAAAGATAATTTCAGACAGCTTTAGGTACTGTTGGGTGCAATGGACTTCCCCAAAACACACATGCTAGACAGCGCATAACAGCAACACAGTCTAAACCATCTTTTGCTTTGAAACTCTCCATGTACTTTGACTTTTATAAATGCAAGATAGTCTATACAGTCATTACCACTTTGTCATTTGGTAAAAGCAGAAAAGACAAAAAGTAAATACCAGCCGACAGAAGCAGCATATCTGTACCATGGATGGAGTCTGAAAGAACATGGTCTAACCTTGCCAGAATCCCTCAGGGCTTTCTCCAGCTGTGTCCTTACTGACCTGGCCTTCCCACACTGGGTAGCATCAGCCTCACCCTGAAAAGAATAATTCTGTCCTCCAAAGTGTGGGGGGGTTCCTGCTATTTCTGGTTACTGAGCTGTTTGACCTCGCTACCTGCCTGCCTAACACTTGCAGAGCAAGCAGGTTACGCGAGGCAGCAGTCCCAGTGCAGCCAGCTAACCCTGATCAGTCCCAGAAAAGGGACCAGCTTGCACAGCTCTTCACCACCCTCAGGCTCCTCTGTTTCACAGCTGGGTTTCTGCTGGTTTAATCCACGCAGCAGCACAGCACTACACATCTTGCTGAGACAGTTCCATTGTCAAAAGGCCCCAATTATGGCTGATTAACCTGTAGTGATAGATTCTCTCTCCTGTACTAATCTGGTATAGAGCCAATGATTAAATCCTCATTTATAAGGCAGACCACATCTCTTGCATAAAGAGATCACCACTAGACAGCTATACCACATACCCAGTTAATTATGATTTTTATAATTTGGGCTCCTAATGGTTTCTTAGTCAGAAAGCCGTTATGGAAAAGCTTCAGCACATAAATACTGCATAAATTATCATATTTTAAGACAAAAAATTGGTTGGCATTCTAAAGCTGACAAACTGCATGTTACAGTAGTTAGAAAGAGTACAGAGTTTATGTACAACCTGCATGGAAGTGCTTATTGCTCCTATCCACTTCTTACAAACTGGCAATCGCAGATGGTCTCATAAAAGACTTGGAATAGAAAATAGATCTCTGCATTTGGAATGTGCAAGTTCTACATCTACATTAACAGATTTGTAATTCACAGCATGACATTCAATGGAAGACGACAGGGTAAGGGTGTTGTACATTTTAACATACTTACATAATGAGCAATTATGTTGAATATATTCAGAAATAGAATTTTCCGTAGGTTGGGAAAAATCTACAAGTAATCATTTTCCTTTCTAGAAATTCTGATACCTTGGATGGCTTACGTGATTTTTTTGGGTGCATTGATACTAAACATTTTTCATATAACAAAGTTAACCTGACTTCAGAAAGCAAGAGTCATTTTGAAAATAATATAATGAAATATTGCAATTCTAAAGTACTTGACAATCATTGCAAAAAAAAGATCTTATGACTGTGCATCATTTTTTTTCTAGTCATCCTTAACACCTCAAAAACGCTAGTTTTATTTTGTTGTCAGGAACAAAGATGTGGGCCTACCTTTTCCCTGTTAGGCTGAAAAAAAAAAAAAAAAATCAAAAAGGGGTACAAACTCCACTACTCGTGGAATAGTGTTGTGGTAGGGAGATTGAGAGCAAAGAGACTTGCCACAGCCTGAAGACAAAACATAAGGAACTGACAACCCGGCGAACTGATTCCTTGACCCATCTTTTCCCATGATGTGCTGCAAAACCACTGTCACATGCCCAACAGCCACAGCAATATACAGCAACACCACCCTGTTTTAGAATGATTATTTGAGGGGCTCATCAATATTAAAGTTGTTCTCCCAAACTCCAGGCCATCTGCACACTGTAGCCATGCAGAAGAACAAGGAAGGAGGTGATTTTGTCAAAGTGAAAAAAGCTGTTAACTTCATTATTCTTTGGCATCAATCACTCCACCTCCAAAAGTCTCAGCACGCTACATCTCAAGGATTGAGGACTGTATGGAAAGTTTGTAATTAATCCAAACTAATGTCACATGGCATCAAAGTGACCTTATTCCAATCAGTGAGAAAGGCAATATAGAAGCACCTGCATTTGCAGTCCTTTGTAGAAGCTACTTTGCACTATAAATCATTTAGTCAATAATGATTCATAACAAATGGAGCTTATTTTATTTACTTACAGTGTGAGTTTGTAAACTCAAGCACACGAAGACAAGTTACTCCAAGTAGCTTTATACACTGGAGCTGTCGCTGCATGCTTCCTCTCTGTGTTAGGCTCTTTGGTACTTCTGCCATTCTTGCAGCGTGTTTTATTGGTGACCCTCCTGCTCAGTTGATAACTGCAGTCATCACTGTTGTTTTAAACATTTTAAAGCAGCTTTTACTGTATCAGTGATTTTTATGAGCAATCATTTTAAATACTAATACTTTGTTAAAATTTTTGTTTTAATATTGGTCTCAAGCGCACAGAAGATGGAAACGTGAAAGGTGAGCTATTGTTGAGGTCCTTCCAGGAGCTAAGACCTGCACTAAAACCTGTGGTGATCCCAGTACAGCCTATTCCCACACCAGGGATGCTGTCAGCCACCCCAGAGAGCCTGGACCCGGCTTGTTTCAGGAAGAGAAGCTCTGGGAACCAGCTTCTGGACTGGCAGCAATGCTACTTCCCTGTGCTGAGGAGCTGGTAAGTCACACAGTGGCCTGCCATTTGTCATTCCCTTGGGTCAGAAAACCACTTTGTAAACATGATTTAGCCCATGAGTCACTATTTGGCCTTCTGTGCTCTAGAAAAATCAATCATCAACTCAGCCTGCCTTTCCTCTGCGACTCCAAACCCAGAAGAAACACATTTTGGATGCCCTTTCTTCCAGAAAGGGAAACGAAGAAAATTACAGCAGCATTATTGCCCTCTGATCTTTTCCTCTCTTAAGTTCTTCAGCATCAGAATGAGAAGAGCAACAAAACCTTGACCTTCTGCAGTAATGGGCAGCAAACTGCATGCATTTATTTGCAGGACCTCTAACACTGATGATTAGTACAGAAGAGAAACAATTATACAAAAGCAGTTATGTTTGATTTCTGTGCAAGTGCCCACTTTTGGCTGGGAAGAAAATCAGCAAGGCACCTGTAATTCCAATGAGCAACACTGTGGCAGCATAGTGGACACACACTAGAGTCAGTCTGCAGAGCTGAGAAATATTAAATTCAGTATATGCCTCAATCCATTCAAAAACAGTGAAAGAGCAAAGGTCCTGCACGGTCAGACTTCCACCTCCCCTCCTCAGAAGATATGCATGTGGTAGTCACTTATAAAATATTTTCCAAGATTAGCCACCAGTAACATCATCGAGAATTCTTTAGCAGAAGTCTTTGTAGCTACAATTATATTAGTAAACCTAAAATATATTTTCCCAAGTTTAACCAACTAATTTAGTCTGGGCACACTGAATGACTCATTTCTCAAGTGCTTTGCATTTATTTCTCAGCAAAATTATTCTTGAAGAAGGAAAGCTGCTTCCATAGTATGTATTAATATATTTAATATCATACTTGTTTCTCCATGTTTTGCCTCCTTGGTTTTATATTTTTCCACCCCAAAGAAAACAAGTTACATACTACAAGGAAAAGTTGGTATCGGTTTAAGCCTCTGTTTGAAGGACCAGGAAGTTTTCAGTAAAACTTGAAGTGGTTTAAAGATTTCCCCCCCATCTCCCAATGTTCTGAAATCACCACTGATGTCCCAGAACACTTTGTTCACTACAATTTCAAAGACCCCTGGATTTTCATAGACTGAAATAGGCAGTCACATATGCTTTTATCATAGGAAACAGGCGTGAGGGGCTAGGAGGGGTCTTCACCCATCCTCTCTGTACAAAGGCAGGCAGTGACGTATCATTGATGGTATGGAAGATTAATAATTAATCTTCACAATTACACAGAAGAGAAATGTAATTACAAATACTTAACCCTGATTTCTCTGCCAAAAATCAGCCCCAGGAAGCTGGACAGTCAATAAAGAAAAGATTCCACATTTGACTTGATAAGCAACAGTAGAACATCACTTTAAATAATTCACTTCCCAGTATCAGTCTGACAACATAGCATGACATTCGGGCTGCAGATTGGGTACTGTCTTATGCCACAGGTTTTATATATGCGCATTTTGATTGTGGGTGCCTGGGAACGGCATGTTGAATTAACGATGAGCATTTTTTGCAGAGCACAGTTGGACCCCTCTGCATCTGGCAATGCTCATCTCGATTCCTGCTGCCACATCCCTTAAGGCCAAGGCCACGGGCACAGCTCTGACACCAGCAGCGTCCCCTCCGCCTGTGACGGAAACCACACAGCCCAGACCACAGCTCTCAGGAGACCCTGGGCACGCATGGACAGAGGCTTGTCTGCCTCGCTCACCTGTAACCAGATTCTGCAGTTGGAGCTTTTTATTTATAGCTCAGACTTTACATGTTTTTAAACTGAATCTCTGTCTCTCAAAAAAAGATTTTGTACAGAAACTTTGTACTTTTGAAAGCGTGAGACTGGCAGCACAGTGATCCACCCAGAGTCACTCTGTTCATCAGAAATCCTTGGTCAGAAGTTAAACTTGCAATAATCTTTGGAGAAAAATTGTAATTTCTGCAGCGCCATGGCACCGTTAGAGGTCTCTGCTACCATGTAGTTATGATATTACAAATCTGTGCCATCACGTAACAGTAAATTCCAGTTTTACCCAAATTTGGACAGAGACTTGTTCTCACCCCATTTTTGAAAAGGCCTTTAGTCTGTTTTACAAGTCTCTCTAATTTTGGAATAATTATGAGTTACTGCAAACATGCATTGCTAGATGAAAAAGGTAGTAAAGGATCTTTTAAGATCTATGCTGCTTTCAAAAAAAAAAATAATAATTTTGTTTTAAGAACAGAGATGTGACAGCTTTGATGCAAATTCACTCGTCCACAGTCAAATACAGTTCCCTTTGTTCTACACACTCTTGCTTTACCCTTCAGAATATCAAAAACCTCACTTTTGGGTGCATGTCTGTGTTAACAAAGATAAATTTGAGCACTAAATTCAAAATGCTTTCATGCACTTGTGAAATAGGAAAAGAGATGTACTTAAACCCAAAGTCACCAGAACCAGAGACTGTTTTTGTGACCTCTTCAATTAAAATGAAACACTGCAAGCCAATTTTCATCCTTCTAGATTCAGTACAAAACTCATTCCAGCGAGACAGGACCATTTCCTCCATCCCAAGGGTTATTTTCACTGGCAGCATGCAGCCAAGAAATTCCTTGTAAACAGCCATACAGCTGCAGATTTCCATCAGGAAACACAGGCAAAGCTTAAGCAGGCAAGGAAGCTCCCACAAACTCACGGCACACATGATGCCAAACTACTGGGGAACTTATGCAAGCAACTGCTCTGTTGCTGCTGTACCTGAGCTACTGACACGAGCACAGGGGAGCAAAGGAACTCAAGAGCTCGAGTTAATTAACAGGTACAGCCTGCTGCACCTCAGGGTCTGGTCCTTGTGATAGGTTTAATCCTGTTCAAGAAGTCCCTGCACATTCAGGCCACTGACTCCAGCATGAGACTCCTAGGCGCTGGAGTTAATACAGGAGAAAAAAAAAAAAAATAAAAAATGTGTATATACACACACCAGACTGATGCAACTTGTCTGTGTGAGCTTTGAAACAGGAGGGAAAAAAAACAACTTGTCAAGCAAATTCAAGTGCTAGAATGGGTTCTGATTTTTTTTAAATCATTAACAATACAGCTTGGAAACAGTTACCAAGGAATGAAATGTGTTAATAGAAGGA
>VXAA01001229.1:347625-378548 GCA_013399115.1 Anseranas semipalmata | reverse complement strand
TTTTTTTTAAGATCTTTTATTTTAAAATAAGAAAAAATATCAGAAAATTTTCAGGACAGAGGCCATCTTGTGCCCCCCACCTCACTCTCAATATTTCTCAATAATTATATATCAAATTGAACTACTCTTTTGCTCCACTGATTCTCCCACAAACTGTATAACCAGCCTACCTGTGCAAAACCCAAACACTACAAAGATATTTTTTATGGCCTCATAAGTTTTTAGAAAGCTGATGTCCTATAACAAGCACAAAGCTTAGGCAAAGTATTGCCTAGAAAGTAGTACTGGAAAATTCTCATTTAAGGTAATATTTTATATAATAGTAGTGTGTGTGTGTGCGTGCGTACACACACACAGAAGTGCTGAAGTGCTCCAAAGGAAGCCACCACACAAGCACAGATTCCCCGCTCCATCAGATACAAACTGCCGAAATCTATTTGTTCAGGTCCTGGCAAGGAACACCAGGGCTGCCACTTCTTGTGGCAATGCCATTGTCTGAACTTTCAGATTCAGAACAAGGAGACATCGCTCAGGAACTTTGTCAAGCTTTGGGAGAAAGAGGTTGGAATTTTCCCCTGGGAAAACCAGAACTGAAAAGACTAGCCCTTCAGTTCTAAGCTAAATAGCAGCTGGGAAACAGCTTTTAGCAGAAATAGGCTTAGAATATGGTGTTTAATTAAACTAAACTGAGAGCTGAGGGCCATTATTTAGTAAGAAAAGGTTTTTAATCTTCTGAAGAAGTCACTACTATGCTTTTTGGCTGACAGCAATTTCAAACAATGATCACTAAGAGGGCTGAGGATTTATAGTTCTTAAAGAGGAGGTAAGTACGAGGGCACATGGGGGAAAGTCATCTAGTCAGAAAGGGCATCACAGCTACAGCTTTGGCATGATAATTTTGAGCAACTTCCCCAGTCCAGGTGCAGACAAAGCATTCCCAGAAAGTTACCGGGCAACAGCGCTGCCTGCAAACAGCAGCCGAACCACAGCCCTGCCCTGTTCCCCTGCCAGCTCCTGGTCTCAGAGCCGCACCGCAGGGAGCGGATGCCCCCTTCTCCCAGGCCAGCACTCCTGGCACAGCCGTGCTGGAGCGCATCCTCCAGTGCCAAGGTACAGAGCAAGCTAACCCAGCAACTGCTTTCACACGAGCATCTCCAGCCATCGTGGAGCCCATCACAGCTCACAGGGGCTGGCACCAGCATGCATCAGTCATGATGTACAAGAAACCATCACCTAGTTGGGGCACGTGCTGCTTCTGCAGTTATTAGGAGTCTGTGATCATTAAGTCCAAGAAATTTCAGTTTGCCCCAAACTGAGAGAAGCACAGCCAAATATTTCTCTGCTACTCCACCTTGTTTTGTACCCCAGTAATTTCTCTTCCTCGTTCATTTTTCCACTTTGCTCCAATGTTTGAATACTTTCCTATTTATTCCATGTGTCTATGATGTTCAACAGAATTACATTTATGTCCTTTGCCTTGTTCTTGCAAGAACACCACTTCTTGCTCTCACTCACTACACCAAAATTACACTCTTAACTTTGATCAGTAAGGTTGTTCCTCTTGCAGCTCCTGCCCATCACCATGATCGGTCCTCACAAACAGCAGAAAGCATTCCTTATTTGCCCTTGAAATATAACAAAGACAACTGTCTTCTACTTAAAATCTCTTCTAGCACTTCTCATCCCAGATTTCTCTCCACTGTCAACTGAAGAACCTATCAAATAATCTGGCTCAGGCAGGACACGTGTTTGTAAGGATGTAAACATTTACGTATGGCAGGCCTCCATTGTCAACACAAACATCTGGGGAACTTTTGTGTTGTGCTGTAGCTCATTTCTGCAGTCCCTTCCCCTCTTCCCATGCAAGTCTAGTTCAATCCAAGAGTCATTTCCAGTTTCCTTTCACAAATACAGTAACTGCCCACTCCAGCTTGGAAAAATTTAAAAGGGATAGCTTGATGAATCCAAAAAAAAAAATGTTTCAGCCAAGATCCCTACAGAGGCAGGGCTCTCACCTGTCCCAAGAGGGGATTCCAATTAGCCGACAGCTGTTCCCACACACACGATGACAACTTGTGGCAGCAACAGGAATTTCTTACTCTTGCTAAGAGCGATTACATTCAGTGGGATGCCAAAGTATCATCTGCCTCTGTCAGGAGGACGTGCGTGCAGCCTCATGACAATGGAAATCCAAAACTGGATTTCGAACTTTGCAAAGTCCAAGGAGTCTCCAAGGAAACTTTTTTCAATCACAAAGAAAAGTACAGCAAAGCCCTAAACAATTGGGAGCACTTCAGGAGGAAGAACTGGTTCTGTTTTTCCTTCACTTCGCCTATCAGCGTCTCTTAAAAGACAGCTTAGGTGTTTAAACCAGAGCAGACTTCACGCTTCATGCGTCAATTCAAGACAAAAATCTACAAAATGAGCTAGAAAGCAACGTCTTGCTGCAACAACACTTCACTATTGAAATAAAAGACTTATGGAATTTATTTCCATGGTTTCTTTCTCTGTTGTCAAAGCCTTTTGCTTTCACCTTCTTTTGTCAATAATTGCAAGGTATGAACAGAATAGGAAAAAAAAAAAAAGTACAAGAAAAGCTTTCTTTTCCTCTTTGCCAAAAAAGCTTGAAGTTTTTCCTGGAAGCAGCTACTGTAACTGACGGCCATCTTCTGTAGGCTCATACAAATACATCATAGTTGTGTCAAAAAGACTTTGTTATACCCCTCCACATTCTGTGCTGTGAGCCTGTACAGGTTTCCATTGCTCACAACAGTTTACAGACAACATTTGAAGCTTCTGCCCAACTCAGCTTATAGAACTCTTTCTGCCCCCCTCTTATGGGGCATTTCACGTCAGCTTCAGGCAACAAACATAAGCACAGCCCATTAAATTGTATCAGCTTTACAAAGTGATTCCATAAAGAGCAGGAGCACCCGTTAGACTGAATGATACAAGGAAAAACTCCCCTTCGTTTCTCCCCTAGCAATTCCCTTTCCCTAGAAACAAAGAAAAAAGTCACTATTGTTAGAGATACGTGACCTGTGAGGCAGAGCAAAACTCGACCACTTTCTAGTTTGCAGTTTGGGTGTAGCACAAGCAGGTCCTTCCAAAAGGAAGCAGCTGTCTTTATTTTTTAATCAACAGCTTACACAATGGAAAACCCTTGAACATGTTGTACATCTGCCTTTATGATCCAATATAGTCTGGTGCAGTAATGCATTTGCTGAAAGGGAACGCCAAATCTCCAGAGGTTGATTTATCCCATCCTTTGGTGGCTGTATATTTAAAAAATAATAATAGAAGGTGGTTTCTCTGAAGGGTTCCAGAGAATACTCACTTCTCTACATGTCAGAGATAAATTCCACCCACCAACCATTTCTAAACTATTCCCGAGTACTACAAGTGTCTAAGTCATGCCAAACAAGGGAAGTTTCCAAATTTTGGAAGACAACTAGTGTTATGTCCCAAGTTATTACATAGACATAAGTCTAGTAACTCTGACTGCAGAAAGAAGAACTGAGAGTGCAATCACATTCTGCAGTCAGGTCATTCCAGAGCTCCCATCACTCTTCTTGCTGGTTCAGGTTTCTTATAACTGCTATACAGCAAGAGATATGATTATCAGCAGTGAGCATTTACTGCCAGACATGAAGAGAGCAAAACTGGAATTAAAAAAAATAGATGGTCTCATTTTGGAGGTAACCAGGATTATTACTGCTTCATCCATTTATTGCTACTTGTTCCTTTCATATTATCACTGCCAAAAAAATCACACATTGTAGCAAATACTGTGAAACAGTGAGCTATTAGATATATAGGTACAACACTGAAAATAGGTTTCCCCAGCATCACATTACCAGGAAGGCTTTGCAGATGGAATTACCCTGAAATACGTGGCAATCTAGGTCCAAAAGGACTACATCAAAGGCAAAAAATAAGAGGGCAGAACTTCAGAGACAACAGCCCCCAGAGAAATGGGATGGCAGCCTCCCTGCAACAACCACCAAAGCAGAAAGCTCTGCACACTCTGCAGAGGTGGGAAGCAGCATTCTGCAGTGGCTGGCAACCAGCTTCCCATTTCATGGCTTTATTTTCCTAGAAGAAACAGTGATCCCATCTTCACCGTAGTGTACATGAAGCAGAACAGGGCTTAATGCATCTTTGCAGACTACAGACAGAGGCTTCTAGGTTCTGCAACACTCCCACCGAGTTTTCATGATGGCCAATTCTTTGAAGTTTGGTCCATAGTTTAGAAAGCAGTTGCCAGGTTCATGTAGGAGTTCCCAGCTTCTTCTCCAAATTATTACAGCCAGAAGCCTGTGTGCGTAGGTTCAGGTTATTGCAAGGTTCCAACACCACAGACCATAAGGTGGCTGCCAACAAGATCTTGGGAGTGGAGACGGCTCCCTGGCAGTGACAGCTGTATGAGATGCTGTAGCCTACCACAGTGCTATCACAGTTCTTCCAACATTTTTCAGATCCTCTGTATCTGCATATCTTGCATGTATTTACATATCCTCTTTTATAGCAGAAGCCCTTAGCCACAAATATGTATGTATTCGTATGGATTGTAAACCACACATCTAACAATCAAACAAGTGATATAGATCTTTGATACACACTTGTTAGAGATACACAGATCATTTTTGCATACAGAAAGGTAATCTAAAGTGAGGCATTTGTATAACAAGAGCCCTGGTCTAAGCATTAGTTCCATATTACTTTACATCAAAGTTTGAATTTAATGTAACAAATGTGATGTCTAACAAACAATATTTTTTTCCAGCAGGGCACTCGTTACAGTTAAGAGTTTAATATTTGGTAAAATATAATAAATTTGATATAAGTCTCAACTAATTACATAACGGGTCGTTGAATCTAACAACAGTATATCCTGCCAGTTCCTTTCAGGTAGTATCCTGGATGAGATTTGCTTACACAACAGAGCAGAGCTGAAGTGACAGATTACAGACTCAAAACAGGAAAAGGATTTTTAAGGGGAATTTTTAAGGAGACACCATGATGTCTCTTGTCATTTCCCAAACCTATAACATTTCTGACAGGTGCTGTCTAGTCTCTTATTTAGAGGAGACCTTCCAGTGACAGATACTTTACTGTGTCCTTTTTGCAATGATAGGACCAACACAACACATTATTCAAGATGGAGGTACACTAATGCCATAAAGGTGTTTTCTGTTCCTTTCCTCACACGTCCTAGCATTGTTTGCTTTTTTTGGGTGCTGCTGGCATTTCCATTATTCACTACAATTCCAAGGTTAACTATTAATGCTGTGGAATGTAATCTATCTGTACTACTAACAAAAACAAATGGGCTCTGTTTCCCCAATTCCAAAGACGGGCAGAAACACCCTACCACCCTTTAGGTCACATAGCACTGCACCTCCCCTGGACCTTGTAGGGTGCCTCTGCAGCCATAAGGCAGGACCCTACAATCCTGAAGTCATCCCGGGATCTGTGACACCCAAAACAGGAAGCACGCAGACAGATGACCTATCCCTAACAGCACCATGGATCGAACGTCCTTCTGAAGTCAAGTGCAGCATTTGAATGAATTGGATTTCAGTTTACCATGTCATTGAAATTAACCCCATTAAAATACATAGTTATACTTCTGCTTGTTTGCTGTAGCGAAAGAGCTATTGTCTTTATAATTTTAAGGAAAGCTCTGCAACTACAATGTGCTAACATGCTGCAGTTGTTATAACAACCTGGCAAGGTTAAAGGCTTGGCAAGAGCTGTCTGTACACACTGGAGTTTTATGATCTATAGCAAGTGGGAGGGCAGAGAGGACAACGAACAGTTGCTAACTTCTACTTAAAGTGTTTTTAAATAAAAGTGTTTTCCCCACGCCCCAAAAAAAGCCTTCAACCTTCTTATTGCTAGAATTTCTGTATTCAGTCATGAAGCCCCAACACACCTCTGTCAGAGAACTGAGCAAACCTTGAGCAGCAAGGAATTATCTGCTTTTCGTATGCCTTGAAACTCCAGAATAATACTCCGAAATAAAAGTCAAGCATCTTCTATGTACCATAGAACAGGGTTTGTAAAGTAGACCAAGAAGTTGGAAAATAGACCACATGACCTGCAATTCTTTTACTTGAATTTTAAAGGTTAACTTTATTACCAAGTACTACTACGCAATGACACGACTTAAAGTGGGAAAAAGGGCCACATGCAGCACTCTAGAGAGATTTACACTGAGCTGTTGATATTACAGCTAGCCAATAATAAACATCTAGGACATGTAAATAACTTTGCCCCCTTTAAATAAAAATAGAACTATAGTTTTCAGAAGATCCCTATTTTTCCTAGCGTTTTCATTCAAAATTTTAGAGAGGCAAGAAGTTACCAAAGGGGACAGATGCATACCACAAGACAAAGTTCATGAGGAACTAAAAAGAAATAAAGAAAGAAAGAAAAAAAAAATCAGTGAACACTTCAATATATACATCCCTACTTTAAAACAAGCGAGAGAAACAACAGAGGTAGTGCCTAATTTCACATATTTAAATTGCTTGAAAATGAAAACATACTGTGTTTCACAAAACAATGTTTAGCTTTCAAAATGTGCACAGCCCAGCTCTACTGTTGAACCAAGACACCTGTAGATCAGTCCATGCTGTTGCTGACCATAAGGCTCTCATTTATAAAAACATCTCACTCATTTCAGATAGAAATGTCTGAAGCTATGAGCAAGCATGCATAGACTGGATTAACAGTAGCAGCGCATCCCAGAGCTGGCTGCTACAAATAAAGCACGATGCAGGAGGCACCCCTGGCTTCCTAAGGAAAGCTGCAGTCTTTAACCCAGTATTTTGCCTTCGCTCCATCCCTCAAAATGGAAATTGATCACAGAAACGTGTATTACAGCTTTACAAGCTGACAAAGCCAGCTTAGCAGATAAGGCTGGGATTTCTGTTGTTTCACACTTCTCTTGCACAGAAGCAGTTTGTGAAGTCTAAAAACATATCCCTTCCTCTAAAAAGGAGTTTACAGTAGATCTCTTGGCTCATCACAAACTTCTCAGCCACTTCAGTTCTTACTGCAAAACTCTGGCCATTCTCTTTTCTACTCCTCCCCAGCCCAGGAGATGTCAGCCATTGCTCTGATTCTCCAGACTATGATCCACAGCTGCAGCAGGTCCAACGGGCCCTGAACACGGAGCATCTGTGGATACACTCCTCCACAAACAAGCAGTCACTTACTCTGTGCCTGCACATGCTCAGGAGGTTGAGATCACAGCTACATCACTCTCTATGAAGAGGATAACGCACCTTATGCATTAAGGCACAGGAAAGAGGTATTCCACCCTTCATTACAAGCTTTGTTTTAAGGCATGAGAAGAAGCAGCAGTTAGAGATCTCAAACCTCGACTCCACCATAAAAGTCACGTTCCTTAAGAGAGCTGAAGAGTACAAGGATTTCAGTCTACCTTATTCAATAACACCCAGAGTTTGATAGCCTCTCCTAGAACACAGCCTTCCAGCCAAGAAGAATAGTTGCTTTAAGTTAATTACCACCATCACACTTCATCTTGCAGAAGTCAGCACCATAAAGACACGTATGGGCTCTCTCCTGCCTTCTGACTCTTTCAAATGAATTAGTTAATTTATTAGAATCAGCTAAATGAGAAATACAACAGCTCACTAAGTACCTACCACAAATACACTTAGATAATGCAAACCCTTTTCCAATGAATGTTAACATATTAGGCGCTTTTTTTCTTCGCTGTATACCAAGATAGTGAGCATACTAAATCTCTACTAGCGCCTACATAAACAAGCAATTAGCTCAACCAACCCCACTCACTCAGCCACACACAGTCTTTTCCGCCAATCCACAAGAAAATCAACATCTCAGCAGAAACAGCCCCCCAAAATTTGCTTTCCACAGCATCTGGTCACACCCCACACAACTACAAACCTGAGTCACGCATCTCCAGCTCCACAGAGGCTGACCCGCAGTCTGCCAAAGCCTGCAGCCATCACAAAGGCTGCAGACACAGCAGGTTGCAGGAACCCTTCTTGAGCCACCAGCACTCTCACTCCTCTCCAGCTGCAGCTTTTTTAGGGTACCTCACCTGACAGTCATCAGTGTAATCCCCACCCTAATTAGCAGCCACCCAATGCTGACCCTTAACACCTTCTTAGGATGGAAAGTTGGTTCTGAAAGCAGTTTTTCACAACTAGAAATAGCATTATCTTCCTTTACATGCTTTCCCAACAACACTTCAGAACTATTTAAATTCTCAGTGCAAACTTGAGAGGTGGGTGAGGGAAGCTGCTCTCATTCTGTGCTAATTTGAGAGGAGAGACTCGCCAGTCCTCACTGTTGTTTGCTGCCAACTGCTTCTGTGCAGAGGGAAAAACTGAACCAGATGCACGTGCTGAATGAAGCGTTGTCTTTCTGAAGTTTAAATTCACACGTCCTTGACACCAGCTCTCACACGTGCATATAGCATCTATCATCTGCTATTAAATACTGTGAATAGGGATGCTGATGTTGATCTTACTGCTTTTTTTTTCCTCTACTTCTATCAAAATTACATACTTTGATCCCACAGTGCTCAGAATTAGACTGATAAAATTAACAAAGACAAGATATAAATTAACTAGGACTCTCGGTTCCCCAGATTTAAGCAATCTGGCACCTCATATAACTGGAAGACTTCTTTTAGGAACCCAATTACTGAGGCAGCAGGCTCTCAGCCTTGCAGCAGGCAATTCCTCTCTGTCTGGACTGGATCCTGTCTACAAGGACTGATCACACCCCACTCGTGCCACACAGTCTCTCCTCCTTCCAGGATGTTAGGAACTACTGGAACTTCCACATCTTCCAGCTACGTGAATGTTTGTTCTTCTTTATTTAGTTTTATTTGTCCATGTCCATCACTGAGGCACCTTGGTGTGACTGTGACATTTGGCTTCCTGATGAACAGAAGAAAATAATTGGTTTAAGTGTCTGCTTTTCAGTTAGTGAATGGCCATGACCTTCTTCTACACATTCTTGGAGTGTTCTAAAAAACGGTTTTTCTCTGCCTCGGAGTAGAGATGGCTTATATATCATCTGCCTATATGTTGAACATCTTTACGTATTTTTATGTTCACTCATATTTTCTTACCACAAAAAGACCAAAGAGATTTCTTGAGAGCAAACATAGACTGAAGCTATTTGGGGGCCTGCTCCAAGCTGGCAGATGTTTTGCCATGCTGACCCAAGCCAGTGTGCTTGGTGACAGCCATGGTATTTCAGCTGGGGCATAACACTATGTTCACACAGCTTTGTGGTGTAAGGACTGCCCATGGGGCATATAGCAGCATGATTCGTTGGACTCTATCAGCAAAAACACAGAATATGACCCTACATTCCAGGCATTTACCATAAACTATAGCTTTTGCAATAATTAACAGCAGAAAATACTAAGACAGACTGTTAAACACATTCTTTTTTTTTTTTTTTTTAATTAGATTTGGAAAAGTAACGCAAGCATTCATTAAAGGTAGGTAGTAAGTTTTTCTTTCCAAAGATGAATATGGTACAGCTATAAAACGATATAATATTGGCATTAGGAAGCCACTGTACTAGGCAATGCTAGAAATTTTCCTGCTGCTATTCAGAAATGCTAGAATTTCAATGAGAAGCTATGATTACTATGCTGCAAACCTATAATCAAGGGAACAAACCCAGAAAAGTTGGCAATCCTGCATCATTGGGTGCTTGTTAGTGAGCTGTTTAGGATACACAGGCCCCCTGGGCTGTGGAAATTCAAGACACATTGCAGATGGAGCTACTCTGCCAGTCACGCTCTAGGAAGTCTTATCCAACTTATTAAAACTAAGAAACTGTTAGATAAATAAAAACCTCAAGGCAGATTGTATTATTTGGCACAAAATTTTTGAACACTGTATCATCTCTAGCCCTATACTCCTTAACCAGAAGTCAAAATAAAGTTCCCAAGTTTTTGCCTGAATAAAACATCCAGGGTTACTAAAACAAAGAGTAAAAGGTCAAATCATGCAAATATTATGAAGTTAACTTCCTTTTCTGCTTACAACAGGAAGAAACATCTTCAGATGATGGTTATAAATGTGACATTGACACAGTGATGGTCTATTAAATTAGAAAATTACTGCAATTGATTGAGAACACTTGGACTGTACCTACTCAGAAAGTTCAGATATAAAATATCTTCTCATTGCAAAGGTCAGGCTTTTGAAAGGATGATTTATTCTAAACAGAAACTTAGTGAAATTTTCCACTTCATTGATCAAATATATTAGAACAAAAATCCAATTAGCATTCCTGATTGATTTATTGGCATGTTTGTGGACCTCAGGCCGGTAAAAATATTATTTTTATATCCGCCAGCCCAGGAGGATTCACAGCTTGGAAAAGCAACCTTCTGTCACAGAGGAAGTATTAGACTGAATATGAGAATAGCAATGTGTTTTTGTCAGCAGAACTTCCTCCAATGCTAGCTTCAGGCATCTGAAGTATTTTTTAGCACTGCAGAGCACATTAAGAGATGAACCCATGTCACTGTACACTATGTTAAATTCAAGGGTAAGTCATTTGGAGCAGATATTATATTTTCTACTTGTTTTGCACAACGTTAGCAAACCGAGTGTGCAGTAGGGACTGGAGTCAGTCATAAATTTTCTTGTTTCCGTAAGAAAATTACAATTCAATGGATGTTTAAAAGGCCACGTCCTGTTCTGTAGCACTATGGGCCACAGCTAGAATGGGGGCGAGATTTTCTTCAGATAGCTGAAGTCGTGCCCCTGTCCTCTGTGCTTTTGGGTGAAAGGAGCTCACAGGAGGCAGAGCAGGTGCTTCCCTGGCTCCAGCTCCCCCTGCACTGGGAGCCAGAGAAGGAGACAAATACTGGAGCTCTGTGCTCTGCACAAACACAGGGCTTGCAGACACAAGGTATAAAACAGATGCTGCCCCATGTGGCAGAGCCCCACCATGCCACAGTGCTCCTCTGCCTCATTTCCACTCTTCCCTGGAGGTGGCCAGAAGACATCTTCAAAATTTGTCCAAACTTGCACCTCAGAAATCTGAATAATCACACACCAAGTATCAAACCACCTCCTTGTGGAAATATATCCCAGCTTCCACTGCAGAGGAGATGCTGGAAGTGACTTGTTTTTCTGGCTGTGAACTGTACAAGCCTACTTCGTTCATCCCTTGAAAGGGAAATTTAGGAAACCTCCCTTGAAGCTGGCAAGTGGAAATAAGTTTTTGTCCCAGCGATGCTTCTCCAAGCAGCACAAATTCTCCCCAGCTTCCCCTTCCCTCCCCAAAGCACACCCTGGCCCCATCCTGCCCGCTGTCCAGCACAGCCCCCGTGCATCCATAGGAGGGGTCCTGCCTCCCATCCCACCCAGTACGGGATTTTCACGGCTGACTGCTGCCAGCGCGTGGCAGCTGCCAGCTCCGTCCTCGTGGCAGGCTCGCTGCTGATCAGACAAAGATCCACAGCGCTGCCACCGAAACAAAGCAGCGCCTTTCAGCAGGCTGCAGAGCTTGCAAGGTGCTCGCTGCAGATTAGGTGCTGACACCGAGACATCTCACAGGCCACGGGCAGAACCAGGGGGGCTGCAGGAAGGGGTTTTAAGCCCCATTGGACCCACAGGGCCAGCATCTCTAGCTGAATGCCCATCCTCAGATCTACTCCTGCTCGCTCCTTCTCAGACACTTCTCATTTCTACCATTTCCGAGTTACTTGCCTAAGGACAAAATTTAGAAAAAAAAAAGTGGGGGTGAATCTATTCCTACTTTATAGTTGTTTTTACTGAAGGACAGACTACTCTTCTAAGCCCAGGCCTATGCTAGGTGTTTTGGAGAGGGCGCTGCATTGCCGTGGAAGAATCACAGGCAAGGAATAACTGCCTGGAAGACAGAAATTTATACACAAACCAAGCTACTGGCCTCTGTCACCAGATTAACTCTGGTTTCCCCTACCAGTTAGGAGACCATAACCTACAATGATTCAGCTTCTTCCCTGGAAAACATTTTTTTCCATAAGTAAATGTTGGACAGATGAACTGCTTTCAGGCCCCAATATAGAGAAAAAAATTCTTTTAATTTAAAAACTTTCTAATCACAGGATCTAAGAAAACTACCAAAACACTTTCTTGGTAAATTTATCTTATGCAATATCAAATTGAAGTACCTCAAGCTTGTGTCACCTTTACAGTATACACAATATTCTGAGACTGTTAGATTCATATCCCTACATAACACCTTTTTTCCTATTTAAAAAAAAAAAAAATGTACTCACTGAACTTTTCTCCGCATCTGACTATTTAAGAAAGAAGTTACAAAATAAATTTGGAAAGCAGAGAAACAAGCAATCTGTCAATGTTCCCTCTTAATCACTTTGACTTTTCAGCACTTTATATATTGACTATTTTTATTAATGTATGCCTGTCTATTTCTTGAATTTTTTCTGGACTGGAATAACCTGGAATCCTAAATCTAATAATACACTATTATATACTAATACTTTCAATTGTTTTGTACACTTCGTGCAAACATTTTATGTTCAAAAGCTGTATGATACAGTCCACAGGATGGCTGCAAACCTAGAAGTACAGTTTTATGTTATCTGCATAACAAATCACAAAATTAAGTAAAACCAGTAGTCCATAATTTCACACCTGGAGATTTACCAGAAATTGCATTAAAGCTCTGAGGCAAATAAAGTGAATTACTAACTCTGAACTTCAGAGGATTTCATTTTATGCTAGATAAAGTGTAAATATGTTTGGAAGGTGATATATTTCTTGTTGATTTACCCATGCCAGTTTAATGTCATTGCTATCTTTGGCTGCCAGAAATGGTAAATAAATGTGATAAACAACATGTGCAGTCTAGTCAAATATAGTCTCACTGCGGTGAAACAGGGGAAATATTATAAAATATGTTTCTGATCAAGCACAGAATATAAACCAGTTGCTGTGTTACTAAATTTGAGTGTAGCTGTTATTTCATATATTGACACAATTCTATTCAGAACATATCATTTTACTGGGAATTTTTGTCACAACAGGCATTTCCTCCTTGCTAAAATCACATTTTTTTTTCTCAGGGATTTGATCTCTGACATTATTTTGCATTTGAAAATTTCCATTTGCTTTGGATTAGAGAAGTAGTGCCCAATGAACCTGTGCAAAAACTTGGCAAAAGACAGAAGCCATTATTGTCAGGTGCAGATAATCCACATCTGAAAGCTGCTAATCAAAACAGCTCAAGCATGGAAAAGATATTGACTGCTGTTCCTATTATCATGCAAAAATAAACAGATTCACCATTCTGCTGAGGACTTTGCTCTTTAATTCCCTAGGAGAGTTAAACTTGATAATTGAATAAGTTACTCGTACATTATTTTGCTCTCTTATGAAATTTTAAGTCAATTAGTCTAATAATGAAAAACTTTGACTAATAAAGTTCGAAAGCAAAAGTCATACTTCACATTCCTGGGGAAAAATCAATGAAGTCAAAAAAATAATTAGAGAGTCTACTTATGACAAGGAACAGGCTGAATCTTTTGATCCCTATTCACCCTCTTAAGTCTAACAGTTTCCATAGACTTACACAAAATAGTAGAGATCATAATTTTGATATACTCAAGGCAAATAAAGGATAAGTGTTTCCTAAAAGGGCTTTTATAGCTAGGATCAAATGGGGCTGAGCTCTAAATTAAAATGCCACAGACAGCTGGTGAAAGCATAGCTCCCGACAAAGATCTCCATCACTTGCAGTAAGATGGTGCTTCTGTAAAAGAAATTGGACAACACAAGGAGAAAAAAAAGGGGAGTACATCAAGAGCTCACCCATTCAAGCATTACCAGGTAAGCATGTTACTTTTCTTTGAGCCAGGTTTTACCCTGGTGAGGTGCTGCAGGCTGCCTGGCAGCTCTGGCACGGGTTAATTAAGAACAGACAGGAGAGGCTGAGCAGTCCCGATGCTGGGGCTGCTTTCCAGCCCTGTGCTCCTGCCCAGAGCCCTGCGCGATGCTCAGAGGCAATAAAGCCCTCAGCCGTTCTCACGCCCCATGGCTGTACCTCTAGCAGGTACAAGTTGCCCAGCCACCTCCTCAGTAAAAGGGGGCATGGAAAGGCAAGCAGGATGGGATTGCTGTTCCCAAAACCTGTGGTGGGAAACTAATACCAGGGGGCAGCCATACCCTCCACGTGGGGACGCAAGACTGAATTACAACTTAACTTGCAAAGGGTAAGCTGAGAAGGAAGAAAGAAAAGCCCAAACCCCAGATCAATCCAGAAGTCCCTCCAGACTTTGCTGCAATGCCCACAGACTGAACATCAGCGAAAGAGAAGCAGAACTTGGCTGAAGAAGGTTATCAGATGAGATTTGAGTGAAGTGACAGAAAATCCAGGAACACATGCTGGGTGACCCAGAGATGCATGTGAACTCTTGGAAAGGCTTGGACTGAAGGAGAAACCTTTGTTTCAGGAGATTATCAGGACTCACCAGAAAAGTTTTCCTAGCAGAAAACCAAAGAAAAATGAACGTACCATACAGATCTTGTGTAGAAACTGCACACTAATCAATTTGGAACTGGAAGAGAAGGAGCCATGGAACATCTGTGCCACTGGTGGCAACCACTGGGCACTGCCCGCCCACTCCACGGCCCCACTCAGCCTCACGCACCGGCAGCGACAGCCGGGCTTTAACACGCACCGTGCCACAGCCTGGCTCTACAGGACGTGCTATCGGTGATGTGAGACTGCAAAAAACATCTTAAAAAATGTGCGTCTGCAGAATTAATGAGTAGAAAACCAAGCCAGGGCTGTTCTGCATGCAACTCTACAGCATGACCTTTTTGGAGCTATGTAGCTCCAAGACATTATTTTAATTGAACAAAAAAAATCTTTAGTTCTGATTAAGAAGTCAGGTGGATGGTAAATCCACTTATCTCTGAATGTGAAAATAGACAAAACACAATCAGAGCATTGTTCTCTGTCTTGTAGTAGTACTTTCAGGTATTGCTGATCAACTTTTTCCTCTGTTCAAAAGCCCACAGTTCTTTTAATTGTGTGGCCTATGACAACACAATTAAAGAAGATAATGATGTATTCCCTCTGAACAAGCTGAAAAATATGTGATCCAAGGTTTCTCTGTAGCAGAAATCAATTTTCTGTAAAACAAGCAAACAACCTCACTTTGTTTTATCAGACAGGATCTTCCTTTGATAGTTTGTAAGAAACACTAGTACCCCTATATTGATGTACATGTAATCAATCTCAATGGTGAGGTTTCCTGCTAAAGAAGGCTCCTCTACCCTCTGTGGGCAGCACAGCACAAACTTAACCATCAACAAAATAGAAACAAGAGGGCACCCATTAATTAGCAGCTTCATTTACATTGCTACAAATCACTGGGGTCAGGGAAGGTACCATTGCCCTATTCTTATTCTCTGCCCCAAGCAACCTTTTTTGGACACCATCAAAAAAAAAAAAAAAAGGATATGGGGCTAGATCAACCTTTGGTTCAACCAGGCATGGTCATTTGTATATGGCTAAAAAAGACTTATTCCACAAACATTATTTAATAGATAAAATCAAAAAAGATTTATCTGCTTTGATGTGGCACAGCAGAGCTGGAGTGGATATATCCATGGTGTATGACAGCCTGCAGTGTGGTCAAAAACTGACTCATCTCTAGACCAGAGCTTGCTAGATGGCAGCACAGGCAGGGGGGCAGGGATGAGCAGCACAGTCCCACTGCTAGAGCATCTGATACAAGATGGCCATGCAAAGAGCAGCAGCGCTCTGCGGGACGGAAAGCAGGGAGAGGCTCCTGTTGAAAGACACAACCATGACTTTGTGTAGTTGTCTCATGTATTGTTGCTTCTTCTCAGGGCCACCACTGGGTTCCCATCAGCAGCCTCCACTGCAGAAAAGTGACAATAGTCAATCATATATTAGTCCGGATTCATTAGGTTTGTCAGCCGACTGAGCCATTAAGCACATGGGGGATTCAGACCACTCCCAAATATCAGTTATTGGAAGCACATAGCAGCAAGTAATTTTATATTTCTTTTTCTGCACAGGACCCTAATTCATCAATGGACATTCATGAACAAGAGCTATTGCACTGGCGTACAGACTGAGTTGCAAGCTTTCTCTCACACCTGCTTGTGAGAGCACACAACGTTGTCTTCTCAAGCACAGCCACTTGAGCCAAGGGCAGGCATTTTTGTTCTGGTGCTCTAAATGCAACTCCATAACCCACAAGAAGACCAGAAGCCCTTCCGCCTTCCTACATCCAGGGCTACCACTAAACCAACAGGAGATCATAATTATTTTAGAAACTAGCCAGCCTCTATTCAGCTGTTTATATATAGACTTAAGAGCCTGGCTTTATCACCCACTTTAGAAGTGCTGGCCTCTCATCAGTAACTATGCTCGAGCAGAAGCAGAGACAGATTGCAGGAAACATGTTGTGATTTGCTAAGCTCTGTAAATATAAGCTAAGAAATATAAAAATCTGCTTATGAAAAAACATGTAGCGCAAAAAGTAATTAAGGAAAGTATGCGTAACAAAACAAGTTAGGTATAAATGCAAATGATGCTGCACAATTCAGGACATTGTATAAGATAAATAGAATTTAACCAGTTTATGTAGGATACTAAGAAAAACTCACATTCTGTTATTGACAGATGAAGAGGATTTAATTAGCAGCAAGGGAAGAGTGGAGGAAAAACTATCCCCAGTTAAATGAGACAATTATTTTTAGCAATAAGAACATTTAAAACTTTGACAAGTTCTCCTGCTTCAAGCCTTTATTCAGCTGCTCACTGATGTAAGGAGAAAGCAAAATCCTCTGGGGCAAGCTATTCCTGTATTGTTCCACCAACGTGTTTCACATTCTCCCTTCAAAAAGCTGGTCTTGACTACTGGTACAGAGATATAGGAGGACCTTGTTTCTCTCTCATGTGACAGCTCCAAATATTATAAGATCCTAAACTAACAATCGTGAGGCCTAAAAATCTGTGTATGCTTAAATGTAGAGATCCAAATCCAAGAGAGAGCATCAACAAAAGTATTTTTATCGATTTTTTGGACATTACGTAGGACCCTAGAGGTCTCAGCACAGATGAGAACTGTAAAATATATTCACAGTCCTGTCAAAACCTGAAGACTAATAACCTAACATGAAGCTGCTAAATTGGAGATCCAAAGACATCCATCAAAATTTTATTGAGAGGCACAAACATTTCAAGTGACATCAGGGTAATATGAGCTGGTAGTGCAGTAAAAGAGTGCATTTTCTTTTGCTTTTCAAGCCCAGTTAAATGCTGTCATCCTCTACAGAAGTTACAATCATGGGAAGGAAATGAAATTCACAACTGAAAAAATGTGCAAATCCGCTGGAAGGTGAACCAGACGAAAACATCCGCGCTAGCCTGAGCAACATAGGCTTGCTGCATCCCAGAAAGCATCGTGCAGGCACAGACCTCCAACCCTGCCCCAGGAGGACCACATCCCAGGGCAACGTGGAGGTCAACAGCTACATCTATTTTCCATCTTCAAATTTCCTGAGATAGTAAGTTGAAGTTTGTTAAACCAGTTTCAGAAATAAAAACAGAATGATTACAATATAGCTAGAAACGTTCCCAGACCTTCAGATTTCTATGCACCTACAAATGGAGAGACTTACAGCTCTGAGTTTAACACGCTATCCTTTCCTCAAGGCATAGTTTTTAGTTCATGTGTGCATTACCCAGATTTCATAGCATTATGCTGACACATGACATGGAATTAAACTATAGAACCTAACTCTCAAACTCAGATGTTAAGGAAAAATAGTAATTTCATTAAAGACAAAACTTTGATCTACATAAAGCTACAGTATAGTATGGCAAAGGAAACTGACAGATTTGATATATTCTGTAGTAATTCTTGAATCATCTGTATTATCCTCAGTAATGGGATGCTTGTTATAACATTGGTTTGCATGAGAGGTCCATGGGAAGAAAATAAAGAGGAAAATATTAGGCTCAAGATAAGCCATCCCTTAGAAAACAGGATGATTTTATGGACTGACTCCAGGACCACAATTTCCGAAAAGCTAGCTTACCTTTCTGAACTTGATTAAAGCTCAGAATCAGGAACACAGAAGATTTGTTGCCAAATTTTAAAGTACTTTTTATCGAGAAAAACTTCACAGTGATTTGAGGGAAGATGCAACTGGCGTAGAAATGCAGCATGAGAGTCTGAGATCCCGAGTCTGCAAGCGATCGTCAGGCAAGGTTTCAGATACAGGGAGATCATATTGTTGCCCATCATTCTTAAGAGGTAATGAAAAAATCCACAATACCTTGGTTTTATGGCTTTTGAGAGGATCAGACATTCTCTGCTAGTCAAAATCTTTTTTGAAAGATAAGCAGGGAAGTCAAGACTTGGCAGAACCCCCGCCTGTAACACAGGCTATCAAAGCCCTTGGCTCATACTAGGAGTACCTGAATTGTAAAGTGTTGTCCCTAGAGAAAAAAGCACAAGGGCTAAACTTGGGAAGCAAACTCGCTGACAGAGGAAAACAGGGAAGGAAATACAGGTTTGTGTGCAACACTGGGACTCAAATAGCAAACTGAGAGTCTGAAGACATCTCACCAAGATCTTAAGAACCCACTTTTAGCCACATCTGGAATAGAGTCTGTAGCAATGAATCCTTCATTCTCCACACAGAGATGAGCAGGTTTTCAGAAACTGTGTTGGGCTCTTACAGAGTAATGGAATACTTTCTTTTCAACCAAAATGCCCAAAGTGTGAACAGGTGGCAAGGCTCCCTTTCCTGAAACTGGATAAAGTTAAAGGGAGGTTTTGCAGACACGGTTGTCGTAATTCTCCCACATTTAAACTACTTATCACAGATAACAGAAGCTCTTGCTTTCCTGTGAAAAATCACACCAGAGAACAACTGTGTGTCTCAGTAGTTTCCTCCTGCTTCCAGGACCGCATAAACTAAAGTTTCAGCGCTGGCATAAACAACCTCTGAAAATGTTTTTACCATTCATATGTAGAGCAACAGATTCCCCCAAGGAGCTCCATTACAACTCACTGTACCTTAAGCCAAATTCCCAGCAACAAGATGCTCACTTAAAACACCAGAAATAAGTTTTGATCAGGAAACAAAACGCAGTTATACATTGGCTATGTTTCTGCTTTGTTTTCAAGTTAGATAAATGGGTTCATCAGCAGCACTTCTATTACAGAGTAAATATGCCACGATGCTCAGCCAGAATGGTTTTTGACTTTCTGATACAATTCAAACAAGCTGAGTGAACACCAAAGCCTGTGACAAGCCTTCTGACAGATTGGAGTAAATGAATTTTGCAGCTGGCTTTCATGGCTGGTTCAGTATTCAGATTTCTCAAAAGGCTCAATCACATCCTTACCCAGACAGGCAATGAGTTTCTGGTCTCAGGTGTAAACTAAGGCCAACTCTACTCAATGTGGTGTAAAACCAGATTAAACAAGGTCTGAATTAAACCATTAACGTCTGCAATACAGGTAAAAAGCAAAAATGAAATAAACATACTTATTGTCTGTAAAAAAAATGCTGATAAGGAGAAAAAGGAAATAATTCTCAAAAAAACAGGAGCTCTTAGTGTATCATCTAGACAGCTGTACCATTTTATAAAACAGATTTTTGTGATGATCAAAAAAGCCTGACAACAATTCTCTATTTTAGACAGGAATAACAATTCTTTTGTTCTGGTTGCTCTTCAGCTGATGCCTTTCAAGTAAGGAACAATCATTTTCAGTTTTCAGAGACAGACAAAAGAGATTACCTGTATCTCATCTCATAATCAAAGCTGTCCTATTTGCAGTATGATCTATATTTGAATCTTATTTGCCTATGTGAAAATACTTTATCTGTATTTAGTTTATACATTGTGTATTACTAAAAAACAAGCAGAATCATATTCTGTTCCCTTGAAAGTAAATGCAATTTTTTGCTTTGATTTCAGAGATAACAGGATTGGATCCTGCATGCAGACGGGAAGGATTAGGAACAAACACCACCCTCTGTGGCTCACCAAGGCGCAGGGAGATAATATGAGCTTCTGAAGTCACTAAACACTCTGACAAGCCTACAAAAAGGCTCTAGGAAGAGCTTCAGAAGTGAACAAAAAAACCCACAATCAACTCCACTCCAAACCAACCAAACACCAGTGTACTACACCAGCGGGGTCCCAGCAGAGAAGAAACAAGCAAGCACTTCTGTCCTGCACTTTACTCAATAGGTGCCTGATGTGGCACAGTCAGCTGTGATGTTCCTTGTGTCCAGTACAACCTGCCAGTTCTAGCAAATCTTTATCTCACCTGCATTCCCCAAAATAAATGTGTAAATGTTATCACTGATCTGCTTTCCAAATCACGACGACATTTTCAAAAATGGCATCATTTGGTATATCAACTCCTACTGCCGAGGATTTTGCTCAACTTTCTTGTACATAATGTAGAAGAGAATCTATTTGACTCTTTACTCACTACAGATAATTTTGTACTTTTGTAAACATACTGTGTACCAACATTTTTGGGTGATCATCTTCAAAGATTGTCTTGGGATGCAGATAAAACTCAAGGAAAATAAGGCTTCAGCATCGCACACTGTAAAGCCATGTTTGACAAATCAACATGTTTTTTCCTCCATATCTACAAAAATTCTTGCCAATTAGGAGGGATTACTCTTTCATACCCAGAAGCACCCATGCTAGGTTTAGAACTGAGGTTGAATTCAGACATTTTTCTTTCCACTTCAGATTCTGATGACATCTTTAGCTGACAATAAACAAGCAGCAAATATTATATGGCAAAAAACATACATGTGCTATTTATCAAGCAAATATTTTTTAGTTCACTGCTGTATCTACAGTTCAACAAATCAAATCTAAGCTGTCCTGGCAGCATTCCACGCTATCTTACAGAATTTTGTATACTACTACCAGCACCACAGTAATTTCTATTGTGAGGAAAGCCATGCTAAGCAGGTGGCTAATCAGTGAAATCTATGAAATGATTTGGCAATTTCTACCTAGTTCTTGGTGGATAATCATGCATGTCACACGAGCTGCCAGTGTGGCTGAATATCCAGTTGGCAGGCTAGACCAATTAAGGAATGAGTAGATGAAGACATGAGAGAAATCTGAGAATAAACTGATTGTCTGGCACATTTTATAGGAGATAGCAGGCAAGAGAACCCAATCCTCCGGGGATTTTACTCACACAGTAGCTGCATGTTCACTTTGCTGCAGCGGGTGAAAGTGGGGAAGAAAAAGGGTCAGAGCAGCTCTCGTTCGCCAGAGCACTGGTGGAGCCAGGAGCACCTCTCCGCACCTCACTCACCTACTAAAGCTCAAACTCAGCTCTGCCTGGCTGGCTTTCAGTGGTAGGGCCAACTGTTGCCACTGACATTTCATACATTTTGCCTTCCTTTTAATTAGGAAACAAATACACAGGAAGAATGATGGGGACAAAAAGCAGCTAGATTTCAGTTGTGATCACGTCTGTTGGGCTCCTGGAAAATCACCTCGTAAGTAATCAAGTCAAATGTACTGCTGGCTGCCCTCAGTAACAAGGGAAAGCATCATCTTCATCTGATCACATAAATATTCAATAAACAAAACATCTTTAACTTTCTGCAAAGTGCTCATTACACAGACTGACTTTTAGTCTCATTGCTTTTGTACTTTTCCGCTTAGCGTAAATTATATCATGACACGAGTATTCTGGCATATAAATTAAGCAGATTAAATACATTAAAAAGCTTTTCACAGGTATAAACTGAGTCATTTGTTGCATTTGCAACATTGTACTACAAAGCAAACTTAAAATGAGAAGTACAGTATCTCAAATAGGAGTAAAAAAAATCTCTCATTTTAGACATTTAAGAAGCTGAAATGCATGCTCAAAATAAGCTGACATCAAAAGGTTAAAACTTTCTAATTAGTATTACTTGCTTCATTTTATGTGATTGCTTTGCAACAGAACATTTTGAGAGGTATTTGCTTGGAGTATGAATTGCTTTTTGAATAACAGCTCCACCTTATTTCAAGAGATCCTTTTGTGTTTTCCATCACTGCAATCCAAGTGACTGGGTGCAAGCTGTACACTGCAGTGTACCTGCACTGCTGTCTCAGCGGATGCACATCAGCTTATACATGACGCCTTAACACTGCATTAAGAAGGACTTGCAGAAACAATTTTTAGAAGATATACTTGAAGTTCAAACCTGTTAGCACTTTGAGTCATTATCTTGGAAATTTAGACACTCTTGAAAGAAGCTGTGCAAGAGCGTTCCCAAGACAGTCTTCCTGTAATAGCATTTTGCACAACAGCATCACCTGTTTGAGAGAGCATAGCAGACACTTTGCAGGCCTCCCACAAGAGCATCCTCTGTGCCTCCTGCCAATCACAGGGCTCTCGATTCCTTTCCAAGGACTTGGGAAGGTAGGAGTTAAGAAATGAGCACCCAGAGTAACCCACCAGTGGGTTATTCCTCACTTGCTCTGAATTACATGGGGCAGAGTACAGAAAAGGGGAGAATTAAGACATCACTCAACTCTTTCTTTTTTTATGGAAAAGCTTAAGTGTGCACCTGAGACACTAACTGGTAAGAAATTTTAAACCATCCAAACCAAAGTTGTCACCTAGGACCCACACACTTTATGCATCTTTCACTGCAACTCCAGGCCCAAATTCTCCAGTCTAAAGAAAAGTTGATCATTGGGATATTAAAGGCTTTAAAAAACAGATTCTTAGTATAACAAATACACAGACTACTGCTATGCACAGAGAACAGCAGGAAACCCAGGAAGTAACACTTTCTTAACGATATGCCAACATTTCTCAGGAAAAAAAAAAGCAAGTTTTAAGCAAATATTCAAGCAGCTCAGGACACGAAGCAGTTTTCATTTTGGCTTTATGAGTGCTATCAGAAGACAAATTGCAAATCCTTTCCTTTCCCATTTCCAAGTGGAGATTTTAGCTAACCACTTCTCTGAATCCCGTTTTCCTGCTCTGCACTGCTACTTAGGTTTCTGCCCAGCAGCCGCATCTGCTCAGAATGTCAGACCTGCTACCGAAACCAAAAGCTATCACAAGGGAGACCTTGGCACAATAGTAATTACTCTCTGACCTTGGCCAGAAATATGTCAACGAAGTCATGGTTCAGGATGAGAACACTTTTCACCCAGACAGTCAAGTAGATATATGCAATATTTCACTTCAAGGGTATATGCGTTTTGAAAAATTGAAGCCTTTTAGACTTGCTTCCCAAAAGTTGGACATAATGTGAGACAGTACAAGGGGCATCACGGCACCCTGAAGCCTGCTTATGAAAGGTAACCACTGCCCATTGCAGTCACAGCAAACGACTTCAGTCAAAAATGAATTTAGTCACAAAAGATTTTTCCATACGTTTTGCTAAGGCTCGTAGTCAGGTACATGTTTAGATTTTTAAAGTGTATTGGGTGGATACCTACAAATCGCAGAATGCTCAGCTTATTCAGTGGCATTGGCTGTTCTGACCAAACCTGTCTTGCACTTTAATGGATTAGGTTTTCTGTCCTACAGACAGAAAACTGCTTTCCTAGAGAAGTGAAAATAAGCAATCTAAATCCAAACATAATGGCCCTCCTAACCCCCAAATCAATCAAACTAATTAGCTTACTTCAGACTTCTTATTGCCTTCAGTATTTTATCACTCCTACAATCCAGCCACATGCACTCAAGTCACAATCCTCTGTACCAGCATCCCAGGAGGAATATTAAAATTCTCAGCACTGTCCACTTTAGGTCTTCTGGAGTCCAAATCAAAGTACATCCATTCCCATCTACACCATCAACTTTGCCTTCTGCTATTATCAGGATAGTGGTAGCACAGGAATCTGGGTTCTTAAACCTACAGCAAAAGATTACAAAAGCAATCAGTAAGGTTTGGCACAGATTCATCCCCTGGGAAACATCCACATCTCAGATGTAACTAAGCCCTAACCCTCAAGCTGTAGCATATTCACCAGAACATACAGTGACATTTTGTGTGCCCTGTGACAAAACCCCACGGACACAAGGAGAATCAGCCTCTACCTCAGGTGCCTTGGTCACCACTTCTGCCCCCTGTGAATGCATGAAATCCCACCTGGGGATGCACTGATATAGCACAGCAGGACTGAAGGGCAGCAGGCAGGAACATGTGGGAAATCACTCATGCCACGAAGCACATTCCATAGCAGGTCACCTCCAAGACTTGGATCTCTGTTTCTCATACAAAATGCAGAACTCATTTTGGGGCAATGCGTTGACTTAAGAGACATTTTAAAAGGTCAATCAGCATGACCGAAAGTAGTATGCATTTAGAGTCCATGATGCTATTATTCTAGAGCTGATCCTCTTCTGGAGATGACTTCAAAAGACTGAATTGAAAAATATCACAGGAATTAATATGCTGATAGTCATTCAAAATGTAATGGGATTCTTTCCACACCGGAATTGATTTCCCTTTCTAGATGCAGAAGTAATAGCTTGTTATAAACATAGATAAGCCTAATTTTAGAACATATGGACTCTGCCATGTGGTTGTTTACTTAGATAGGGTGCTTTAATTTGTCTTGGCACTTTCTAGTGTTTAGGGTGCCTTTCAGGATAAGGAAGAGATGTATGGACACATTGTGGGCTAAGACAGATTATAATTAGACAGCAAAAGCTTTACAAGATCCTTTTTTTATTATATCCACAACACTGAACACATTATCTAGCTCTGTACCCTATAATAGAACACTCAACATATCCTAAAAGATAAACCAAGAATTAAAATAGCATCACGAACAGTCCTCCATATGCGCTTCCAGTGAGAAACACCATACAAAGGCAGGTCAGCTACAAAGAAACGAACTGACTGAATACTTTCCATATATAAATTCTGTCTTGTCTGTTTAGAGAACATTAAACAGATCCCTTAGGAGTTCCCAACAGCATCTTGCCCATGAAACAAATATATACTTAATATAGCATTTATAAAATTATTTATTCACTAAATATAGGTGTATAGACTATTTTATTCCCCTAAAAGATGAGTTGAGAGTTGGTTATAATTGAGCCAAATCAGTGAAGACAAAGACCTGCAGAATACAAATAATGTCTATACATCCTGGGGCCATGATAGCTGTGGAAGAGAGCAAATACCTGAAAGAAAATACTCAGGTTTGACATTAGCTGGTGCTCTACGGAAAATTTCTTAAAAGGTGTGGGAAAAAAAAACAAACTAATCTATGTGTTCCTGTCTTGCTATAACAAGACCTAAAGGCACATCCACACATTTGCACTAAAGGCAGCTGTTATATCTTTTACCCAAGCAGGCAGCTGAAGGAAGTGCACCAACACTCAGCCACCATTGCGACTTGTGCAGCAGCAGAAGGAACTGCTCAAGGCTCCAATTCACAGATATGCAGCTAAAACTGTGCACAGCTCAAGCTACAAGAAGAAATTCAAGAGACATCAAAAAGGGAAGGAGACAGCGTAACAGAAGCAAGATGGATATTGGGTCAAAAATGGCACGGTGGAATTTCAAGGAAAAGATAGCTGCCATTAGGAAGAAACCACACGGATTCAGCAGAATTGCAATCAAACTAGGTGCTGATGAAAACAGCACATGACACCTGCAGGTACTGTTTCCTGAGGTGATAGGAAAAATTCAGATCTGGATTCAAGTCTGCAAATAAAAGCATGGGCTACACACAACCATGAAGACCAAAAAAGTAAAAATACTCTGAAGTCAGTGCCATGGTTTGGGGTGTGCTTCCACAGGGGCACACAAAGCTGTGTCAGAAATAATTGTCCAAACCCCTGTCCCAGGAGAGATATAAGCCTGAAAAACACTGTTGCATACTGAAGTCTTACCTGTACTTCTACTTTGCTAACAAAACACTTCATTACTGTTTCAGAACATTTTAGCACATAGCAGAACCTATTTACCTTATGCTCATAGGTGTCCAAGAATTCACATTACTATAAGCAAGGACTACGTAGTATCATTCATCAGTTAGCTGCACAGCTTCTCAGTTACATAAATGTACACCAAGTTTAATAACAACCCAGGACCATGTTGGTCAGCTGCTTTATTAATATTTTCAATAAGGCTATCTATGATCTAGAAGACATTCTTGATGTTGCTAGGCCAAAAGAAACATTGTTCAGATAATTCCTATAACATGGAATTTGTATACAATTATGAAACCATGACAAAACCTGAGGAATGGAAGTCCTATCTCCAGTGCAGGGAGGAGTCAGATGAAGTTGTAATTCAACCGCTTTCCCAAAGAGGAAGGTAATCATGGTAAAGAAAATCAGCATATCAAAACATGTTTGCATATCAAAGATAACTCAGCCCCAGATAAACTTAAATAATGTTTCGTTTGCATCCTTACAAATTCCCAGAATTAATCAAGACAGAGTACAAAATTTCCCTAACTTAATTAGCATGAACAAAAGGGAAGTGGTAGTCCCTACACACCGCTTTGAAGACTCATTAGTGCTCAACAGCATCCTGATAACATTGAAGTGGAATTAGAGAGGGGTACCAGAGCAGAATATGTTTTGGAAGACAGAGCCACAGAGGCAGAGGACTGAGATACTGCCAAGAGATGCCGCAGAGAAACGCAGTGTGAGGTAACAGCTTAATGCCAGGCATATTCTCTGCAGAACTGGGTTTTTTATGTGACGCTTTTCTTCTGTAAATATATTCTGGTTTTGTAACCACTTCAACAGAATAACATTTACTGCTCTGATTTTTAAATTGTCAGCAAGAACTCACACACTTTTACTTCTTTAAAATGAATCCTAATCATAAGGTGATGCAAGGATACCCTGTAGCTGTCTGAACCTTGAGACAAGTCTGGAAAGCCCAGGAGCTAAAGCGTATCTCCCATTAAACTGAAAGGGTCAGTTTGAGAACTGTTATCACCCTGTGACAGCTCTAAGGTTTCACTATGAGATCTCATAATAGCAGACAGTGGATAAACAGCCTGTGACAACAGTGAAAGCTGCATCATCAGAAGTAGGACAGAAAGTTTAAACTGAAGAACATTTATCTGTTCAAAAATACATGACTGAGCAACTGTGAAAGGAAAAACAGCATCACCGTTCAAAACTCTCCTGGGGAAGATTCTCCCTTGCATAAAGAGAGGTAGTAAGTACCAACTTGATAAATAAAAGAACCAATTTAAAATTACACAACAGTCAAGCTATTGGACATTATCAAGAAAGAAGAATCTGCCCTAGTATTTATATTCAATAAAGGACTTTGTTTTTTTCATATTCAGGTTAGGACTATGTGATGTAGTTAATTTAAAACTTCTGCAAACCATTGAGAATGTTAATAGGTTTAGCCTCCAATCCTTCAACAAAATATTCTATACCTATTCCATTAAATTGAAGCAGAAATACCTCTTGGCTAAAACAAAAAGGTTGTTGCAGCCTTATCAGTAGGAGAGTCCATACTTCATTACCTCTGTTTTCATTGCTATTTTTGCAGTCAGTGGGAATGAGTACTTCAACAAATTGTTGAGCACCCTATCCAACAGAAACAAAGGTCTGTGCTATATACTTATTTTTTATTTNTATATATATATATATATATATATTTGTTTGTTTGTTTTTTTAATATGGAAGATCCTTCACAGCATCTGAGAATAAGTTAGGATGCTGGCAGAGATACTGAATTTAGTCTCTGGTAAAGGATGTATTCTATTCTCCCTATAAAAACCCATAGGAATTCAAAGCTATCTATGGCACAATCCAACTTCTGAAACCTACTGCAGAAAACTGCAAGTTTGTTCATTTCGTCTTTTATTAAACCTCATTCAAAAGAGACAGATAAATTCCTGATGTAACATTTTGACAAGGCTGACAATCCTACAGAAACTAAACTGACTCTTACAAGTTAGCCAAGTGTGATAATTCTGGCAGCACTTACATTCCATAAATCTTTCCTTGTTAACATTCAGTTCTCCAGCCACTAGCTTTACATTTTAGAGAAACAGAAGGAACTAGATCTGATCTCCCATCAAAGTACAGATAACTTTAATGATCACTAAAGCTAATCCTATTATAAATTGCCTATGTTTTTATTTAACACAATAACTTAGGTGCATAACCACCATTAAAAGAAAAATATTTCAGAAAAAAACATCCTCAGATCCATATTACAGAGATCCTAATATTGAAACCCATCCACCTTAGGGGCAAAAATGGGTATTTAAAGTGAAAAAAGCAACTCATATCCAGCTAAAATTGAAAGCTGGGGAATTAGGTAGGCAGGAATCAAAGATAACAGATGGACTTGGTGTCAAGGCTAACAGGTGTACTCATTTGAAAGAGTCACAAGCACATTATTTCCAAATATTCGGCACTTCATAAACAAAATTGACACTTAGTACCATACCAAAACATTAAAAGAGACTGCAGCTACAAAATCAAATCCTCCCTTCTGCAGCCTGTAAATGACCAGGAATTCCTGCACTCAGGTTAAAAAACAAAAGGTGCTTGCTCATGAGCATGGAGGAGATAACAGCACAAGGAAGCATAACTCTAATCCTCAGCTGATTAAAAACAAATCAGTATTCTTCTTAACCACCCCTCAGACTTCAGAATTCACAAACCAAGCCCTGTGAGGAGTCAGGAGAGCAAGAAACATGGCCTCATTTGTGGAGGATTTTCATGTAAATTGAGGCAGGTCCATGTGGGCATGTTATTGGGGAGGGAGGGCTTCAAGCACTGTGTAAAAATAAAACAAGAAGCACACAAAGCACATGAGTTCAGTCAGCCCCGAGCATGTATGTGATTCTAATAGTAAGCCCTGCATCACCACAAGTACAAGATGTTCTCCTCAAGGGGTTTCTCTGACAACCACAGACATTTCTCATCTGCTTTGGGCTTATGTGGCAAGATGTGGGTAGCAGTGTGGGCTATGGAGGGTGCAGGCTCTCTGAGTAGAGACCAAGGGCTGCCCCTGTGTAGGACACAGGCAGCTCCAGATGGACCCACCACTGGCCAAAGCAGAGCCCACCAGCAGGGCTGGCTGGGGGAGGAAGTAGAAGAGTCAGGAATGAAGCTGAGCTTGGGAAAAGTGGGGCAGCAGGGGGAAAGTGGTTGTGGCTTTGTCATTGTTTCTTACACTCCTGCTCTATTTTTCATTGGCAAAAAATTAAATTTTTCCNAAACCTGAGGAATGGAAGTCCTATCTCCAGTGCAGGGAGGAGTCAGATGAAGTTGTAATTCAACCGCTTTCCCAAAGAGGAAGGTAATCATGGTAAAGAAAATCAGCATATCAAAACATGTTTGCATATCAAAGATAACTCAGCCCCAGATAAACTTAAATAATGTTTCGTTTGCATCCTTACAAATTCCCAGAATTAATCAAGACAGAGTACAAAATTTCCCTAACTTAATTAGCATGAACAAAAGGGAAGTGGTAGTCCCTACACACCGCTTTGAAGACTCATTAGTGCTCAACAGCATCCTGATAACATTGAAGTGGAATTAGAGAGGGGTACCAGAGCAGAATATGTTTTGGAAGACAGAGCCACAGAGGCAGAGGACTGAGATACTGCCAAGAGATGCCGCAGAGAAACGCAGTGTGAGGTAACAGCTTAATGCCAGGCATATTCTCTGCAGAACTGGGTTTTTTATGTGACGCTTTTCTTCTGTAAATATATTCTGGTTTTGTAACCACTTCAACAGAATAACATTTACTGCTCTGATTTTTAAATTGTCAGCAAGAACTCACACACTTTTACTTCTTTAAAATGAATCCTAATCATAAGGTGATGCAAGGATACCCTGTAGCTGTCTGAACCTTGAGACAAGTCTGGAAAGCCCAGGAGCTAAAGCGTATCTCCCATTAAACTGAAAGGGTCAGTTTGAGAACTGTTATCACCCTGTGACAGCTCTAAGGTTTCACTATGAGATCTCATAATAGCAGACAGTGGATAAACAGCCTGTGACAACAGTAAAAGCTGCATCATCAGAAGTAGGACAGAAAGTTTAAACTGAAGAACATTTATCTGTTCAAAAATACATGACTGAGCAACTGTGAAAGGAAAAACAGCATCACCGTTCAAAACTCTCCTGGGGAAGATTCTCCCTTGCATAAAGAGAGGTAGTAAGTACCAACTTGATAAATAAAAGAACCAATTTAAAATTACACAACAGTCAAGCTATTGGACATTATCAAGAAAGAAGAATCTGCCCTAGTATTTATATTCAATAAAGGACTTTGTTTTTTTCATATTCAGGTTAGGACTATGTGATGTAGTTAATTTAAAACTTCTGCAAACCATTGAGAATGTTAATAGGTTTAGCCTCCAATCCTTCAACAAAATATTCTATACCTATTCCATTAAATTGAAGCAGAAATACCTCTTGGCTAAAACAAAAAGGTTGTTGCAGCCTTATCAGTAGGAGAGTCCATACTTCATTACCTCTGTTTTCATTGCTATTTTTGCAGTCAGTGGGAATGAGTACTTCAACAAATTGTTGAGCACCCTATCCAACAGAAACAAAGGTCTGTGCTATATACTTATTTTTTATTTAAATAGACAGTAATAGATTTTTTTTTTATTTTCTTACTTAGAATTTAGTAAAGCTATTTTCTCCCTGCCCTAATTTTGCTGTCAATGACCTCAAAAATCTTCAATTGTTTCTTTTGTAGTTCTCTTTCAATATAATTTTTTGCCCTATAAATTTGCAGCATAATTATGTTGGTCAGGCTACACCAACTCCACATTTGCTTAGTTCTTAAAAAATAAGCATGTTTGGTCTGACTCTAGCTACATGTCCATTTTATATATATATATATATATATACA